>VZSC01019655.1:59936-85301 GCA_013398225.1 Steatornis caripensis
GGCCCGGCCCGGCCCGTCGGGGGAGCGGGGCCGGGAGCAGCGCAGATTCGTCCCTGCGTCCCGGAGAGGCGCGGGCAGACCCCGCCTCCCCCTCCTCGTCCCCGGCTCCCACCCGTGCAGGCTGCGGGTGGGCGAAGCGTGCCGGCTGGTCCGTGCTGCTGAGCTCTGCCCCGACCCTCCCCCCCCCTCCTCCCATGGGGGGAAAAATCGTGGGGTGCCGCAGCGGCATCTCCCCCGAGGAAGGGTCGAGCCGCGGCCGCCCCGGTCCCCCGCCTCCCGCAGCCGTGGCCCTTAACGGGCAGAGACACCCACACCTCCCCCCACCCCCGGCCCCGCCGCCCCCACCCGGCCGCCATCGCAAGGAATGGGGCCGGCCCGAGCGGGATTTCACCCCAAAAAGGGATGAAGGGCTGCGGCGGGCTTCAGCGCGAGGCGAGGTGGGCAGCGAGGGGGCTGACGTTTCACAGGTTACCTCTGCTCGTGTTTGTCGGGGTAGTTAAAGGGAAAAAAAGAAGCAGGGGAGAAGGAGAGAGAAAGAAAATCAACTTTAAGAGACTCCGGGTTTAGAAAACAGCCTTTGATATTTTGACAGTAAAATGGAAAACACTTAACAGGAGTCAAGTTTTGATGTCTGAGGCTGGCAGCGCCCCCTAAAATTATATTGTCTTGCCTGCTGCTTCAAATTGGACCCAGGACCTTATAACGTCTCTCCAGGTCTTTATCTGCAGCCTTTCTGATTGTGAAATCGTAATTGTATCGTTTTACACCAGTCAACTAAGCAAGTGCCAGTGGAATAAAATCCACAAAGTGCACACACATACCAGCTCTCCGGCTAAAGCAGTCTGTTCTTTGCAAGTTGTAAAGGCCTGCAAATTAAATACCAATTACTGGAAGCAATAAAATGTTTTTTATTGCATGAAATCTACTTAAAACAGAAAAGAATAGTCGTTTTATTTTCGGGAGGGGGAGGGGGGGGCAACTCACCAAGACATATATTGGCAGAGAAAGATTATATACAGCGCCTGCACGGGGCCACAATGGAGACATTCTACCGCCAGCAGCAGGCAGGGCTTCCCCCCGTGTTGTACAGAGCGGGGTTATGCAGAGGTGCTTATGATAGGGATTATTGTAGGTGAGACTCGGAGAGGTGGGAAGCCCGGGAACAGTAGCTCTAGGTAGAAGCGAGTGAGTGGTGCAACAAAGTTATATGACAGCAGTCCGGCGCGCATTTAAGCCTCTTGCCAAATGAGGCTCTAAGGGGTCGGTGGTGAGAATAACATGGGGGGCGGTCTGCAAGGTAATAGAAGAAGCAGCTTGCCCTCTCCTTCCCCTGCCCTCTTTTCCTTCTGCTTTTTGGGGAAGAAGGGATTATGGGCTTCCTACCTGGTGAGCATCAGCTTGAGAAGGCTCCCAATCCCCCACTGTACACTTTCTGTCCAGCCCCCTCAGTGGGGTAGCCCCCTGGGAGGCAGCCTGAAGGAGTGCAGCCAGCAGTGTCCCCTGGGGTACCAGCCCCACAGCAGGGCTGCCGCCCCCCCACAAACATCCTCAACTTTCTACAGAGCGGAACGACATCAGCAAACCGGCTTGTGGGAGGGATGTGTACCCAGATGAGACACCCTCAGCTTTGCCTGAGCCGGGCTGCCCTTCACCGCAATGCAGCCCTGTGTCAGCACAAAAAAAAAAAAAAAAGAGGGGAAGTAACCAGAAAGCCATGCTCGGGCAGAGGAAAACCAGTGGGATAAGTGATACGGCAAACTTCATTTAATACACTCAGCCCTCGAATTACGCATCAGAACCTTTCTCAGATACATGCATCCCACTCCTAATTTCCCTAGAGTTTCATTACTCCTGGAACATCCCGTCCTTGTGGTGTTCCCTTATATCGTGCCTGCGCTTCACCCTTGGCTTCACTTAACGCCATGAGCTGCCTGTGGACAGGACAGGACACGGCCCTGGGGAGCACCTAACACGCGCGGTGGGTCACGACACTTACACTGACGGGGGCTTGTGTTGTGCCTCTGTAAATAGGATTTGAAAGAGTAAGGTTTATTTTTTCCAATGACAGAGGCAATTTGAGGCTTGCAAGCTTGTTTCTTAACATGACCCCATTCTAAGTGAACTAAATTCTCCGACTCACCAGAGCATATTACACAGAGCCAGTCTGAGGCAACAAAGTGATCTTCCAAGCTAATCACCCACAAGCACGCTGGCTTTCTGTAGATGAATTGGATTTAGAAATGCTTGAAGACTAGACTAGACTAAACTTAGAAACGCAGGGAAAAATGAAATTCTGCCATGTGTTTTACTGCCATTTCAAAGGTTCCCCGTGCTTGCTATGTGAAATCCTTAACTTTTGAAACCATCGATTTAAGACGCCCTGCTGCTGATCGTGCTGCGAGGACAGCAACGGTTCAGGTAGGGGCTCAGGGCTGTAGGTTGCCTACAGCTTTTGCCTGACCTAGGGGAGCCATCACCCCCAGAGCCTGTGCGATGCAGAGGGCCGTGGAACGGTGTTAGCCTCCAAGGACCCCCTGAAGGAGATGGTCCCGGGACACCTGGGGAGTCGTGGGGCCACCCTCCAGCACCAGTGGGGCTGCTGCACTGGTGGGAATAGTAATGCTGGTGGGGCTGCTGGCACCAGAAGCATCAAAGTAGAATATTTTTCTTCCTCTTCCGAAACTGGAGGGGCTTCGTGGCTTATTTTCCCAGCTGATGCTCTTCTTTTTCTTGGTTGCACTTTCCCCTCATCTCTGTGGCAAGATGTACCCTTCCAGTGGTTTGCCCAGGGTTCGCTCATGAGGGCTCAGCTGCTCAGCAGTAAGGATGTGGACTTCAGAAATAGTTGTGTCTCCTGATATCAGCCCCAAGGAAACGGAGGCCGGGGCTGACATCTGCAGGTCCCTCCGCTGCACTGGGTCCTCATTTAATGCTGAGTGAGGAAAAGCTGTGGGAAGGAAAAGGCTTAATGGCATAGTAATGCTGCTCCTTTTGGGGCAGGGGATGGGAGTCACTGTCAGAGAGGAGTGTTTATTAATTTATTTTTCCTGAAAGAGGGGAATACGGTTCTCAACGTTGCTAAATAAGCAGGACTCAGGATGCTGCGCACCCAAATCACACCACGCGCTCCCGTTTACACTCCACGCGTGCAAATACTCATCCATTGACGAGGCTGTGGAGGTTTATGGTTTTGTTTAAAAATTGGCCGCCTGCAGCCTCCGCTTAGCTCCTCTGGGTATGCGTGAGCAGCTGTGGAGAGCTGCAAGGCTAGCCAACAGCCCTTGTAGCCCCCACAGATGTCAATTAGTTTCTCTTGGGCTTCCTTTGGATACACTGGGGTCTTGAGACCTCCATGTGCTGACTTATTTGTAAAGCATGAGTTATTCACTAACTCCGTGTTACTAATTAGAAGATTATCAGCTCTCGGTGGTTCGCCTGCCTGCTGCAGGGAGGTTCCAAGGAAACCCTTGTATGGACCGCGCTCAAGGAGAGCGTCAATCGATTACCATGGTGGGACACTCCTGCTTTCCGCATTAAAGAGCGACTGGAGGGACATGAAAGGCTTTGGAGATTCTGAGTGCCTTTCCAGGCTTGGGTAACCCAGAAAGCAGCTTGTCACAGATGTGCTGCCACGGGTTGGTGACGTCTGGCTGGCGGCTTGTGGAGGCAAGCCTGGAGACGGGGGCCAAAGGTCTCAGAAAAATGTGCAAAGAGTCTGTGTTGGGCTGTAAGGGAAAAAAGCAACCTGCATAAATCCTTCTGGCAACTAGAAAAATACAAGGAGCTGGGTGCTAAAAGTGCAAGGAGGAAGGGAACAGTTAAGTACATCGCCTCTAGACACCGCAGCTTTTCAAACTACTTAAACTGCCTGCACTCCCCTGGGAATCTGTTTTAGAGGAGGCAAAACTGAGTGCATCTTTAATTTGCCTAATTTTCCTCATCCTATATATTTTTGGATCCTCCCTGTGCTAATGAATCCTTGCTGCATTCACGGGGAGTGAAACTTGTTAGTATTAGCAGAGGTCATTGCGGCCTTCCTCCGAGCCATCGCTGTCCTTCCCGCGACTCAATCAAGTATTCGGGAGGGTCGTGCTGGGGAACAAGAAGGGTCAACACAACCCCCCTGAAGTTTAACTGCTTGCCTTTGAAAGGAGGCACGCTTTGATCTAAGGTGTGGCATCAAGCACAACATATAGTTTTGCATATATATATATATATATAAGCAAGCTTTTGTACAAAAAAAAAAAAAAAAGAAGAAATCAGGAGGCCAGCTCTGCAGCAAGATGAAAGTCTTGGTGCAGATAAAAACCACCAGTGAAAGACAGAAGGAGAAGAGTTTGAGTAGAAAAGAGAATTTGGTGATCATGCTGCTGAAGCCCAGGGAACATCTGGGGTTTGTGACCTGAGAGAGACCTCTGGTTTTGCCACAGATTTCCTGTGTGCCTTTGAGTCACTTTTTAATCTTTCCCTGCCTCAGTTTCCCACTTGCAAAATGGGAATTACAACACATTTTGTGTTCTCTTCATCTGGCTGCCTTATCTATGCAGTCTATAAAGTTTAGGGCATTGCTTCTATTTTTGTTGTGTCTACTGCTTGGCAGTTCTGTGTTCCTTGGGACCCTTAGGCATTTTCCATAACACAGATAATATGTTTAACAGGTTCGCTCTTTTTTTTCTGCCTTTGGCCGCAGAGCTCATCGCATCTTGTTCTCATGAGCCAGATGCAGGAATGTATCTTTACAGCATCTCTCTGGGGTCTCTGCCCCTCACCGAACAAGGTCTTGCCAGATTACAACAAAATAATAATTAATAATCACTGCTGTCCACCAGACTGACCCATCTCATCTGTTCTGCTTGCCAGATTAGTCTGAACCACCAGTGATTAAAAAATAACTGCTCTTCTTAAGATTGAAACACTGTACAGCAGAGCACTTCCCGTGATTTTTAAAGGGATGATTCACATAAAGAGAGGACCCGTGCAGGATGCAGACCTCACGCTTGTGTGATGAAGACGCACAAAACCACTACCGGGGTGGCTGGGAAGAGTAAAAGCCCAGGCCTTGAAGGTGGCCAGCCATTTATTTGTCTCTGTTCCACCGCTAATTCAAGACAGTGTGTACAGATTTAAAACCGTGCTGTGTGTTGTCAATTCTTGTTGTCTTCCACCCTTATAAGTTGTTGTTCAGTACCGTGCTCTTCAGAAAGCCACGTCCCGCGTATCTCTTAAATCACCAAAAGGTGAGGCACCTCAAATTAGAGAGGGCATTCGAGAGGGTAGGTTTAAGTAATTACAAATTGTTGGAGTTTTTTCCCATTACAGCAAAAGAGAGGAATGATCAGATTAAATCTGGCAGACTTAGCTGGAACAGTTTAAGAAGTTACCACCACCAGCTGTTTATTGCTGTTCCTCTGCTAGAGGTTNGCTAATTCAAGACAGTGTGTACAGATTTAAAACAGCGCTGTGTGTTGTCAATTCTTGTTGTCTTCCACCCTTATAAGTTGTTGTTCAGTACTGTGCTCTTCAGAAAGCCACGTCCCGCGTATCTCTTAAATCACCAAAAGGTGAGGCACCTCAAATTAGAGAGGGCATTCGAGAGGGTAGGTTTAAGTAATTACAAATTGTTGGAGTTTTTTCCCATTACAGCAAAAGAGAGGAATGATCAGATTAAATCTGGCAGACTTAGCTGGAACAGTTTAAGAAGTTACCACCACCAGCTGTTTATTG
This sequence comes from Steatornis caripensis, assembly GCA_013398225.1. Taxonomy (NCBI): domain Eukaryota; kingdom Metazoa; phylum Chordata; class Aves; order Caprimulgiformes; family Steatornithidae; genus Steatornis; species Steatornis caripensis. Next base: position 65,661 of record VZSC01019655.1, read on the forward strand.
CTGTTCCTCTGCTAGAGGTTACCTCCTTCTCCCACCCACAGAAAGAGTAGGGTGAACGTAGACCTCAGCCACTGAAACACACAGGCCAGCGCCTTCGCTCACACTCACTTTCACTTTGTGTGCCTACGTAGCATGGTACGGAGGGCGTAAGTGTTTAGGACTGCTGTATTCATAGTTTGGACAGTGAAGTGCATACACAAATGCTTGGGGCTGACTAATTCCTACTTTTTGAGAATATGGGAGTAAAATTCATTGGAATGTTCTGAATAATTTTCCTTACTGAAATTTTGATGAAATAGCTCATGTGATTATTTTTCCAGAAGCACACTGATGCAATTAATTTTAAAAATAAGTTACTAGTAACAACCGCTAAACATGGTTGTGTTTTTGTCCCTTACTTTCTAAGATTTTTCAAACTAGTTTTTTTCTCTTTGTTGTTTTTCTTTCCCATGGCAAATATTCAGGCTCTGTGGACACAGACTTCATGCTGCTTGAGGGAGGAGATATAAAAATGATACTGTCCTTCAGAGAATCATAATGTGAATGAGAGAAAAGAAAACTCCCTTAGTGGTCTATTTGTGCATTAGCAAGCAGCCTTCCTATGCCTCAAGATCCTTCATATTCGGATACGTCATCCTTATACAATAGATTGGATGAAATGTCAAACAAATTGTGCACACTTCACATTTCTCTTAGTTCTAAAGTGATTTTAAAATAAAACAGACCCATTGGGAGAAAAATTGTACAAATATGTTTGCTAATCCTAAACTGTAGTTTAAGAAATAATTTTGGCAGGGGTGGTTGAACAAACATTTCTTAACATTGCTTTGTTTTTTTATTAGATAATCAGTCAGTAACAAGGCTCAACAGTAACCAGGTTTTTCTGTCTCCGAGTTAGAAGTGTGATGCAAATCAGGGGACTTCATGTGGTTCCCCTTCTTGCCAAGTTGAATAGAAAATGTCAGAGTTAGATCTGCTACTGGAAGACATTTTCAACGTAAAGAATGACAAAGTATTAACTTTCCAAAATGATTATAAAAAATTATGAGATTTGTTTGTCAAGCAAAACTATTTGTAGAATAGAAAGCAATGCTTTCTCAGTTTGTTAAAATTACACTTTTACAAATAGTAAGTAATACATGCTGCTTTATCTACAGCTATCCTTAGTATTTAATAGAGCATAGCGTACAGGGGAAAAAAATCAACATCCACTAGAAAAATACGTATATAGTCTCCATAATTACATTCTTCAAAACAAACAAAAAGAAAGGCTTAGATGACATATACACCCGTAAATACATACGAGTCAGTTGCGGAGCTGACCCCATTCATAGCTGGACTGGGTGACATACTGAGATCCTTTTATACCTGAATTATCCTATGATCCTAAAAATCACAGCTCATGATTAAGCATGCTTCTGGCACACATGCATGCCGTAAATACTCAAAGTAAATTTTGAAAGCCACCAGTATCACCACCACTGCCAAAATCAGAGCAGCAGGGTACACTCCATCTTTGAGTGAGATGCTCGTGGTGGAACTGCCTGACACTTGTCAGTAGGAAATGAATTTAGATGCATCACCACACTTGAAATACTTCATAATTGCCTGCCTGCTTCACTAGAAGTTTTCAAAGGCCTGACCTTGGGAATTAATTTTCAGGTGGGTTCACATGCCGGTCTCCCAGTTTATGTTTAGGAGTCGGAGCTCAGAGCCTGGATGGACATCCACCCTGCTGAGTGTACCACCACACTTACATTTTTCATTTGTGAGGCCAGCGTTACCGCTTCACCCAGGGGTAGGAGGAAGTACCTCAAGGGGACTATTCAAAGCACCTAATTTAGGGCCTTTTTCTGAATCTCCCCCTAACAGAGAATACCTTCATGCAGAAAGCCTAGAACTACCAGCATCCTAACTTCAGTACTTACATTAGGTATCTACCATAGCCCATATAAACAGCTCATCTCCACTCTCTCCAGTCATAATCCCTCTCCCCTTCTCCTCCCTGCTCCCAGAGATGATGTTGCAGTCAGCCCATACTGGGCACAACCACGTGTCCACACCAGCCTTTCAGCTCAGACCAGTAGTGTGTTTGTCACGTGAATCTAATCACCATCAGCGACCACTGGGAGCCGCGCACCAGGACCTGACTTGGTGCACACCAATCAGTAGTGGGAGTTCAGTCTCCAGGACCTGACTGGATCAAAGTAACCCCGCCCCACAAAATGCAGACGGCACAAGTGTTTGGTCCTCAGCAGCATTTTGCTCTAGAAATCAGCTCCTGCTGGGATGGGCTACTTGCTAATGCAGACATAGCCTGGATACATCCCTGTGTTGTGCTAGTACAGCTACTTCTGTTGTGTCCCTGGCAGCAGAAAGAGATGTGATGGCTCCCCAGAGTTTCTGCATAAAGTACTGAATACTGGATCTGCTACCCCTCAGAAAACTGCAGCAATATCTTTGTTTATTCAGACGTTGTGCTCTCTACAACTCTACTTGCCGTGACTTTCAGTGAATCCAACGAGCAATGATGCCTCCTGCTAAAGGCAATTGAAGACACTCAGTAGCAGTACACGGTGTAAAAACGAACTAGTTCTCCACTATATAAAGTACACAGATGATGCCAGTCAGGAGCAAAGTTTCCTTACGCCAAAGCAAGGTGCGGTGTAACTTTGAACTCCTTAAGAGTGAGCAACTAAAACCTGTGGAGAGATACCAAACATGGGAACGGCTGACTGAAAAGCATTTTAATAACAATAAATTAATTCTATGTATCCTTTGCCAGTGTAACATACACACTAAGGTGGCAGTTGATCTAATAATTGCTGTTTCTTTGACAGGATCAAAGTAGTAGGACAGTGGAAAAGAGCAAATAAAAGATATTGCAAGCAGACCTTCAGGGCCAAATATACGGCTCTTCCACTGATGCCAAATGTTTGTTATGTTGAGGTCTCCTTCTGTGCAGAGAGAAGAAGAGACCATCAAGGGCATGCAGCCTGAGTGGAAACAAGTGAAAATAAGCAAATAGATTTACCAGCCTTGTTACTGATAGAGCTACAAACCGTCATTCAAAAGCCTTCAGCAGCCAGAGTGGGTGCAAAGGAACAAGCAGATGGGCTGGGGTAGGTTCACCGGGTGTCAGATAACTGCTCCCAGTGCAGCCAAGCAGAGGTTTCTGTGAGGGTGATGCAAAGCTCAGAGCTCGACAAAAAGGATCAAAGAAGGACTAATCTCCAGAGAACTGTAGAAACCCTGCATGGGGATCACCATGATCTCCTACAGTTATCTATCATCCTGAATGTGTAGAAATCTGTACTAGAAATATTAAAATCAGTCTGAATGGAGAATGAATGGAGATGATTGAGTGTGGGAAAAGGTAGAAGGAATGTATGGTTTCGGCACCTAGACTAGCAGGTCATCAAAGTCACACCAGATCCACATGAAGCTTCTCGGTTCTGGAAAACAAGGGACAGCAGAAAAAAAGGGGGAGCTGAATGAGACTGGAGCCTCAAAGCACCCACGAAAAGAGAGAAGGGAGAGAGACTAATCCTACTGATGCCGGAGGTGGGATACGAAGGAAAAAGAGAGGAAAGAGGGTAATCGCTGACTATTCCTAAAAGGTGATACGTCTAAAATGGTAACATGGCAAGTCTAAAACTCCAAAAGATATAAAGAGGAGTCACCAGGCTGCACCTCTTGTTCTGCCTGTCAAGGAACTGGGAATACGGGCAAGTTGGCCAGGCTATGTGGACCCGAGAACTGGGGGCTTGGGAGCTTCTGGGTGTGAGAGCATGAGCTAGACAGACCCTGTCTGCTGCAAAATAAAATCACCTTCCCTTCCCAGAAGGTCTCAGCTTGAGGTCTGCTACATTGTTGCTGCAAGACTGCAACAGTATATACCTTAATTAGCGGAGAGGGGAACAAACAGCCCAAAATTTGGCATAGGGGCTTTAAAGGGAGGTCTATTCAAATTCCTGCATCCCGCAGAAAATACTGACTTAAGTATGGAAGTGAACAGCTATGGTGAAAGCCAAACCCAAAGCAGGCATTTCTTCAGCCCTAGCAGCAATATACCTCAAAATTAAAAGGCTGATTAATGAAGATGACATTACAATAAGCAGCCCTTACAACTCTTACATAATTCAAAGGGCAAGTTGAGATACAGATGTTGATAGCGTAAACGCACACTGGCACAGAGCGTGCTGAAGCTGTAGTGGAAAGGAGCATTTATAAATGATGAAAACAAACCATTTCAACACAGCAGCCCTTCACCGGAGTGGAAAATGCAGAGCTGTAACTAGCTAGTGAAACACTGGTGTTAAAGGCAACAGGAACCGGAAGAGACTTAGCTAAATAGCTGAGGAGGCTTCAGACCATCAGCGTGGGTTCAGGCAACCAGAGTCTCCAGGGCCAGGAGCAAGTGCTCCGTGCTCACGGACCCACCGATGCCAGCTTTCAGGTTTGGAAGTTTTTCTGTACAATTGGCCTCTGTCAGGGACAAAGAAGGCTACGGACCAGAGATGTTTCCGGCTCCCGCTGCTCCATTCACCTCCAGAGGGCCTTCTTTTTAATGCAGTTTTCCTTGTTTATTCATTTTCTTCATGTTTAACCTTAACAGAGATTTGTTTTGGCTGTTGGGAGAATGGGAGTAAGCTCAAGCAGGTGCACAGGGCTTAAATACAGCTTTGATACGCTTGGTTATATGTGAATATCTTAACAAAAAGGAAAAAAGAAAGAAATTGCAAAAAAATGCAGGATAGCAAATTTTTTAGCGTTTGGCCATATGTCCTTAATAATTATCTTTTGCCCAAGTTACTGGAAGTGGTCTGCAGAGAAGAGTATTGGACTACTGAGCCTGAGAGTGAAGCAAGTGAGACCCAACCATGGAATAAGTATGTATCTTTTTAATGATTGTCTGTAGTCCTTTTGCACTTGTATCTCATCAGAAAGTTATTCTTAATTTTAAATAAAAAAGGTATTTAAAATTTCAATAAATCTTGCCTGTAATGTGGTTCTGAGATGTTTCTTTGGTCTGAGGTATTCTCAGATGGCTGATATAAAAAAACCCGATTGAAACGTGTCTGGTAGTGATCCAAAAGCATAAACAAGGCAAGAACAATTTTTTTTTTAATTGTTCATTTAAGTCTCTTCGGTTCTTCTGGCAAAAATCATCTTCACCAGGCACCCCTTTTTCCACAGGTTTCCTCTTATTTGATCCAATGTCATCCGCTGCCCCTTTTACACTGTAGGATTTCCCTGTGCTGAATGTGTTTTCACAAGCATTCAGGGTTCCATGCATTTCCAACTGCTCATCTGGGGGAAATAAAAGCCCTAGCTTTTTGAACAATAGCAAAAGCCATGGAGTTAAATTTATGTTTGAAAACTGTGACAAATGAACAAGAAAAACCCCTCTTTTGAGTACCCAGGAAAAGATTTAATGAAATTGAACAGGAATAAATGGAATCACTCCACACACAGACTCCTTTAGAAGGTCACAGCCCGATCCCAAAATGGTTAGAGTAACCCCCAGTTATTCTGGGCACATGCCACCCTGGTATAAACAGCTGTAATAATGGTGAGTTCAGGAAACCTGGAGTCATTTTCATAGTGCGGCCTTTTCCTCCCAACACATGGCTGATTGATTGATAACATCCAGTGGCGGCAGCAGGGACCTGGTGTGTGGACCGCATAGATGGTTTCCCCACAATATTCAACCAGGACATTGTCTTCAGTCCCCAGGTGTTCCCTGAGCACGTCAGAGCTGCGTTTGAGCACACGGTGAGCTCCTCTCTGCTTATAGCTCTCTGCCACCCGTTACCTGAATTCAGTGTGCCTGCCCAGGCAGGCTGACCCAAGTACACATACATGCATAGGATGTATGCTTATCAGCTATGTACTGTAGGGCAGTTATAAACTATAAATGTCTCCAGTGGAAAAAAGTCCAAGGAACATTGTGCCACAGAACAGAACGAGAAAGAGGAAATTGTTACATAAAATATCAGCTTGCCTGTTTCTATTGCCTGGACTGAGTAAAGCATAAAGAGTAAACTGAGAATGTAGCTGATGAAAAGTGAAGTTGATTTTAAATTAAATGCAGAATGAAACTCATTTTAAAATGTAAGACTGAAGGTATTGAGTAATGAGAAGTGGAACTGCATTCACATCACTTCAATTTACTCATCTAAAAAGTTAGGTGTCCAGTTAAAGTTCATGGTGAGGGCTTGCTTCCTCTTCTGTACTGCATAACGAGGCCACCACCTCTACGGAGGGATTTGCCCTGTTTCATTTATCATCTCACCCATCTCAGCCCATGCTGCATGCCTCAGAGCGATAGCACACTTTCATGTTCTGACGGCCCTTTGCGACTCCAGAAGAATCACAAGCAGCTCTCTCAGAGTCGTGCTTAACCCTAAGGTAGGATACGATGAGTCTTACCCTCCTATGCAATACCATGGACTCCAAAGTTATTGCCTGCCATCTTCATAATTTATTAGAAGTAGCTATAACACAGTTTTATTCTGGTAACCATGTGCACGGCCATGGCCCATGCACTACCGATGATAACATCCCACAGTTTGGAAACAAATCCTTTCAGCTGTTATAATAAATGTAAATGTACCTATTGCCTCCTGCTGTACCGAGTAAGATCCACTCCTGTACATATCAGTCACTATACCCTTAACTGCTTCTGCATTATTCATACACAGATTGCTATGTGTACATAAGCATATAAAAAAATGATTGCATTTGTATACCTTTACATTTAAGTGTCCCTGAATGTGAGTAATATAAAGACAGCTTGCACAGGATGGAATAGTAGCTTAAAATTTGAGGATATCTAAAAAGGTAGGCAATTCATCTTGTGGTTTTAAATAACAGCTGTTTCACTGTCTACGTGGCTTTATCTACAACTAGCTTGTACTGCCAGGTATCACTGAAGGAATGCTAGCTTTACTTATGCCTTCTTTTTCTCCAGCGATGGTTTGCGATAAGGAAAATATTAAAGGTACATGGGTCATTTATTCAGCAATTTTGCATGTGTTTTACTTATGTCGATAAAGAACAAATTCTTTTTAGCGTCTGGTATCTAGAATGCAGTTTGCAGCATAAATTATTCAAATAAAAGCAACATAAATCTTTGCACAGCAAAGGTGAAGCTGCAGAATTCATCGCTGTCTGTTACAGCTTTGGATAGGACAATGACCTCTAATCAAAACTCCTCAATACTATCCTTACACTTAAGATGCCAACTTGCCACTAAGGACCTGATTATCTATAAATTTATGGGAACCTGCAATAACTGATGTTTGCCTCCTGATAATGTTTCCTGACACATATCAGGAGATTCAGCTGATCTGGGTTAGAGATTATTGTACAGAATCTGCAGTTTATACAGGCAATGAGTAGACAGAAGGTCCATTTGAGACCTTTAGCTATAGAGAAGCACATAAGGAAAACTGTTTCCATAGAAACATGCCCCACAGCTGTAGTTAGTATAGGAAAAATAGTTTTATGATTATTTCAATGAAGTTCTACCTTTTGTTTTCAATGCAAGATGCATGCAATAGGTTGTTTCATAGTGTGATCTCAGCGTAGCTAAGGTCTTGCATGTGAAATTCACCCTAAAGTGAAGGACTTCATGTTTCTCTTATGTGTTCCTGAGAGCCTTATTAGATCGTGTGCACGGTGTCCACAGCAGAATGATTTTTACATAAAACAGCATTACTTTTCAGTATGTATTCTCTGTACAAGAAATGCTTATTTTTACATTAACTCGCAAAATTGTACAGAAATTTCTCAGAAATTCTAGATAAAAAGCAAAGGACCAGATAATCTTCCAACAAAACCAGAGGAGGGACATCCAGTGATTCCAGGAGGAGATGAGTCAGGCCGAAGGAGAACAACAGGAAAACAGACAGTGGGCTTGAATAATTTGCTAACAGTTTGGCAATATCTTCTTTCCATTCAGGTAATTTCCAATTAGATAGAAAATTCCTTACCAGTTCCCTGGAAACGACAAGATTGGTCCATCTCCAAACTAGCTAACCCGAGTCATTTTTAGGAGAGCTTTTGGTCCTGCTTCTTTGTGCGGCTGCAAAGGCACAAGGCAGAATCCTTCTTGTGGTGGTAGGAAGACAGATCTGCAAGTCCAATTGAGATTTTTCTCCCTCTCATTTCAAAAGTGTTAACAAGGCTGCAAATTTCCCCTTCCTGTATAGCACAAGCATGGACTTTATTAGCTGCTTCCATGTACGTATGCAATGCATAGAGTAATATGATGCTCGGATTTTTTCCTAATGAGTTTGCAATTAGTATAGCTGAGTTGCACCAAGTCGCACTATAGGCTGGGACGTGCATGACCAGAAGCTGGATTTTGTGCATGAGTGAGTGAACAAGTCCAATAAACAAGGATTCAACACTGAATGTGTTGAAATCTGTTGCCGTATCAGCTGTGGCACAGGTTTTGTGTGTTTATGATAATAAGAGTGGATATATTTTTGCCTCTGTCACTTCCAAACAGGATTGAAATCACATCCTCCTGGACAAATTTTGCTTGTGGACTTCATACCCATGCAAAACCAACACAAGTTGGATGGATATCTGTCTCAGTGTCTCTGAAATGCACATTTTCCAGAAATCACATTCTGTACAGTGAAGAAAGAAAGAGACAGCTGAAAGATATTTAGACAGTAGCATGTATTAACTTACAGGGAGAGAGGAAAGGTTCTTAGATACAATCCCACATACTGCTTAACAGAGCTGTGTTTCAGGGGCTCGGCCCGCCCATTAGCAGTGCACATATGACGCTAAGTTTTAAAGTAAGTTACCTGCTTAAGTTGGTGCTGAAGAGTAGGTGTTGTCAGTACCCCCAAATGACTCAGCCTTGCTTCAGAAGTGATGTCGTCCGATCCACCAACTCAATAAAAATTAGGTTCATAAAAGCCAGGCAACTGGTGCTGAAACTGATTTTGGTAGAACCTGCAGCGTTGCTGCCATTTCGGGCAAGTAACTTCAAAACCTGTGTCCTTGAATGGTAAGAAGAGGCAAGCGGTGGCTTCACATTTGCTACAAAATCCCACAACAGCACTACAGAAAAAAAAATATTGGCTAACATTTTGTGCACTATTTTAACAATAACATACTAAAACCATACCAGTATCAATTGGTTTGGCCACAGAGGATTTTAAAAAGTGCTTCAATAAAAAATAACATAATAATCCACAGTTCAGTAAGACGTAACCAAATAATTCATATATACCAGGCAAATAAACACTCCTACGTGCCTCCAAAGCACCTCCAAGGAAAAGTTTTTTCCAAAACAGAGATCACTAGCTTAGTCATTTGCTTTTCAAGTTTGCAATGTGACCCATCTTGGCTTCCCAACAACTACAGCAAGGCTTCAAGAAGATTTTCCTCGTAGCATTAAATTTGTTAATGGGATTTGCATGCACCCTTCCAAAGAAGTATCAAGGAAGTTGGCCTCATTGTTCGTGATGGCCAGACAAGGGGAAGAATAATTGTGTCATACAAAATCTATCCATGTTCTTCCCACAGAGGCATAATTACACGTTCAAAACTTAGAGAGGTGGAAGAGCCAGCTCAGATTCCACCTAAGTCTGAAGGATTAATCTCTATGTCAATTCTAATGGAACAAAAGATCTGAGTGTAATTTCCTTTTCTGCCTTGTGGTATACCAGATTGCAGAAGATTGCATGTATTATTTTAAGGTTCTCCAGAGAAAATTTCCCCGGGCTTCCCTACAAGGTCTTCCAACCACAGTATAGCGTTTAAGAGGAAGGGCATTGGAAGAAACAGAAACAGAGTATTTAAGGGGTATAGGAAGCAAGTTTCAGAACAGGCAGAAATGATACAAGTAGGAACAAATTCACGACAGTGTCTCAAGATGACAGAGGAAATCTTGGCCTGATGAAAGGAAAACGCAAGATTCCGACTGACTCAGTGCAGCCCAGAGTTTACCGCAGGAGGGAAAATTGTGCTGCAAGGGAGAACTGTCAATAAAATGTAGACGTCTGAGATACATCAGTAGGCTGAATTGCCATGTTTTAGAACAAACTTGAGAGCCACAAGCCCGTACTGGTAGATGCACAGAAGAATGGAGGTGCAGTGGAAAGGCTCAATATAAGCAACTCTTGCTGTTGGCAGAATCACCAAGCATAAAATTTTGATAAAAGTTTAAAATAAAACCAGCTTTTATTTGTGCGACTCTAGCGCAGGCAAAGCATAAGCTTGTCCTGACCGTAAGCTGACCGGACTGGAGGACCTGCGAGGTCACACTGCGAAGGGACCCAGCCTGCTCGGGAGCCTCAGTGATTGATCAGGGCATGGCTGAAACTTGTGTTCAACGTGAAGAAGCCAGATCTGCAGCCACAGCTGCTCCAGCCCAAATAGCTGCCCAGTCAGAAATTAAGATACCTTTGGCTGCTCATTTTGGGTGTTTTCAAGGAGAGGGGCTTTGCCTCCTTTGTTTTCGGGGAAAGCATGAAGTGACTTTTCCCCTGCATATTTTACAAAAGAAAAAGAAAAGAAGAAGGGGCTCTGTAAATTGAATCAAAAAGCAATGAGTATTTCTAAAGCTTCTGAAATCAGTTCAAGTGCTTAGGCAAAGCTAACACAGCTAGAGGCTTCTTAGAAAGCCACAGCAAAAGAGGACTTTACCCCCATCAGGCACATGTGACAGTCCCCTACCATGGGGAGAGATGGGAAACGGCCAAGAAATTTCGTGGTTCTTTCACCAAGCCTGCTCCTCGCTTTCTATTTTGACTGTATTGCAGGGGTCCATTTTAATGTGCTGGTTTTATTGTTTTGTTTTGTTTTTTATTTGCAATGCTATCCAGTGCCTGACTGGAGAAGAGAGAGAGACTCAAGAAAGGCGAATCCATTTTGCATCAGTAACAAAACATCACATTTCTAAGGAAAGGAAAACAACTGCTTTTTAAAAACAACGCTGTGCTTGTTTGTCTGCTGGTTTGTACAGAACGGTTATCAAGCCAAAGGAGTCCTGGTGATCGTGCTTTGCCAGCGCAGACAGAACAAAGGATTATTAAAAATAATATAAACTGACGACATATGTTACCAGTATTAAAATTGATGCACATTCCTGTGTAGTCAAGGGAAGCCAGGAGCTGGATTTATCTTTAACAAATTCAGAAAATAAAAGCAAACCATTTCAGTCTCAGTACCTCTAACAGGGAGGTATTTCTTTCTGTCTGCTTGGGGACGAGAGGTTGTGGGGAGCAAGGTTTGGTTTGGACAAAACTCAGTCAATCTCCCCCCTCCCCTAAAAGTAGATTCAGCTGGACACAGGTACTTCTGTGAATATTTTCCCCACAAAAATGTTATAAACCAAAGCTGAGGGCAACCAGATGACTGTAAAAAATAGCAGGATCAGACCCCCCATCTTCAGACCCAGAAATGCATTTCACAAGGTGCTTGAATATCAGGTATTAAAACTTTTTCACAGTGGAGGCACGTAGACATTGCAGCCAGAAATTAGGGTCTTTTTGTCCCAGCTGCAAGACAAATAATTGCACAAAAAGCAACCCCTGCATCAGAAAGCTCTCCGACCTATTCTATGGCTTCTGTACCACCACACAGTCACAGAATCACAGAATGGTAGGGGTTGGAAGGGACCACGTACGGTTCGAAGCCATTCACTGAGGTCTTTCCTCATGTCGCCCCTTGACCCACACTCACCTGGTCTTTTGCATGGTCTGGGAATCTTCAAACGAGCCCGGGTTTGCAGTTTCACTCTAAGTCTGACCTTATGGTTCCCACAAAGCAAAGAAACTTGTTTGTAATGCTCGCACATTACGCCGGGATGGCGCGCTGTCAACACATGCAGCGTTATGGACGGAAAAATCCAAATACAGTTTGCAAAGCCATTGGAGGTTTTCCACAGAGTACTTGCAAAGGCCTCTCCTAATTGAATTTGCCAAAATTCACATGAACTCAGATTTAATCCAATCAGTTCTACATCACATGTCTTTCAACATTGACAAAATATTTTTTTCTAATTGTGACTCTTATGGAACCAAATGAATCAGAAAGAGACTTAAATGAAAACCAGTCCAGATTGTTCTACACTTTAACCTTACATCTGTGCTTAATTAGGATGCTCAATTTCCCTAAACTCAAGTCATAAAATGGAAGTAATCTGTGGCCTGTTTGTCAGTCATTATAGGGCAGCAGACCTGCAAATCAAGGCAGGCTCAAATGCGCAGGATCCTGTTCAACACAGCCATTGAAGGAGACAAGGGAGATGTTGTTGTGCAGCAGGCTGGAAGGGAATCAGGAGAAAAGCTCGCTGAGAAAGACATGTGTGAATGACCTGTGTGCTGAGAATGTGGCTGAGCCTTGAAAGAAGGGAGCAAATTAACGTGGAGAACATGTGTGATTATTTAAGGCTCCCCGATTCTGACCACATGAGGCTCTTACGAATGGCCTGATAATAACTGGAGCTGGACAATATCTTCAGCCATGGAACAGGCAGCAGCCTTCTCTTCACATCAAAACTGCTCTCTTAGGAGTGCCAGCACCTTTGACTGCTGTAACCTTCCAGGGTGTAATTTTGAGATGTTACACGGTCCTCAGCGGCCACGCTGCTCCCCCAGCCCTGCTGTCTGGTCCTGGCCCCTTCACACCACATGGGTCACCAGTCCTTCCCTCCCAGTTCAGTAGTGTGAAGGTCTGTGCTGTAGAGCCGACAAAGAAAAACTTCCCACAGTCCCAGGTGCCATTTCCAAGGGCTTTTCTAAGGACCTGGATCATTTCCCTGGCCCAGTTTCGCAGCTCGACCCCACACACCATGGCACGAGCTGAAACCACAGCAAGGGAGGGCTGGCATCTGCCAGAAAGGCTTTGGCACTGGCGGTGCTGTCGCGTGGAACGACACCCTCGAACACCTCGTCTCCTTGCAGCCAGCAAAAGTAGGTGCAATTAACCCACATCCCTAAAAGTGTGAGAAAGGCTTGTCATCTAGAGTTGTTAAAGATGAACTATCCGGGACTATGGCAAATCACTGGAGGAACAATAAAAACCTACCCCACACACCAAGGTCTGTCATCATTCATTTCAAACATGCACTTCAGAGTGTTGCTGTTATGTTGTTTTTTGACATCTTGAGATCTGCATGAGAAATCCCTGTGGACGTGCTGTAAATCCATATCTACAGCAGTAAGTTTTCATTGCATCAGTGTTATTAAATATATATACACACTTATATATATATTATTTGGTGATGCTGAATGAACAATTGGCCTTTAACTCCTCCTAGACTATTAGGTCGTACTATAGGTCAGTGAAAAAGTAATTTTCCCTAGATTTGTAATAAGGTCTGGGATTTGACCTATGACCCAAATGTCACAAGGTATTCATTATCTCCACACAGATGATATACAGGCAAAGAAACATATATTTTTTATAGAACTGGAAGAATTATATTTGATGGATATATTTTATTAGATGAATTTTATTACCTGGATAAACTCAATTAGCAGACCTCATTTATTTTGAAAATGTAGCTTATTTACATTGACCTATTCTTCCTGTGGCCATTAGCATTCAAAACATATGAACTTGAGCTCAGGGCACATTTGATTTTTTTTGGTTCAGCGGCCAAACAAAAAAAAAAAGAGGAGGGAGGAAAAAATCTGCTAACCAGAACAGAAAGCTTATTCTGCATCAATGCAGAATGCTTCGTTTAACCTGTAATTAAAACTGTTTTCCCTGGTTCTTAAGTTGTTTTTCTCTTTCATTCTTAAAAAGTATTAGCCAACATTAAAAATGTCATTTCCTTATGAGAAGCTGAAATGTTTTGCTTCCAAAGGAATGGAAACTAGCACTTTGTCTTTGTGGGGTGAGGAGGTTGTTTGTTTTGTCTTAATTTAAGAAATAGTTTCAATCTCCTGCCTGTGGACTCAGGAAACAATTTCACTACTTCATGAAAACATTCCACTCACACCAAGTGCCCGTATTTGCAGGAAAATACTAGCGACTCGTAGCAAGGAGAATGTAAAGGGCTAAAGACATAACTGGAAGGTGTCTGCATGAAATATACCCATCTCAAAATGTACATGTTGCAAGTTTTTGAGAGGTAAAAGACGAGTCTCTGAATCACGTGTCCACACAATATTGTCCCTCAGCTGATTCACACGTGCATTACTGTCGTGGCCACAAAAATCCATGCTTTGTATGGCAGATGCATCTGTCCCTGACAAAAAAAGGGAGAAAGAAGCCATCAGCAGAGGATGAGGCTCATTTCGAGTGACAGCAGGCTTCTTGAAGTTGGATGTCCAGATCAAGCAATGGCTTTGTAGCCATGGGAAAAAGATAAAGCTCCGCTTGAGACCAAGCCACCAAACACTGCAGGGCAAGAGTCCAAGGCAGGTGAGGAGGGTGACTCGCCTGCCAAGGTTCCTGCTGCTGCGCCCGGTGCAGCAGGTACCCAGGAAACATGCCCAGATCAGATACCTTGCATGCGTGTGATTTGAGTTGCATGAGGTGAATCTTATCCACTTGAGTCCTGGGAAGCAAGGATTATACTAGCCCAGAGCCAAATATTTAGGATGAAGATCCGTCAGTCTTGCTTAACTCAGTTCCTGCAGCCCAGAGCTGCTGTAAGCAGCAAGGTGGGGAGCCTCTCAGCACAGGGAAAGCTCCCAGGTCTGTACGAGGTCTAGTTAGGGCTATATTGGGAAGAAAGCAACATGGACAAAGGTATTCTGGTTATCTCCTGATGCAGAGCACCTTCTCCAAGGGCTTCTCCAGATAACTGTCATTTAGAACAGCCATAAGATTTTACCAACCACTGGCTTGGCTCAGGACTGGTAGTGGGGTCATAACGCATCATGAATAACCCCTCCACTGATGCTGAGCATCCAGCCACTAAAGTGAGGTCCACTGTTTCTGTTAGCATCATGAAGCAGCTTTTATTTTGAGACTGAACTACTTGTGTGTCGGTCCAATGAATTTCTGTTAAAAGACTAAACCTGCTAGGGGATGAAAATCCATTACAAGTGAGAAGCAATTTACAGTGGAGAATTGACCTATAAAACCAATGGATTTCCATTGCACTAATCCAAAACATATTTCAGAAAATAGGTCTGCACTCTGAAATAGGTCTTGTTAAAACAACCGACCTGTTAAAATTACAGGCTTAGTGCAGCAAGCCTGTATATTTTAATAGGATTCTCATGTGTTGGGCCACAGTCCTAGAAAATTTTCTAAGAGAGTGACCTCACTTCTCAAAAAGACAGTGGGAGATCTAAAGGCAGGGCACATCCCTTGCACTTCAAAGAGTGAGCAACTTAGAAGGCTCCCTGCCTCTCGGACTTCCCCTCCTGTTCATTTCTGCATTGTCTCTCATACTGTCCCTTATACCCGGAACACTTTGGCCTGTTCCTATCTGCCAAATATTTTCCCTTCTCCATTTCAAATTCCTCCTTAACTCACTAACTCACTTCCTCCTGACTTCTTGGACCTGAGGCCCCCATACTCCCATGCTGAAGTTGCGGCGCTCGAGGAAGAAAGCCAGGCGGCCAGCGTGCACGCTCTGCATTTGCCCTGTGAAACCCAGGAGATGTGCACAGATGCACGGTGACTTGGCGGATGACTCCCTGCAGTCAGGGCAGGAGCATCTCGCATTATCCCAGAGCACACCTCTTTTTTTCAGGACTGGCCCACGGTACTTGAACCGGGATCCTCCAGTGCTTGCGTAGGAGTCAGAGGCTCGGAGAGGAGAAGAGGAGCGCACAACTTTTCAGGAAAGCCAACTTCAGTTCCTGAGGGCTGC
Organism: Steatornis caripensis; assembly: GCA_013398225.1. NCBI lineage: Eukaryota > Metazoa > Chordata > Aves > Caprimulgiformes > Steatornithidae > Steatornis > Steatornis caripensis. Next base: position 81,472 of record VZSC01019655.1, read on the forward strand.
GGGGCCTGCTTCAAGCCCACTAAACTCTGCGGAAGGAATTTAGTGGGCTTTCAGTTGCCTACGGCTGGAGGGTTGGGTCTCGGCAGAGAAACAATGAGGTGCTGTTGTGTAAAACAGTTCTGCCTCCCAGAAAATATTTCACTGGAAAACAGAGCTCCAGAAGCAGAAGAGGTTCACAGTGATCACTGGGAAGCTGCTGTGTGGTTATGCTTTTAATTTCTACTGGTGTAGAAATGCAGCTTGGACTTAAGTCTGCTCCTATTATTAACTAAGTTGAGAGAACGAGAACTGTGGTAAAAATAAAACTAAATAATCATTAGTTTTTCTTCTTCCTATCCTCATGCTTCCAGTTGTTGCAGTCATGAGTACATAAGACTTTTTAAAAATGGTAAACATAAACAATTTTACAATAAAACAATTAATGATTGTGACAGCTTATTTCATAGTGACCTATTTTATTAGCATACAGATAGTAGCACAAGGGTCAGATTCAGCAAAGAGGCAAAGCAGGCACCTGTCTCAGCCTTGTCTGTGTCCACCGTCACTAAGCCATCGCTTCCATTCAGCAATGGGCCTGTATTTTTGTTGTTCAACCTTCTTCTATCAATGTAGCCATATAAACCCTTCCTATTACCCTTAATGTCACTTGGAAGAGTAAGCTCTAGGCAAAGTTTGGTTTCCCTGACACAACGCCTACATGCCTGGGTAGTATTTCTAAATTCCTCTTTCACAGCACATCCCTGCTTCCACCTTCGGTGTGATGCTTTTTTGCATCGGAGTTCCACCATGAGCTCTCCTGATACGTCTGCTTGTCTTCTTAAATGCTGGACTTGAAGCATGCTCACCTTGGAAGCCTGTCAGCTTACTTCAACCCCTTCATTGCTGCCTCCCCTGGGATCCCAACTACCAGTTTCCTAAATGTGCTTAAATCTGTTCTCCTAAAGTCCAGGGTCTGCCTTATGCTACTCTCCTTCCTCTCTCCTCCCAGGATCTCACACCCCGCTATTTCACGGTGACTACAGCCAAGGCTATTGCTGTTCTTCCTTGACAGTGAACAGCAGATGCAGTTATGGGTCACCTCTGGTTGACTGACCCAGTATCTATTTCAAGAATTTATCCTTGACACCCTCCAGAAACCTCCTGGACTGCTGGTGTCCTACCATGCTGCCCTTCCAGCAGATGTCACTGAGGTTAAACTCCCACGTGAGAACCACGGTCTGTGCTTCAAAGGCTTCTTTCAGTGTTTCAAAGAAGGCTTAATCCACTTGCTTACCCTGACAGGACATCTGTAGCACCCTCCCATCATGATATTCCCCTTACCAGCTTCTCCCCTGACCCACAGACTCTCCAGCACCCCAGCATCCATCTCACTGAAGAGCTCCTTGTACCTGGGCTGCTCCTTCACAAGACAGCAAGCCCTTTGCCCTCTCATATTCCCTGCTGCTCTCTCCTGGACAGCTGTTATCTGCCCATTGCAGCCACCCCAGCTGGGCGAGATGGCCCACCACTTCTCAGTTATTCTGACAACTTTGCAGTTAAGTAGAAAAAGCTCCTACTTTTCGGTCTTGTTACAGCATCTTGGAGTCTGTCCATTTTTAGGTCTGTCCCTGCAGGAAGGGGCTCAGGAAGTAGAACAACCTGTATCCTTTGGGTACGACGGGAGGACACAGTATCCGCCACGACTTTTGTCGCCAACAGCTGCCCTCTCTGCCTTGCAGAAAGCATAGATTCTGCTGAGCAAAGGCAGCAGCAGGGCCAGTTACTGGGACAGGGGGACTCTGCTGAGGTCTGCCCATGGCTGTGCCAAGATGCACCCGTTCCCTCACAGCTCCCCCATGGCTCCCTTGTGGCCCTGTTCCTGTCAAGGGGAATAAGGACAGTAGCAGGGTGTGTAAAGCCAGAGCGGTCCAGGAATTTCCAGAGGCAGTTAGAGAGGCCATTTGCTCCTCGATGAGGATCTGAGGATCAATAATTCAAAGCTGAGCAGGCTGCTGGAGTCAGCAGAGACCTTGTGGAGAAGCACAGGTCTCACTATCAAACCACTATCTCCTCCAAGCTCTGAAGCACACAGTATGCCTTACGATTGAAGAGCTCTGAACGCCTCATCTTTTCAAATGGCTAACAAATGTGTTTGATTATGTGGCAAAGCAGATTTTCATATGTTGACAAAGCCTTGTTAATCAAGAGAGCAGGGCTCTATCTACAGAGATACAGAATATACAAGGAGAAATTTCAACACCTCATTAGAAAAATAAATTAGTGTCTTTTCTGAGATTGTGGCATGGGAAAAACATGTCCTCATATGGTATAAACACTTGGTGAGATGAGCTTCATAGTATTACTATGATTTCACCACTTTAGAGCGAAGTGGCCATCCCAAACTGGCACAAATCAAGACTTGATGCTACTCTAGGACATGTTCTGCCTCCCCCTTCTTCTTGTGATGATTTCCATCAGCCATCAGATCACATAACTTAATATAACACAAAATGTAGACCTCTTCACATAGATCCCCTTGTGCATTTAAGGAGGGACAGCTCTAATTTATACCAGATGGCTTCAGACTATAAGAAAGCCTGTGCCAGCTGAGGGCTGAGCCAAGCACAGGTGTGCCCCACCCTGTCCCAAAATGCCTTTCTCTATTCTCCTTCTTCCCACCCAAGGAGGAGCGGATGTGGGAGGGAGCCGGCAGCACTGCTGTGCACCAGCTGAGATTTATGCCAAGCCCCGGTTAACGCACCCAGGGATCACATCTGAGATGATCTGTACGGAGGTGAAAGGAAAAAGAATCTGCTCTTTTACTTTAAGTAAGAGTCACAAATCAAGGGGAAAAAGAAAACAGTAAACTTTAGAATTAAATGCATGAAAATGTTTAATATAATGCCAGAATGTCGGTGAAAATGAAGTGGATCCAAGGAATCTAGAGAAAATGATATGAGTCAAACATTAATAAAAATCTGCAGTGATATAGAGATGATCTCATGCTCATGATTATTTCCCGTTTGCAGCTTTTTTCTTGATATACTTTTTTTTTTTTACTCCCAGATGTTGTAAAGTTGATTACACAACCACTTGTGTATTACAAAAAAATGAATAAAGAATACTGGATACACATGAGTCACTGTAGTGCAGCACAGAATGAAGGAAAATGATGTTCAGAAAAAGGCAATGTATACACAGCACGAGAGATGAAATTCTTAGGTATTCTTCAGCCAGACTCTGCTTTTCGCACAGGAGAAATTTTCAGCTCAGCCTGAAAATTGTTGGGAGCCTCTTCTGTGCACAAGCTGCGTAAGCAGCACAACCCCAGCTGGAAAGTAATGCCTGCCAGTGAAGGCTGGTATAAACACACAGACGTCTAGAGGAAAGTCTTTTGCAGACCAGTATGTCATAAATCCTCCGTTCATTGTGCTTCATTGTCCCAAATGCAAGGCAAGATGTAAGGAGCCATGTTATTTAAGGACCGCTTGTTTTGGGAAACACATACACTTCAGTACCGTTGGTGTGCATGTAACCCATGTCTCCAGAGCATAGCTGTGCCATCAGCCTGGTGCTGGTGATATATCGAGTGACTCAGCATGATTGCAAAACTGCAGGATTTGCACATGTAAATATGGGTGTGCAGGTTGACAGTAATGTTTGGAAACTGTAGACGCTCACCCCCTTTTAAAAAATGTGATTCACTAAAAAGTGTGATTCATTGGAAGCCTGTGACCAGCGGTGTTCCCCAGGGGCCGGTGCTGGGTCCAGCCCTGTTCAACATATTTATCAATGACCTGGATGAAGGGACAGAGTGTACCCTCAGCAAGTTTGCTGATGATACAAAGCTG
>VZSC01019655.1:85924-114629 GCA_013398225.1 Steatornis caripensis
CACAGGAAGTTCCACCTGAACATGAGGAGGAACTTCTTTACTGTGAGGGTGACAGAGCACTGGAACAGGCTGCCCAGAGAGGTTGTGGAGTCTCCTTCTCTGGAGATATTCAAAACCCGCCTGGATGCATTCCTGTGCAACCTGCTCTAGGAGCACCTCCTTTAGCAGGGGCATTGGGCTGGGTGATCTCCAGAGGGCGCTTCCAACCCCTACCATTCTGTGATCCTGTGATTAAAAGATTCATTTCAAAGTACTCAGAGCTGTTTTCCAAATGTGAATCAAGCTCCTTAGCCAGGTCTTCCAAAAACATCCAAAAAAATTCTGCTCCACTTCCTCACTGGAAAGAGTATACCTGTGGGCAGAGACCAAAGACAACAGACATCAACTTATTTACTTTAAAGAAAATATCACGCCATCCTGGTTTGGGATATGCCATATGCAGATTTTTTGACTGTAGCACATGAACGAGTCTCTTCTGCAAAGATCTCAACCACATAGGTCACTAAATACCCATCAGGGCAGAGAGGGAACGGTTCCCATGCTGGAACGTTGGTGTCACTTGCCATTGATGGGAAAGGTGCTTGGATGTGAACACCGAAAAAGAGGACAGACTTAATTTAAGGTAAATTCTGGAGATAGGTAACATGGATCTGACAGTAGCATCTGGCCTTTGGTGATAACATTAAAATTAGGAGGTACTTTGTCTAATAAGCACTGGTGAAAGCCAAGAGATTTCTAGGAAATAACAATTCATAGATTCAGAGAATTGGAGGCACAGAGTTTCTCTTGTCATTTCGTTTCTCAATAACCATTTTCCCAGCTCTTTCCTGACTTTCTTCTGAAGGCTATCGGGTCATCTTTTGGCACAGAGGATGACAGTTCACTACCTCTGACTACTCAAAGTTAACTCTTTGACTATGCCACAAGGGCTTGGGGAATTACTTTGTAAAACAGATTTTTTAAAATACTTCCTACTAGATTTGTCAGGTGACGAGACATTTTATTAACTTTGTTGCTGTGAATTTTTATCAGGCCAACGAGGAATATTCATTCCTAAGGGGTTTGAACTAATAAAATTGTAAAATGAAAAGCTGTAACAAGTCCTTCATCTCTTGATAGTTATGTTTCTAAAACTGAATCTCATCCTGAGACTAACCTTGACTTTTTCAGCTTTTGAAAATACTTACGTTTGCCTTTGTTGCACTGTGTTTTTTAACACCCTGACACCTGGAATCCTGCGAATATATGTAGGGAACAAAATTTCATCACAAAACCAAAATGAAATCCTCCAAGTATTATACAAAGAAACATATAAACCCATGATTGATGTAGATTCCTAAACTGACCAGTTTTAGAACCAAGAGGTATTGTTGTGATTCTCACTACTTTCCATACAATTGACTCCCTACAACTTCCCTATACTAATTTGTGCTTCAAGATTGAAAGCTGTGCTTGCAGCAAAGCGGGTCTTCTAAAAAAGTGTTTCGTTTTGACTTAAAAATCTCCATTAATGGAGAATTCAGAAAAATCCTGTGTAAATAATTCCAAATGATTACTTATCTTTGCTGCTAAGAATATGCACCTTCCTTTTCGGTCTGAATTTGCCTCACTTCAGTTTCCAGCCATTGGTCTTATTAGTTGCTGTTACCTTTGTCTGCCAGACTGAAAAGCCATAAATCTTTTCCTTGTGGGGATACTTATGGGATATGATCAAGTCACTGTTAACCTTCTCTCTTGGAATTTACTTAAACCTTTTCCTATTAATTATCCTTTAATTATTCTCAGAGCTCATCTCTGAACTCACTTTTTTTTTTTTTTTTGCATCCTTCTTGAATTTTGGGCACTAGATCTGGAATAGGACCCCAGCAAACACAGCAGTAGTACCAACAACAGTGGAAATATTCCCACTCCCTATTCCATTTTTTGATACTGTCAGGAACTGCTTCAGTCCTTCTGGCCATAGTGCCTCACTGGGATTTTGTGCTTAGGTGATTTTTATCTTGGCCACAAACATCATTTCCAAAATTTTCTGCTTCTCCAAGCAGAGTTCTCCTAGAAGAGCAGACTGGTCATTTCTCATTCAGCCACCCTAAAACGCTTCTTATTTAACCAGGTACAACATTTTCTCTCTGTATCAGCGACTATCCCCAAATTGTTGTTTCAGCTGTGAGGAACTCCATCTTTGACCCTTAAATTATCACTAAAAATGGGAAACAGCAAGAAAACCGAAAACCAAGGAATGCACCTTCTTGATGGAGGTTCCCTGTCTACAATCAGATTTGGACACCCCAATGAACTCAGCTTCAGTCTATTTAATGTGTGAAATTGATTTTATAGCGTTCTGCTTTGTTATTCAAGATGTGTGTTCCCATATGCAATAATGTTGGGATTTTATTACATTGCAAATACTATTACTTCTAGCAACCAAAGTTGTAATCACATTAAAATTTATGCTAGTCTGACAAGTTTCTTCTATAAATAATTATTAATGATATTTCCTTCCTTTAAATCATTATTAATCTGGTCCCATATCTGCTATTTCGCTACTTTGTCAGCGAATGTTCTCAGTTGATATTGGTTACTTGAGGTATCTCTTCTGCTTTTTCTAAATATGAGTGCATGTCCTTTTTTTCTGAAGTCTTCCTGTTTCACAGAATTTACTGAAACTCAGCATTAATGATCCACTACGTTTCTCAGCTCACAGCCTGAAACTCTTGGACATGATTATTTGAAAAGGTCCTATTTTAGTATCTGTAATTTAACGCTGTCTTTAGTCACTGTGGAAGAGGGATGTATTTTATTATTATTGCTTGACTTAAATACACTATCTGTTTTCTCCCTCTCTCTTCCTCCAGCTGGGATATAGAAAGGTTTATTGAATATTTCAGCCTCTTATCGACAGTTCTGTCGTGTCGAACTAGGTATTGAAACAACACTTTTATTGAGGTTTCTTTTGCTCTTTGGATACTCAAAAACTCCTTCCACTGACTTATATTCTGCTGGCTATAACTTTCCCTTTGCATGTTTTTCTGTACGAATCAATTTTAATTTCATAGTTTATCCTTACTGCTATCCACTTTTATTTTTTCCATACACTGGTTTTAATTGCTGTACATGCTTTCTCTTCCCATATGCACCTGGCTGTTTTTAAGGCTTCTTTCTTGACTTTAGGTTTTTAGCTCTTACATAATTTATAAAACATTATAAAAGAATTCAATTTTTCATATTTTACCATTTCAGTTCTTCCAAGCTGACTCATGTCTTAATTATTCCAGTTTTGTAAAACTGGTCTCTTAGAAACTCGAAGTAAATGTATTACTGATGTGAAATTTATGTGGTTTGCATAAATGGACATAGTCAATCTGAGTCTAAACAACTGCTGACTTCTAGTTCTCAGCTCAGCTTCTACCCATCTGTCAAGACGAGATCCAATCCAGAACTATCCTGCGTTGGTTACCACCCTCTCCGCGCTAGAAATTTGTCATCTATAAGTTTGCAAAATTCGAAGGGTGTTTTCATACTTGGCAGCATGAAACTTACAACACACTTAATTCGGGCTGAAAACCTCCATGACAGCACAGCTTTTCTTTTTCTACACCTGATAGATGGGTGTTTAAAGAGCCAGTCATCTGTTCTCTAGTGAGATTTGGCAGGCAGCAACAGGCACCCGCAGCCCCCTATCCTCTGCTTCATGCTTTGGAACAGCAGCCCATAAGCATTTAAGAGCACTTGGCAATGATTCAGAGGTAGCTGATGCCATTTTCAATGTAGGCTGCCATTCTCTGCCCTTTTATGCTAATTTGATCAGTCCTTGGAAAAAAAATTCGTACCACTGATTTTAACATTCCAGTCATGCCAATTTTCCATCCAGTGGCTTATAATACTAAGTAGAGTCTGTGTGCACTAATCAGTGAGCAAGTCCCTTTCCTTTTGCTTATTACCGGGCTCCTTGCAATTCTTCAAGGCAATTAGAGAATTTTCTTCAGATCTCTGGCACCTTGGTTAATTTTATTCTGAGTATCTTGATTTTTCTGCTTTCTCTCCTTAAACACCACACTCTTCTGTTGTTGTTGATTTTAATATCTTTCAGACCAGTCTAAGCAGTCTGTCCCTCAGAAAACTAGTTTCCATCTGCTACGATCGCTTCTTCTGAGACTAGTTAACCTGCCTTTCCTCCACTCCCCGCAAGAGAGACAAAAGTTCCCTTGAACCAAAACACTGCCCAATGCAATTTGCCTCACCAGTAGCTCACTTCCGGACACCGCTTGGGTGCATCTTCAGTCTGTCCATGGTCTCTGGGGCTTCTGCCAACCAGTGGGACACCACGTAATCCTGGGTCACAAGTGCTAGACATGGCACAGGCAGCAGGGCTGAGGGAGTGAGAGCCTTCCGTGGCAGCACATGCTCCTCCACTGACATGCAATCCATCCAGCCCCACTCTAACCCGGCTCTTTTTAAAGGAAAGTGAGGCTTTACACCCTCCAATTTCATAAAAGTAAAAGCGTAAGACTTAGCACCCTGGCCATCTAGAACTACTGCCATTGCAGATTACCTACATTACCTATCGGGCTAGATGAGGGGGGATGAAGGTGTGGGTGGGCAACCAGGGCTCAGCTGATACAGCCAGGCACTGGGCTTCTCGGAGTCCTCAGAGAGCAGACAAGGGGCCACAAGCTCATTCCTTCCCAAGCACTCTCCCTATCTGTTTGCTCGCCAGTGAGATCCCTGGCTCCTCAATGGGGGTCTCTGGGAACAACACACGCAGAGATGCTGGCTTGCCCTCTAGGATTTAGGCAGCCCAAGTCCTCCCAGAAAGGTATGGTGCAAGTTCAGACGAACATAGCTAAAAAATAGGCTTGATTCCATCACTTTCCTTGCAAGGCTGTAGAAGAGGTTGATTCAGCAGAAAGACAGCAAGGTTCTTGTGTGCCCATGTGGCTTTATGGCCCAGCTTGTGTAGGATGAAAGGTTGGAAACCTGCTGCCTTTGCAGCCTGACAGATCATGCCGGAGCAATGGGCATTCCTTCGTAGGTATGTGCGGAACACAGCAGGTCCAAGTGAGACCTTCCTTAGTATGCAGGAAGTTTTCTTCCCTGTTTCTTCACATACATAACAGTCTGCCTGTACCCTAAGATCATTCTTCCACTTTTATTTGTTTCTGTTCAGCTATTTATCCTTTTAACATCACCCCATACCACCTTCTATGCACCGTTCCAAGAATCTCTGGGCTTTGCTGGTCGTCCCTGACTTTCCTGTCGAGCAGAGTTCCATCCCAGATTCTTTTTGCCCTCTCTGTTTTGTTACTTTTTTTCATACATTGATTATATCAGTAGAGTGAAGGGAAGTATTACAGGGAGAGACAGTGTGGTAAGAGAGGTATTGGAGGCGAAGTCAGCATATATTTGTGCTGTCAGTTTTAATGCATCATTTGTTGAATCTGTATATTTTATGCGGTCCAGAAATAGTTTCTGCATATCTTGTCCATCTTCTGTTTTATCCTGCAATTGGGCTGTTAGCATTTCGTGTTCTTTATTGAGTTTAGACTCCTTGCTTTGGTTCTTAGGATGGACATTATTTTCCCAGGTCTGACAATTGCAGGGTGTCTATGGAGTGGGTAATTCTTTCTCCCAACAGGACTTCTATAGTATTTGATGAGATGATCATAATAATGTTGTTTCACCTTTCCATTTGTGTTTAGAAATTTCTTTCCGGAAATTGCACAGCATAGCCAGATCCAGAGCAGAGAAGGGGTGGTTTTGCAGCCTAAAGACTGACAAACGCTGCTCGTCACACACACACACACAGATCCCTTTAGTCATTAAAAACTGCTGCTCTGTCTCTTTTTAAATAGGGAATGAGGACTGGGACAGAAGGAGGCTTCAGGAAGTGAAACTACAAAAGTGATTCTTCCCCAAATAATGTTAAATCCCCAGCAAAAGATATGGAGGGCAGGGAGAAGACCTTTTCCTCCTCCAGCTCTTTGAAGAGTAACTATACCTATTACTGGGAAAAACTAATCACAAAGTATGACTTGTTGACCACTGCTAGCAACGGCGAGTATTCTGTGTGTGACCCTTACTCAGCTGTCAGCATCATGTCCTTTAAAGCTGGCACGCACCAGCCTGTGGCCAGCGGGGCTTAGACTCCCTCACGCAGAGATTAACAGCAATGCTGTAAGTCTCGTGTCTCACGTACATTTTCACCTGTCTTTTCCAAGGCGATCTATTCAAGGTTTTAACATAACCTTTTAACAGAGAGAGAAACTGAGGAAAGGTTGGGGGTTTTCTACACTTTATACAAGAGACAAAAATATACCTTTAATTTCCCAAGTTCCCTGTAAGATGGTCAAAATGCACTCCTTAGTATTTGTACCATTCAAATACCAAAAAATGCTGTCAACTCTGCACATGGGCAATGGGACAGAGCTGCACAGTTTATTTTAAGAGCAGCAGCCCAGACACCCCTGTTAAATGTCTGTTTCTGTGTTTGCCAACAGTCATGACCCTTCAACCTGAGCACCAAACCCAGTCCGGGTAACAGAAACACATTCCAGCTCCTGGAAAACAAGACAGGCATTTGGAAAACAAATGATGGGGGGAACGTAGGTTGGCCAGATACCTACAAGGATTTCATGGGATTTTTTTTTTTAATTGATTGAAAAATTATGTGTTTATTCTTAAGGGGCTGAGTGTTTCAAACCCAGCAAAACCAACACAACAAGAAACTGTTGGGTGATGCAGCTCACAGCATTACCATATGAGATTGAAATTCAGCAGAGTTCCTTCTGCTGTACTTGCAGTGCCCCAGTGGAGAGCTTGCGGCTGGGGGAACGAGCCTTAACAGGCTTCATGGCAGGGGAGGGTTAGTAAGCCATTACAGGCAGAGAAAATATATTTGTCCCTTTTAGGAAAGGGCTAGAAGAGGAGCAATTATTTTCCTTTGCATTTCAGACAAAATAGTCGCATCAGTCAGTCAGGTGCTGCTATGCAGCTTCAGTTGGCTGAATCCTGCGCGAGCATGTGTAGGGGAAGCTGCCTGCAGGACAGATGTCCTGGTGGCAGAGAAAAATTTCAGAAAGTGATTTTGTTTTGTTGTGCTTTCTAACTGGTAGACCTTGAGAAGGTACCTTGAAATGCTCATAGGGTGAAGCAGAAAGGAGGGGCTAAGCGGGTAGCATCTATGCCTGCAAAGGAAAATCAAGAGAAAAATAGATATCAGCTGTGGAAATGGCAGACTACCTTTTGTCGTGCTTTGAAATACATGCATAGCTGCTACATATATGGACATCCAGGTAACACACAGAAGGAAACTGTGCAGGAATCAAATGAACATAGTAGAAACCAATCTCTAACAGAAGCTGGAGAACAAGAGTTGGAGCCAAGGCTCCCAGTCCATAGTCCCTCCTCTCCTTTTGATGCACTGTCTGACCCTGTAGAGATTAATGCCAGAATCCCACAGAAACCTGGAGTGCTCATTTCCACTGATTCAGTAATCTGGAATCTGGTAAATCCTCACAGATCCATGGTTTATTTCCCTGCTGTTTTTAATAGGAGCACAAAGAAGCCCAGTGTTGAGTGTTGCAGATGTTGCTCAGCATTTAGAAAGAATTTTCAGATATTGTAGATTTCCTCTGCAGAAAAAAAAATAAATCTTAAATTGCCAATACGCCACCATAAAATGAGGTAATTTGGAGGTTGTCTTGATACTTACAATCCTTTGAAGCAACTAAGCAAGATTTGCATTATTAACAAAACAAGAAACAATGTGGGAGGAAAGAAAATGTATTATCTATGTGCACAATAAAAAAAGAATACAACACTGAAATGACCATCCATTATAGTTCATTGTTTGCAAATACGCTTACAGGATAAATTCTCATTAAAAAAAAAAACGGAGAGAGAAGTGGAATAATTGCCATTATATGTCTGAGAGAGTGTTTTTCCATTAGCTGCAATTAATACAGCAGTGGTAAATGAAAACAATTTCCCATTTTGCACTTATTGTGGGGAGACATTAAAGAGAAAAAAAAAAGAAGTGAAATGAAAAAAAAAGAAAGCATAATAATTAATATATTGATGATTCGGTATCATCTCTGACCTGATTGATCATCATGAGGTTTTGGTTTTATTTAATTAGTGTATGGTAATTTCATACAGAATCCCAGTGTGCCGATGAAAACTGGCAAGTGAAAACATTGACCTTCTGCTCACATATGCAATGTCTTCTTACAGTGCTAACAGCCTATATGCATCAATGCTAAAAGGCTGCCGTCTCACAGGAGAGCCCCTGTATCGGGGGGATATCATTACCGCCTAGAGCGAGATCAGAGTTTGGCTCTTCGTGGTGCATAGGAGTCTGGGGAGTGAAAGAGGCATCGGGTTTTGCCAGAATAATAATTGGGTGCTATGAGATTATGGAGTGCCGCCATAAAGTGAAAATGAACAGACAAGTTTCTTTTTGTTTGTTTTATGAAATGCTATTATTGTTATTTATTATGTTCTTGGTCGTCAATTTTCTCGGGGTTGCTAACAAAGTGCTGCATAAATCCAGCCTGTCCCTTTCTGACCCTTACAACATCATGAAATTTTCCTCATTCACCCCTAATTCGAGGTATAAACCAATGTGAAAACATGTGTTTTATTAAATGGCAAATTTTCTATTAAATACATTTCTTTTGCAGTAGGAAGCAACTGCATTAGAAATAAATATCTCGGCCAGACCTCCTGCATACTTGTCCCAATACATAAGCAAAAAAACATGCTGTGGTCAAACCTACATTGTTCCATTTGTGAATTGCAAAATAATAGTAATGTTTGATGGGCAAAAACTCAGCTGTCAGGAGAGAAGACAGACGATTCTGCTTATTGAATGCTATCGACTTCATGGGGCCAATAAAACAACTTGCAAATAAAAGAAAGAGGAACCGATTCATGTCCTAAGATTGTGTGACGTAGCCTTTTTCTGTTTGTATAATGTTGTGATTAAATATGGTGGGGCCCTAGGGAGTGTATTTTTTATTTGAAGGTTAAGCCAATATTAGCAAAAAATAAAATAAAATTAATCAAATGGCCCAGAGCATCACAGCCACAGTTGATTCCAAGAATGTTTGGTTACAAAATGAGCAACCGACTAATTGTGTAAATGCTGTTAATTAGCTGTGCAGAGCCCCTAACTGGGCTTTTCCCTGTAACTAATAAGAAATCAATTAGCTAATGAAGTGGCCATTAAATGCTATGCTAATCTTAGCTGGGTTATTTTTAATGTTTCTTCTTCTTCTTTTTTTTTCTTCTTTATGATCCTTCCTAATTGCCATTGCCATACGGAGCTCACAGCTTTCAGCATGTCTAATGAAACATCATTATATCATAACTGGCATTCTTGGAAGAGTTAGTGGCAAACCTGCTTCCCAATTATTTTTAATTGCCAGACATACTCATAACTGGGCCTTTTACCAAGTAGTTCAGATCCCTGCACTGTCATGTAATATGCCCAAAGATTGTGTTTTCTTTTCTTTGCATATGAAGCGTGGCGGTAGCGTTGGCCGCGATGAGGGACACGCATAGCACCCTAAACAAGAAACCCGAGCCGTTGCCTTTGCTCTTCCTTTGACCGGAGCCTGTGGAGACTCAGCATCGCCTTCCCACTGAGCAGTCAAAACTAGACAAATCTCAAGGAGGTTTTACCTTTATCTGAAAACTTCCGGTGCCCAGTAAGCATTATTCGCCACCAACCATTCAAAGCTAAAAAGGTGTCTGTAGCTTCTGGACGCTTACGCCAAAACAATGCGATTTAACAATTATTATTGGGACTAGCAACTGAGGAGCGCGAATGTTTTCAGTCATTCCTGCAGATTTTGTCGCTTTCTAAAAGAGTTCACTATCACCGTTTATTTGTGTCTATAAATTCCAACTTAGAGAAGGCATAAAATGTACATTTTCTTTAGGTGACATGGCTGCAAAATCAGCATCCCCTCTTTAACAGAGCCCATTGTAAGAGAATGGAGGCAAGACCGAATCCCAGTTTTTAAAACACTCCCGTGGCTAAGAGTTTTTATTTACCAACCCGACACCTATCTGGTAATGGCGTCGTATTTAAACCCTGAATCTCAATTAACTTCTCTAAATCTACTCGAACTGAAGTAGGTTATGCATCAGGATTAGACTGGCTCCTCCCTGCCCCCCACGATACAATAGTACTCAGGACATCTGTGCAGAAAATACGCGTTTTTTAAAAGAATGTTTTCAAAAGGGAGTCTTGCCCCCCCCCCTTCCCCTGCCCCCCAGCTCCTTTTTTGGATAACATGCAAATTGAATTGGTTAATTCTGCACCCCTGTTTCAGGAAATCTGCCACCAGCAGCTGCCACTGTTTCAGATGTCAGGAGGATGCAGATACACTGTGACATTTTGTTCATTAAATAAACAAACCAGGTTCAGGCTAACAACATTAGGTAGAAAGCCCCATCAATTCTTGTACATTTAGTTCACATAATAGGAAGTGACAATTGTTCCTTAGCTTCATAAGCACTATATTGAAGAACAAAAGGAAAAAGCATACATAATGTGGCAACAGCAACAACAGTTGCCATAAAATCCTGCAAGGTTGATTTAGATTAATGAGGCACATAACTTTTTGCCCAAGGCTACTTAAAATAAATATGGCTACAAACGTGGCTACTAGGGGAGAGAAAAAAAAGTCGGGATTTTTTTTTCCTCTTATGTACAGTTTTGGTCTTATTTATTTGATTTGACTATCAAATAATAAAACTACTCCACCAATAGCGCCTCTGTAGAAGAAGGAAAAGGATTTGCACAGTGTAGTAGTATAAATACAAAAAGGAAACAAAAAAATGCCTTTTTTTCACATTTCAGTGGCATAATATTTTACTAAAAAACAATGTTAACTACTATGTTGACCTTAGGTTAAAATGATAGAGATATTAAAACTCAAATTAAAAGCCGTGTGTCTTTTCCACTGTGACAAATATATCTATCTGAAATATCAACTTTTCTGGCTTTTGCGTCTTGGAAATACAAACATTAAACTGGCAAGACAACAACCACAAGTTGTCAGCTCTACGTCTTATAACAGAAAAGTCACTCAAAGTGGAAATTCAGTAATGCAAAAAAAAGAAGAAAAAAAAGAATCATGCTGAAGAGGAAGAAGAGTGGCCTATCTAAAAATCAGACCATCCTAAGGCTTGGATATCATAGATAAGGCTGTCAGTCAGACTTAGACTGAAAGGTACAGACAATAGAAAAAAGTCCTCGCACATTAATATGCATAGCACCATGATGTGGCTTTTAATATTCCAAAGGGACTTCAGCAACTCCATGGGAAAAAAAAAGCCAAACCTGAGACTGCCTCTTGCAAATCCTCGCCGATGGCAGCAGCCCCGCTGGAGGACGCGCGATGTGGATGTGCGAAGGTTAGCCCTTTGTACGACCAGTGGATTTTTGGGTCCCTTCCCCTCTCATGTCCCCCCGTCCCCGAGGCGGCTGCGACGTGGCACTCAGCCGAGACATGGGGTGGCTGCACACCAGAAGGCTCTCCCTATCACGGGCAGCTGCTGACAACCCAACAGCAACACTGACAACTACTCACCACTACCTCTGGGATTTTTCTGAGGGTTCCTGTTCCCCCGGCTCCATGCCCTGAGAAAGCCCAGCCTCGCTCTTCCTTTGTCCCTGTCCTCCATGTTGCCAAAACCCTGGAGCCACTTTGGAGCACCTCCAAAGGCCCCTGTATGCTCAGGGAGCCATGGAGGAGATGGAGGTGTCATTCTTACTGTCCACCTCCCACAGTACATGTGGGACGCCCTGTCACCCGCAACCAGATTTGGTGCTGGCACCATGTTCAGCTGGTGGGTGTGAAAATACACCCTCATCCAGACCACTCTGCAGTGCCTCCATGCCTGCAGAGGCTGAAAACAGAAAGTTGTTCCAGGACAGGTTGTCATCAATTTAAACGCAGGGATTTTTTGGCCCTTTGATTCCTTGCAAGCATATTCCTGTGTCGTATCAAGGATCCCAGACTTCTGCCATTAGGGCATCTCCTCCCTACATGGGACATGTCAAGCAGAAGACCCACTTTTTCTCGAGGAGGGCAATACATGGTGCAAGATGAGCAGAGGAGAAGTTCAGAAGCAGACGTGCAGAGCTCATGGTGCCTCATAGGCTTGGAGGGCTCTTGGGTGCCAGCAGAGCCCAAACAGAATCCTGCTGAGAGCAGACAGTACATTTTCAGTGTCAGCTTCCTTATGATCTTAGGGCATCCATCAGTAGGTAAGCTGTGGTTCCTCCTAAGCCTGCAGGTGGAGGACAAGCAGACGCAGCAGCCCAGAAAAGGTGAACACAGCACCCGTAACCTTGCTCCTACTTTCTTCTTCACCCACTTGCCTGAAAGCTCCTCTATAAAATTCCCACCAGCAAGTGTGGTGTGGTGCGAGTCGCAGACGAGGGAGAATTTTGATGGGAAATTGCAAGAACAAGTTGGTGGGATCCATAGCATAATAACCCCCCAGCTTACACTACCTACTGCGGGGGGGCTATGGAAGTTATTTCTGAGGGATCTCCATAGCCACACTGCAAACCAGCCTGAGTCCCAAGGTGATCTGTGTTTTGCCTGCAGAACGTTGTGCATCCAAAATTTAAAAAGAAAAAAAGCTAACATTCATTCATTGGATCGTTCTAGTTTACATTAACTTTAGTAGCAAACGGAAGGTTCAGACTGCAACAGAAGCAAGCCATTTCTTCAATTCTGTAGACTAGTTAATTTTTCTGCAGGATAAGTTTTTTATGTTCGTAACTTTACATATTCCCACTTCTTGGAATAATTTTTAAAAGATTTCCCCCCCGCATCTTAGGATGATGGGGACTCTGCAGTGGACGACGAGTTTTTTCCTTTTAAATGAGCCAATTAATTTCCCTTGCGCTACAGTTGTACCTGACAATACACAATTTGTGTGAATATCATTCCCATGAA
Source organism: Steatornis caripensis (assembly GCA_013398225.1). Taxonomy (NCBI): domain Eukaryota; kingdom Metazoa; phylum Chordata; class Aves; order Caprimulgiformes; family Steatornithidae; genus Steatornis; species Steatornis caripensis. The sequence goes on from VZSC01019655.1 coordinate 98,908, forward strand.
AGTGACATGCCTATTTCCAGTAAAAATATGGAGATAATTTTCATTTCCTCGATACGAACAGCTTTTTAAGTGAAGCAGCGTGATTGATGATGTTTTGCAAACTGAAATAAGCACTTCGAAGTCTGTGAAAAAGGTTAGATGCAGTGATGCAAGAAATGGATCAAATCTAGAAGACTTCCCAACAGAAAAGTAACCATCATTCTGAGTGGCATTTCCAACAAACAATAAAAGGACAATAAGCTTTGCAGAGATAATCTTGCATAGGTTCTTTAATTCCCTGGTATTTCAGTAACAGGCAGATGGACCTTCTTCCCTTCTTCCCTCCCTCTTTCCCTCCCTCTTTTCCCCTTCCCTTTCCCCTTCCCATTCCTTCCGACACCAGGGCTTTGCCGGATTGAAGTCACACAGGCAAGCCTCTTGAATTTTCTCTTAAGCCAAACACAAGAATTTGCAAACCTTCATGAGCTTTTTAAATGTAGTGTTTAAAAATTCTCACTGGGGATCAGTGTTGTAGGGGCAAGGAATCATTTTCAACCTTGCCTGTGTGGGAAGCCGAGTACCGCAGGTGCATAACGGGGAGCAACTTCACCTGGGGAAGGGCGACTGAACATCTCTATCGCTGGGGGTGAAGAGCTGCCCAAGGGTTTAAGGTCTCAGAGAGGGCTTTATATAGATTTGTTGGAAACTAGTAAATGACCAAATAGAGGTAGGCTCATTTAAGCAAGGTTTAAAGCAGTTTACATATGCCTACGTGAGAGATTTGCACTGGTACTGACAGATGGATTTAAAATCATTTTAGCTGACGGCACTGCAGCTTTTCTAATGTAGATGGGTGTGATGATTGGCAAAAAGCAACGTGAACGCGAGCGAGTTAAACGCAGGTTAGTCATTAATTTCAGAAACAGCCTTCACACAGCATGCTACACATCACTAAGAAAGAAAGACATAAAACAGGAATAAATGTAACCAACTATTTTTTAATTTTTTTTTTTTAATATAGAAATTCACCCTTTGAAAAGTACTGAAATTACCTCCAGAACAAAAGAAGGAAGAAAATTTACACCGAATCTGTCACCTCCCGCCCTTCCCGGCAGACCGCAGTGGCCACGTTTCTTGCAAGCCTCAAGAAGCTCAGCAGAGGACTTGGGGCCTTTGAAACACGGCTGGTATCTTCACCAACAGGAGGGCACCCCTTCCTCTCAGTCACTGTAAGTTTCACAGCCTGGTGTCTTCTTGACTCCTGGAAATTTATCCCATCCTAATTTCTCGAGAACCAATTAAATAAATCCCTACGCTTTTTGCCTGTAAGATTTTTAGCTATAAAAGCCGCTTTGTGGTACTTTGCCTCAGCCAGCCTCTAATATTGCTCTTTCAGCTCCCCGGGCCGGCAGATCTGTGCTGGTGCCGTGTGCTTAGCTAACGGCTTCCCCCGAGCAGCTACGGAGACTGCCACGAACTCCTGGGGCATGTGTGTACATGCGAAATGCAGCCAGGAAATTAAATTTTCCCTCCCCATAATTAACAAGAGCTAAACATTCGTGGGTTTGTTGTCACTTTTTAAAGTGCTGAAGCCAAGTTGAAAAAATACTCGCATTTCCAAATAAAAAGTGGATATTTCTTACTAAAGGAGTTAACCCCCCCCCCCCAGTGCTGTGCAATCACGCAACCAAAAAACCAGATTTTTGGGGCAAGTTTGGTTAAGGCATTCTTTAACAGTTGCCGTGGGCATATTTTATTGCCAAGGCTGATTCACTACAGTACGTAAGCATGCATTAAATGTTAAGCACATGAGTTATCTCGCTGACTTCAATGCGCCTGCTTTCATTCTGAAAGCGAGCACAAGCTTCAGAGCTCTGCGGAGCGAGAGGCTAAGTTAGGACTCCTCCTGCTAGGCGTACTTCTAGGGGTTGTACATTTTGCAGAGGTCATGCCGCAGAGTATCATGCTTACGAATAAACCGTGCTTTTTGCGAGAATTATTCTTACTTTGGAAACTCTGGGACTGTACAAATGCTTGGCGAAGCAGGAGAAACAATATGCAACTGACCTGCTTGACAGCATATTACCAGCACATATTTAGGTGAAATGCATTGAGCCCTGAAAACAGATAATAGGCGTGCTTTCTCTGAAATATCCAGAGCATCTCTCGTAGTATGGCTTGCGCTCTGTCATGGAAGCAAATTCCAAGGACATTTTCAGTTCACTTCTCATTTTGCTTCTCTGCAAAATCCTGCAAAATATTCTGACTGTTTCAGGGAGAAAAAAAATCCAAATGTTTTTTCATAAAGGGGTGCAAATAACTTGATTAAATATTGGGGTAAACCCTGTTCTAGCCACTCTTTGCACAAATTTTAAACAATTGTGCACTGGAAGTTCCAAGTTTCTTCTTTAGATTTGATTTTCTAAATAAAAATATTTGTATTTTAGTCCTATTAAGCCTCCATTTTGAAATCACGCTAGTCGATCTCTGTTTTAAGCAACATGAATACTGAATCTTGCATGAAGAATTTGTAAAATCAGGTCTAATACATGGCTTTATCATTAGCTGCCATATAATTGTGATTAAAATACGTAACTTACAGAAAGATGGACTATCAATTTCAACAATTCAGTCTGAACTCACTTAAAGGAGACAAATATCAGAATTTATATCTAAGACATGTCAAGGGATGCATTTTTAAAATTATTTAAAGCTGTATTACACCATGGAGAACCGTAGACAACCCACCTAAAATTTTGGATAAACACTTCTTAGCCTATTAAGTGCTGCAAAGATCGTTTCTGTAACACACTGAGCAGAAAAAGTGCATTTTGTGCTTATCGCATTAATCCCATAAGTTAATGCAAAATTATTTCAATTACTTTTACTGAAGCATCGTGTACACCTATGTCAGTGTGTATATTATAAATTATAAATAATTATTATTAGACGTGGTTGAATTATTCATTGAGGATAAATTATCTGACAAATACAGGCTTTTTCTGTGCTTGTGGCTTGTTTATGAGCAATCTTGTCTTCTCTGAATATATTCCTTCTTGCATGTTTTTTTGAATAATGAAGGATATGCAGCCAAGGACTGTGAAGTGCTCGCTGAAATTGCTCCGGATTTGATTACATGTGATTATTTGTGAGATGTGAACATGTCAGTCACATGGGCCTGCTTCTGGTTGAGTTGCCGGTGGGTCCGAAGAGGGTTCCGAGGATTTGGGGAGAGGTCGGGCATTGCAAATAGGCACGTCTCTCGAGCTACACCTCCATCGCTACTCACCCAGCCTGTCATCTGTGTTCACAGTGTGTCATGTACAGTCTCCCTAGAAAGCTGATAATGCGACAGGGATCACGAGCTTAACGGAATCAATGTATAATTAATAGCTCATAAAATCTTCAAGGAATGAATCAGGAGCCTCACTTGGGGATGCAAGGGATGAAACGAACAATTAAGACGGGACAGGGACCCTTCACAGCAAGTGGATTCAGAGTGAAAGGAAAAGAGCCCAACAGCACCCTGGGAGCTAAGTCCCTCGTAGAGTTGACACGGGTGTCACAAACTTGCTGACTCTTTAGCCAGAACCCATAAATACCCAAGGCTCCAGATGAAGTGACCCCCATAACCAAAACCCTAACCCCATAAATACGGACACGAGGATGGGAAAGAATAGGACGTGAGACTCCAGACCTGAGAGTCACAGGACTTGTGAGGAACCAGTGTGCTTCCACCCCCAGCTGTTCCTGCCGGGATAGAACACCCACTGGCACTGGTGGGGCTCAGGGCAACCCCTCTGCTAGGGCCCGGCGTGAATCTGATCCACAGGCAGCTCATGCAAGCTGGCAGGCAACCCTTTCCTGGGGTCTTGCTTGCCAAACTCTCAGGTGGTCTGGCTGTGGTGGGTGAAGGGAGTCAGGACGCAGCTGCCAGCAGCAGCAGCCAGCCTAAAGCCATGTGTGCGGGTTTGCTAGGGGACCCCAAAACTGGGCAGCTTGGGGGTCTGCTGCGAAGACGGTGGCCGAGTGACTGGGAAGGAGGTCCCTCTGGTGGGCATTGCCCAGCCTGGGGCGGGCTGCAGAAGGACATCCCACAGCTCTGGGCAGTCCCAGAGTGTCACAAAGACAAATGTTGGAAGGCGAACACTCAGCCAAGCAAAAGACAACAATGAATATTTCAGTTTGCTCGCAGATGCCTTTGTCTTGGCTGCTAACGTCGAAGTTTGCAGTAAGAAAGGCTATTGTGCTGACAAAAAATGTGTGTGAGCAAATGTTTACACAAAGCAACTAGAGGAGGGCAGGCAAACAGCAAAGGGAAGGGTCCCCTGGAAGTGGGAGGGTTTTCAGGAGCACCACCATTTCCTGTGAGTTTGCTTCCCTCTGATTTTACCGCATTGAACCAGTTCTCACAGCGGCGGTGTGGCTCCATGCCGCCCAGCCGCAAAGCTGTCGCTCTCAAGAGACGTGGGACGCAGGTGGCGAGAGGGCAGCCCCAGCCCTCCGGAGCCCCGGGGTCCGGTGTTGGATGTGTAGTCTATGGGATAGAGGGGATACATTCCCATGCCGCGGCCTGCTGCCAAGGCTGCTTAAATTAAAAACAGTGGGCCAAACCCTGCCTCTGATGTGTGTCTAGATCTGCCTCTGGTTCCAAACAAAGCTGGATGCATGCAGATTTACACTAAATTTGACCCCGTCACCTGCTTGCTCCTTACACAGCAGGAGAAATTTGCTGTCTTTCACAGCAGCTCCAGAGCGCCATGGGTCTGAGGGACGGGGAATGCAGCACAGGTAAAGATCTGCCAGTTCCCAGCACGTCAGATACCCAAAAACATGAAAGCCGCATTTTGCTGATGTTCTCTTTCATTGAAGATTAAGCATCCATTTGTTTTCCAGCATTTGATGTTTCATTCCTAATGATCTCTAGACTCGGTACCAAAGTTGTCTTCCTGACAGCGAATGCCAAGTGCGATTACTCGCCAGGCTAGAGATCCTCACCTCCATCCGATGGCTGTGCTCAGGGAATGCCATCACTGCAGGGATGGCCAGGCTGGGCTGCCAGAAGCCAGAGCATCCCGCCAGTCCCCGTGCTGTGCTGTCCTCGCTCCCTCCCTCTCTCCCTCCCTCCCTCGCTGCTTCCCCTCCTTCTGTTTTTTTTTTTCTTCTCTTTTTTTTTTTTCTTCTCTTTTGGCTTAATATAACTGCACAAAGGCAACACTAAATAAGGAAAATATGCTTCCCAGTAACCGAAACTGACAAAAACAAAGATGACATGTTTATATAATTAGTTACACATCTAACTTTTTTCAGCCTTTCTTCCTTTCAAATATCCACAACGATTCTGCAGCCCAGGCTATGAGCGAAGCTGAAATAGATGTGGAGCAATGAAATCAGGTTTTCCCCACACCCCCACCCCTAAAAAACATTATAGACCTTAGGTAACTTCTGAATCTTGGAGTCCCTCTGTGACTGCTTTCTGCTGTGAGAGCAATTCATTAAAAGTTAATTAAAAGGTGAAGTTCAATATGCAGCTTCCTTTAGCTAATCCTCCCAAGGCAGCTTCATATGGCACTAATATATCCATTTTGTTGATGTTAGAAAACAAAAAGGCAAGATTGTCTAATTAAGAGGTTGGTGTTTACAAGACAGAGGTTTTCTAACTGGTGACTCTGAGTCCAAATTAATCTTAACGCTCATTTAAGTGTTCTCAATCCAACTTGGACTTTTCCCCAACAAAAGCATGCAAAATGTGAATCATTTCCAGGACCTTTGATATAATAGTATTCAGCCTGCTTACTCCTTCCCTGTTCATACCCCTTCAGGGCCCAATTCTTACCCTCCTCATCCCCTGAGCTGCTTTCTTCTGGCTCCTGTGCGGGGACTGTCTTCTTAAGGGCTTTGCTGGGCAGGCTGGCTCCCAAAGGTGGAGTTTCGTCTCTGGTTTTCAGCGTGTTTTCACTCAAATATCTAAATATGTGTTGTATTTCCATGCACATCAGTTATTTTTCTGGTAATAAGTTTTAAACGCGTTACAGAAATGAACATGCTCCATCTGATTATGCTGGTGCCAAACATATTTTTTTTGTCTAATAAAAGAGGAAAGCATTATAACTGTATTCCTACTAATTCTGGTTTCTTTTGACGGTAGCTGCTGTCTTCCTGTCCTTCAGTGGGAATACAGAAAAAGAAAAGAACACTGCCCCCCCCTTTAAGCAATATGAATTTACACTGCCCAGACGCACATATGAGAAAGGGCAAAAATATCCTAAGCTGCTACCACTCAGCCAGATTTGGCCTCTCGGACTTTAATTTTGGAGACTGTGCTGGTAACAGTATGTGGAAGAAATCTACAAACTATCACAAAAATAAAACAACTACCTCAAGAGAAAACCAATTCTAAAATACAGGCTGTCCAGGACAATACTTTCCTTTTAAAAAAAAAAATGGAGATACTAACAATGACAAAACTTGATACGTTCATCAAGGACTGTCACGAAACCAAGTTAAAATTGTAACTTGCCCAGAAAATGAAAGTACCACCTAAAGGCTAAACAAGGTGAATTTTTATTCACAAGGTTTTACATTGATTTTTGTTTCTGCAGTCATAATCAGTGACTCTGTCCGCCAGTGAGCCAGTGTTTTTCTCTGCGTATATCGCAATCTGTGTCTGCTTTAAAAGAAGTCGTATAGGCAGAACGTTTTCCGCTTTTGTCTCAATGTACCTCGTGCGGTAATCTTACGCTCGTCAATAACATCTGAAGGTTAAAAAAATACCTCTCACCAATGTAAGGCTTTTCCTCAACAACTCTACATCCTCTCGTTTCTTCACTCGCCTTTGTTCATTTAGATTGCTGGCCAACAACAGCCAAAAAGAAAGGGGGAAAAAAAGCAAGAAAAACGTCTAATTTCTTTGCAAAACCGTGGAAGCCCCCGTACGCCCATTTGCGCTGCTCGGAAGCTGCAGACATGTCGTGCGAGACTGAGAGTTGTGCGGTTGGAAACTATTTGCTGCCCGCTAAAATAACTCTTCTGGGTACGCCCTCGCATTCAAGGTATGGAAGCTAAAAGTGGGACCAGCCTTCCACAATTCTAGCTTGCAAAGCACACCAAAAAAAAAAAAAAGAAAAGAAAAAAAAGAAAGGAAAAAACCCTGGTTCCCATACGGGAACGCCCAAGCCTTCCGGTTTGTCCTCAGCACACAAACACTAGATGTACTACAGTATTTCTGGGAGCTGGAATAGCATTCTGGGTATACCAAAATTAAGAGGGTTGGGCATGTTTGTGAGTCTGCTGAGTTCCTCGCTATATGTTTTCCAAGAGAGAAATGTGAAAGAGTTTCCCAGTTATAGCCCCCATACCTTTGCTGAGAAGGGATGCCACAAATCACGTGAATAATTAGTGACACTCTTAAGCATCTAGCACTGTGCCCATTTATTTTCTTGGCACAAAATGTATTAGTTCTACACTATTCATTTAGTCTGCATTTAGCAGGAGATAAATTTTAGTTGGACGCTGTACTGAAAGACAATATACACTGTATGTTGGAGAAAAACTGTTTGCTCTAAGACCATAGCTTTCTCTAAAAAAAAAAATCAGGAGAAATAGCATGGAGTTAATTTATATGAAAATCTAATTTTTGCATGGCTTTTGATTGTTCAAATCTCCTAACTAAATGGCCTGCTGTGACCTTTTCAGGAATGCTGTACTCAGAGTTAAGTTCTCACCAAAAAATGCACATTTCTGTGATCCCCTCATTTAGATAATAGCTCTGTGCCTTTTGCCATAAATGTGGAGTGAAGGGAGGGAAGAAAAGAGAAAGTTTTTCTTTCTCCACAAACGTTAATGAGACTTTTCAGCTACACTGTAGAGTGGAGGAACTTAAGCCTCTCTAGGTGTTTCTGTTTTTCAGGCTTTAAGCTCTTGCTGTGCCTCACTCTCTCCATCCCACCCCCGAAAGGCCCTCAACAACCCATGGCTTTGTCTCTACGTATTTTTCCATGTAAGCTATGCTCTACCAGGACCACTTTTGGCTTCCATATTTCAGCAGAAAAACAAACAGAAACGGAAACTGTTTGATGTACTTTAAGTAGAGAAGGCCAGTAAAATATTTTTTAATGGGGATATGAAACCTTTCAGCCAACAGGATGCTGGTTCAATTCCAGCCCAGATGAGAACGAACTAAAAGTTGATACCATCTAACGGCTATTAAAGCCTTTGTAAAGTGAGTAGCCTCCTAAGTACCGTTCCCAGTGGCCACGTCACAAAAGCACACTAACAAGTGAGTCTGTCTTCGGCTTCTCTCTTGCTGGTTTGTCAGCAAGAGGACAAGGAATGGACGGCCATGGGGACCGGCCATCCTTTCAAGTGGGTTATCAACACTTCTGGAGGTCCGTGCACCAAGCTGAAATCTGCCCAGAAACTCTATCATGGGCTGGCATGATGTGCTGGTAGGTTAAATTGTGTGAATATATTGATATAAGAAGTCACTCCCTCTCGCAAGCTCCCTCTGATAGGTTAACAAGTGTAAATCTGTTAAAATACAGCTTCAGAAAGCCAGGCTCTAAGCTCATCCCCAATCCCATAAGAGAATGAAGACCTGCTAGACCTGTAGCAGGCATGCAGTCCCTTCTACCCACGCAGATACCAGGCATATGTGTGAGCGGTGCAACATCCCAGCAAAGTGGGCACAGCAGGGCGCCAGCAGACTGAGAGCTGCTCTGCAGAAACCTGTGTCGGCCCTAGGAAGAGAAGAGTTGTGCCCAGGGGAGCTACACGACCCAGGCCAGTCGTCCCTCCCACCCCAACCCACATCCACCCTCCCGCACTAAAGGTACCCCACACGTGTACAGAAACCCTCCTCCCCACCATCAGCACATGCTTCTCTCCAGTAGCTAAAGCTTTATGTGCTGACAGAAAAATAGGCAGGATTTTTCCTGAAAGGGATACATGTTCAGCTGAGTAAACTGCTTTACCTGCACACCTCTCTGTAGTGCAAAATGAGTGAGAAGGGAAAAGGCACAGAGTATGAGGTCTGATTCAGGAATATCGGAATACAAACCATGTTTTCATGCATACACACAGACTTGTTTGCTGAAAGTTTTACATACATCAAATTAAAACAGATAAAGCACCAAACTCAGACATCATTTACCCATAGGGAATACACTCAGCCTTTATTTAGCCACTGAAAATTCACTCCTGCTTGTCTGTATCGCTAACCTGCTTGGGTAGACTGATGTTTTGATGCCAGAATACCCGTAGGGTTTCCAGAGAACGTATCATAAGATTCACAGCTACAGACACATCCTTGTAACAAAGCAAATTGGACTTAGATGGGAGCCTTGTGCAGAGCTACTCAACCTACAGAAGATTGAGGGCATTGGCAGAAGAAAGCTTTAGCACCTCAAGAAGTTTACTGTAAAAACTTGGGTACCTGAGGTCACTGGGTACTTCTAGAGCTTAGAGGAGAGAGTTCAGGATTATGTTCTGAGGTGTTGGGGTAGAGTTCAGGTGCTACAAGTCATAACGGAGGCTTTTAATCCTTTTATGAATATGGCCCTATATATTTCTGTGCCTTTGACATGGCAGTGAAGGCACTTTCCTGCCTCCCAGCAGTGTTTTAAAGACAAAAACCTGGAAGACTGTGAAGCACACGCTAGTCACAGGGTCAAGCTTTGTACCTCGCTTCTGCATAGCTTGCTTTGTGTGGGGTAGTGGCTGTAAGATCCGAGCCGTAAAAGTCCCGCATTGTCTCTGCCCTTGTATGACTATAAGCGTCTGAAAACATGCAAGTAAATAAACTCCAGCCACATAAGCAGTCCTAGAGAGCTCAGAGGGTAACGTTCCTCCTACTGTGTTTGCACAATAAGACACTCAATAAAGTTGCCTCAGTGCTGAATGACCTGAGCAAGCACGACCTATAGAGGGACACACATGGCAAAGATGCTTTTAAGTTCTCCTTTTATTTGAGACTTAGGATTGCTTTAAAGTTTTCCATTTTCTTTTTCATAATGTAGAGAGAAACTTAAAAGTGGGCCCAACTTGTAATGAAAGCTGCAACGAATTTTAGCAAATAAAAAGCCACTTAAAGAAAAAAACACTACTGTCCTGGCTGGGAATTTTAATAGTGCTGCACTCACAGCCAGACTGCTTGTAACTTTTCTATTAAAATGTTAAATCGAGAGCATTAAACAGCTTCCAATTAAGGGGTATATTATCACCTCGATGCACAGGGAGTTTCACACGTAAATCCCTATGTATTAAGAAGAGAATATACCCTGTGGCTTTTTAAATAACAAATAAAAGTTGAAAGAGATTTTGCAGGAGGTAGAAGAGCCATGGAAAAGCTTGTGTTTTAACACATTCGAATGGAAGAAAACTAATGTTTAAAACTGTATAGAAATATAATTTATTTCCATTTTTTTCCCCACTATTCCCAAATATTTCCACCAGGACCTGCTTAATAACATGAAAGTCTAAGTATTCCAGAGGACTGGAAGAAACGATTTTTGAAGGACTTTCATACGCACAGGCTGGAGGTGCTATTGATCATGTCTTTTTGACACTGAGGGCATCCTTCCCATTTCCACAGTGCCTAGCCTATGAGTCAAAACTAATTTTTCTAAGGCAAAGGTAAATCTGTTCATTATTTTGAGTTAATACTACTAAAAAAAGTCAGAAACAGTTAAGAAATCCCCCTTAGCATCTCTCATGTTCCTGAGGGCCTTTTGAAGTAAGATGTGAAGAGCTGCAAGCCTCCGAGCTTATACACATGCTTAAAATTTTTCAGTGTAAACTCAGGGAATAATGCACACTTGGAAAAATCAGACATTACTGACGAAGTTTGTTGGCAGTTGTTGTTTATGATTAAAGCCAAAGGCAGCTCAACCATGGCTGTTCACTATGGCCACAGTGACATGAAAGACAAGTCCATTGGCCACCCGTTGCCTCTTGATCTGTGGGTATAGCTCATCTGGCTTAGTTGCGTCCAGGCAGGGAGGGCACAACACACCAGCAAGAGGAGTTTTCAGAAAACGTGCTCATAGATGTTGAAGCAGGAGAGACATCATGGACTGACGCCAGGTCCAGTGGCTCTGGGTGGCCACCAGTTCCTGCTAGCCACATCATGTTAGTGAAGTCACTTCATATGGCTGCACCCCAGTACTGCCTGCAGTAAAAAAACATAGCAGAAGTCGATGTTTGTGGCCTTCTGCTAAGCAGCTATGGCAGTAGCTGTAATGTATATGGTTCTCAGCTGTTTGAGGTAAACTTCAAATTCACGTAAGGTAATTTAAAATGTAGTTGGGCCTCTTGTCATCAGACTGGCTAGACGAAGCCCTACCAGACCAGAAGGAGGAACTTCAACCTATGTTTTGAGATCCTTGCTGTTCAGTTAGACATTGCAGATAGCCCAGGTCAGAGTACATGCTTCCTGGTCAGGAACCATGCCATTTGGTTCTGGAACACCTCAAAAGTTTTAGGCGTCTTGCCCATTTCTGTCCTGCTCTACTTCCCTTGTGGCACAGTGCAACACCTGAGGGACTCAGGCACCTTCATGAGAGTTGCTGAAATAAATGGTCTCTCCCACCTGATGCAGAGGCTTAAGCATTTTACACAGAAAATCTCAGAAATGTCCTTGGTGCACAGACCTTCTGGGACATTATGGAATCGTTGCCCATGGTATCTCACAACATGCTGGAAAAAGTGGTGAGTTCTCACAAGAAAAGCTTTCGTGTTGACACCAGTCGGGACTGGTCATGAATGAAGCGTTGCTGGCCTCTAATCACTGACAGAAAACACCACTCCAACACCGGAGCAATGTGGGTAAGTGTAGGAGCCCAGAGTACATTTTACTCCTTGCATGGACTCTTTTTAGTTTGAAACCTCCCACATCTCTTTGGAAGAGGCTTTCTCACTTTTCCGGAGTATAAACTTCTTTTAAAAGTTTTGCTGAAACAGTTTTAAGAAAGAGCAGCTGATGGAAAGACAGACTGACAAAAGTTCACTCCTTGGGTCAGCCATATGACAACAGTTGGCTCAGTAAGGCCAGGTGGTGACCCCAAGTTTTCTTTCAGTTCTCACCACAAGGAAGGGTTTGAATGCACAAGGGACACGGCACTGCGAAGATCTTGCTGGGATGTGCTGAGATGCGCTGAGTTGATATAGTTTGCTGGGAGGAGGGAGGTGCTAGCAGATGGCTGGTCTCTCCTTGTATCCAGCTCCAGCTATGCTGCTGCACTATGGGAGAGAAGGAAGCATGGCTCCCTGCTGCTGTCATTGCTCTCCTCACTGCTCCACACTGCTGCCCCAACCCAGCTCTGGTCTAGCTACATGGCTCTTGCAGAAGTCAGTATGAAGGAGCTCCTGTGAGTATTTTCCCTGCACCTCTGCAGCACCTCCTGTGCACAGCCAGCCTGGAGAAGCAAAGGCAGGAGGATGGCTGCCTTCTGTGACAGCATGAACACCCTCTCTGAACACCATAGCCTTCAAAGTGGAAAGAGCCAGGAGGAGGAGCCTCTCCCCCTCTGACTGTTTCCTACCTAACAAGTGCCCTCAGAGCATCTTCTGCATAGGAGCCCATATTACAGAGCTGGCAAGCCTTCCTCTGCCGTGCCAAAGGCAGCATTTGTCTGGTCCTGCTTCTCCTCTTCATGGGACCATCGCGTTTGGAGATTTTTTTCCATGTTCCATCAAACAAATACGGCTTATCATTTCCATGTTAATGTGGCATTTCAGCAAATGGTATGATGCAAGAAAAAAATAGCATTCAGGTGCAGGTGTCGGAAGCAAAGGAGGCTACCTAATTTCGCACTCACGCACAACGTGCTTGAGAGTGAAAAGACCTGAAAGCTCCCATTCTCTTCCACCACAGACTCCCAAGGAATTCTGCACCTCTAAAAGCTTTGTCATAAATCCTTGGGTTTGCCTATATTATTCATCAAGAGTCACCATTTATTCAAGAGGTTTGAAAAACAAGATATACCAACACAGACCAAAGTAGATAACCTTAGACGTACAGTTTTTCAAACGATGGCTTCAGTTTGTTCCTTTGAGATTTTTACTAAACTAGGGTTTTCCTTTTTCCTTTTTCCTTTCTCTCCTCTCCTCTCCTCTCCTCTCCTCTCCTCTGTTTCTTTAATAAGTAAATATGGCCTATATCCCGTGAGTTTAGGATGGACTGTTGGTAAACCTGTTATCCATCACACTAATTCATAGAATCTGGCATGTACCAGATGGACAATATTCCATTGTTTAAAGTGAGCTCTGTCAATCTTTGCTATTGATATTAAACAAAAGTCAGGATTATTAAAGCATATGGGTACATGGCCTCACACACTGGCTAAGCCTTTGCTTTGAGAATGTGACTGCTGTTGTGGAGCATTCTGAAAATATACACAGCGTGCTACAGTACACAGGGAATCACAGATGTCAAGGGGAAATGATACGTGAAAGCCGTGTACGTTTAAAAATGCAGCACTACTGTACCTTCTTAAAAGAAAAAGAAACTTTCCTCCTTCTCCCTCCTTCCCCTTGTTGCCAGTTAAAATGAACTGTCAGAGCCTGGATAAAGATACAAACAGGATTGCATACCTTCCCAAGCCTACAGTGACTCTTAGACTTTGATCTAATTCTATTTGCTGCTTTATGATGCATGAAGCTGTCAGATAAAGAGGTGTTCAAAAAAATCCACTCGAGCTGTCAGGGCTGACAAGCCCTGTGATGGATTACAGAGAAAACAAAAGGGTTATCACCTTAACCACAAACATTTATATCTTTTTTTCATAAGGGTGCTTCAATCAACATGTAGTTACCAGGGTGCAGGTTGTTGTGAGCCTGTAGGAACACAGATCCAATGACACATGTTGAAACAGCATTTAAAAAGTACAACACACATGCGTTGGCACTAATATGCTGCTGACATGGTACAGTTGTGCTTACTTAGATCAAAGATAAGAACCCTATAGTTTTCTGTATAAAAAGGATTATTTTCTGAAGAACAGATTTCCCCCTCCCCACCCGTCTTTCAAAGATTAAACACAGTCATAACAGTCTGAATGGGGTTTAACTCAAAAAAGCCCAGTACTTAAATATGCCCATATGATTACTTACACAATAGAAACTTCAGCACAGAATGAAGAGCAGTTAGCATTTGGCTCATGTAGAGGAAAGAAAAAAAAATTGCGCTTGCTCCTTCTTCAACATCAGAAAGCAATCTCATGGCCCATTCGTCTACCATCTCTCCCCTCTCCTGTGCCAAAGTCTATCAATTCTTAAAAGGCCACCACAACAAACAATATTGGACCTGAAATTTGTCAAACAAAGCTAATATTCTACCTCTAGCACTGCATCTTTGACATTCTAGTGAAAAGAAGACAAGAAAATATATCAAGATTCTCACTTGACCTGATAATACAGGTATTTTGCCTGTGGTTTACGCTCAGGATGAAGACCAGACATACTCCCTTTTGATCAGTACATCCATATGCTGAGAGTAACCAGAGGCTACACTGTAGGATACTATGATCATGTTTAATTCTTCAGTGGTTGCTTTTTTCCCTATTGAGTGATTGTGATAATAAAGCATGTTTAAAACTATCCCTAACTGAATGGGTTAAAAAAGGAATTTGACAGTTTATGGAGGATAGGTGCACTGGTAGCTACAGGACAAGATGAACCTTGTCAAAGAAGTCCAGGAAGTCTCAAGGTCACAGATTGCTGGAACCTGGGAAAAATGTCAGGGAAAAGATTGTTCTGTGATTGTCCTACTTCCCTATCTTTTCCCAAGAAAGCTGCTGCTGGCTACTGCCTAAGAGAGGACCTAGGTGGACATTTGGTCCAATTCCTTGCACCTCCTTAGTTCTAAAGAAGCAGCTTGTATCATCTCCAACAGGAAAAACTTTTGCCAGGATATATGTGTATCTTATGTATATTATACGCGTACATGTATGTATACAGCCCAGATGAAGCCTGCCAAATTAGTAATGAGCTATGGAAGTTAATGAAAGCCTTGTATATGGAAAGAAGGTTAAAGGTAAGGTATCTTCACAGATCATCTTACACACGGGTGAATTCCTGATGTGCTAGCTGGGAGAGAGTGCCTCATTTTACTTGGCAGTGCACTTCTAATGTGAGAAAATCACTTGGTTTTGGATACTGGGACAACAACAAAACCATCTTGAAGCTCTGCAAAAGGTGAGTTGTAAAATTATAATGAGCATGCACAGGCTTTTAGAAAGTAGAAGGAAAGAAACAGGGAATCTCAATAATAGCAGCATAGGGAAAGGCCCTGTGTTTATGTACAAGACTATTGCTCCACAGTGCAGAAACCTGGGCTGTGTCACCTGTGAAACAAAGCAGACTGTAACACTGGAATGGGTTTATCACTAACACTGGAACAGGTTTATCAGAACAAGACAGAAGCACAGAAAGATTTTGAGGAGATGTCTTTGGAGCAGGATGAAGAGCTGAGATGCAATACCGGCAGGACTGAAGAGAATTATCTCGCACAAATATGGACAGCCTGACAATCCCAATNAACAGGTTTATCAGAACAAGACAGAAGCACAGAAAGATTTTGAGGAGATGTCTTTGGAGCAGGATGAAGAGCTGAGATGCAATACCGGCAGGACTGAAGAGAATTATCTCGCACAAATATGGACAGCCTGACAATCCCAATAAATCACACTGGTATTAAAGTTCTCCTTTCTGATGGATTTCCCTTTAACAACTACTGTCTAAAGATA
>VZSC01019656.1:0-26262 GCA_013398225.1 Steatornis caripensis
AGAGTTATGGGGGCTCCTTTGGTTTGGGGGGCTCCCGGGGTTATGGGAGCTCCTTTGGTTTGGGAGGCTATGGAGGCTATGGGAGCTCACTTGGGTATGGCCGTTCCCTAGGTTATGGAGATGACATGGCCTATGGGGGCTCTCTGGGTTATGGGGGCTCGTATGGGTCCAGTGGCTTTGGCAATTGCAGGAGGTCCTACAGCTCTGGCTTGTCCTCCTGTGGCTCAGGGTATTACCTCCCTGGCGCCCAGAGGTGGGGCAGGTCCCGTCGCGGGAGCTGTGGGGCTTTCTGAAGCCCCCACGATGGTACCCAGATCCAGCAACAGCCCTGAAGCAAGGATGATGTCATGAGGACACGGAGCAAGAGCCATGGGGACCAGCAGCATGCATCAACTGCTCTGTCATGGCGACAGGAGGAGGCTGCGTGTGCCCAACAGCCCCCTACCCTGTGCCATGGTGTGCCCTGGCTTTGTGGCTGAGCCTCGGTATCCCCTGCACCCCTCCCTCACCTTGGCTGTCCCTTGGGTCCTGAGTGCCAGAGTACAATACCTGCATCATGCGTTTCCCCTTGTGTTGCCTTGATTTTCTCTAACTGGCTGCTTCTCTCTCACATTAAAACCCTGTGGTGTTGCACAAGAGCCTCTCTGGTTTTCTTTTATTCCTCAACCTCATGCAGGAGCAAAACTCAGCCCTGGCCTACTGAGTTAACTTATCTAAATAGGTAACTTATCTGCCCTGCTCAATCTCTCTTTAAAACGTGGAATGAAATTTTAATTGGGATCCTTAAGGCATCAACAGCATTGTGTTAATTAATGTTTGCTTAGCGATTTAACAGTCATTATCTTCTCCAAGGTTCAGAACATGCTGGGTAATTGTTATTGCTCTGAGGATTTCTGGTGACACCTGAAAGGCCCCCAAATCACCACATAATTTAGTAACCAATTCCCACATAATTGCAGCTTTCCTCAACTAACATGCCAAGAAAGGAAGGATCGTACAAACTTTTTTGTTAATTTGTTGATTTTAGGGTCTTTTTCCTGATATTTACTCCCATTCTTTGTTAATGACAAAATCTCCTTCAAAATCTGAAAAGTGAGTATGAAAATAATACCAGAGATTGCTGGGATTTTATGAGCTACAAGGAATCAGAATACAAATCGATGAAATTATATATTGCCTATAAAACAGTATTAGCTTTTCCACCTCTTTTTTGTCATTGAAAGCCAGGAATTATTTCATATTGTCCTTAAAGAATTGTGATTAAAGGAAAATATACCCTATCCAAAGAGGAATATTACTCATTGCTTGCATTTACCTATTATTACTTCCTTACTAATTGGTATGGCATGATGTAAATGAAGATCTGCCTGATACTGACAATTTATGCACAGGCAAATTTCTCCTAGATAAAGCTCCGAAGAGGAAGAGAGAGGAAGAACATTGCACAACACATATTATGATGCACCATAAATTTAATGAGTGAGAAATAGAATTTTAAAAAATATACAACCTAAGAAAGCAGCAAGGTTGCATATGGATAAAACTAATCATCCATTTCAAGGCAATGCTTTACAGCTGGACACCCAACTCCTACATGCAACGACAAAAGTTACATTTTTCACCTCATTGATAACAGAGAAAGGCATTAAATCAGAAATGCCAAGCTCCTGCAGTCCCATTAGCTTAGGGAAAAGCTGAGGGTGGTCAGCAAGCATATGGCCATGGTCATGAACTCAGTCCTGCATCCAGATCACACTTTTAACCTTCAGGTTGTTCCTTTGTGGTTTTTCTGCAAGGTTTTATCATGGCCCACACCGGTTGTAGCGACGGTAGGACCTACCATAAAGGCCTGAATATCCAAGGCTCCCAAGTCCCAACGAGCTGCCAGAGGAGATAGGGACACCCCCGGCATTGAGAGCATCCCCTACAGCTGCAGATGCTGAGGATCCCACTGTGGTGTTTTGTGGGAAGGAGCTGAGGATGGGTCCAGGCAGGGTCACCACCACAGGAGAGGGCTGGATCACATATGTTGAGTCCTGGCACTGCCTGACACAGGGCTCGTTGCAGCTGTTTGCCAGTGGGGTTGGTCCACAGCTGGTGGGAGGACACAGGTCGTAGCAGGACATGTCTGTGGGATGGAACTAATTCTGAAACACGGGAAGGAAGTAAATACAAGTAAGAAGTTGTAAGTATAGTCATGTAATTAAATATTCTATATATAAAAAATATATATAATTATATAATATGTATTATATATATGAATATAATAAACATTAAATATAGTCATGTAACTAACATGATGGAGAGCGCAAGAAACCAACCGGAGACTATGTAGAGAATGGAATAATGTGTTAGTCTTAGGTTGAAAGGAGACTTCAATGAAACCCGGACTCCTCTATGCTACAGAGAACAGCTCAAGGGGTTAGCTCTACCTGCTCCTGAGCAGTCTTTGATAGCTCATTTCCCACAACGCTCCTCTAGGATGTGTGCAGCTCTGCAAAGGCAGGAAGCGAGGGACAAGGCTTATGATATTCTGTGTGATATGGCTAGCAGAAACTTTGCACCACGACAAAGGGAAGAAGAAAAGATTCTTCAGCAGGTAGAAGTGAGGAGCATAACCTGATAATGTGACACTCACCTATGGAAGGCAGCTGTTATCCTCCCTACAGATGGACTTGTCTCTTAAACAGCAAAATAACAAATATTCTGCCTAATTCTTATTTAATCATCCCCTTTTCTTTGTGCTTATTTCACCTTACGTCAGTCTTACAGAGAAAGTAGCTTTCTGTCTGTTTCTGAAGAGGGTGAAATGAAAGTTGACAGCATCCAAAATTATCTGATAAGCAAATAGAACAGGCGGAAGCTTTACTACTAATATTTCAGTTGCAGGTTACAGAGGTGCTGCAAGGGAGATCTAGTGCCAAAGTATTCAGAGCATTTTAGAAGGCGATGATTTGAATATTTCTGGTCCCAATGTGCTTAGGAATGGAGAAGGATTATTTTCATGGTACCCTGGTGCAAGGAGGGTAATACTTTCAATATTGCTCAGCACAGTCTTGAAAATGTGAGCCCACTTAATTGTCTATCTACAGAAAAAGCTCTGAGAAAGCCAAAATCTCTGCACAGATTCTCCACTTCTATTTGCTGAGCAATTCACATGCAGAGATTTGAACATCTTGGAACTGAATGAGCCGATGACATAAATGAAAAAAGAGTCTGAAGTCCTGTGTCCAGCAATCGCCACCCTTCAAAGAACAGCTGCCCTCTTTTAGAGAAAGAGCTACCTGCAGGTCTCACACACACACTGGTAAAGAGCATAAACCTTAAACTGCTATAGACAAGACAGTGTGAAAATAAAATACAATGAAGGCAAAAATTCAGGATATTGAAAGATAGTAAGCAGGTTCTGACTTACCCTTTTCACCAAGGAGAATACAGTAGAAGTGGATGGCAGCAGCTCTCACTTTGCTGGCTTTTATACCATGTCCTAGAGTGCCTGAGGACCTGAGACATACTTTGTGCATGTAGCCATTTACCAGCCAATTGTTAAAGACTTCTTGTATGCAAAATAATCCCAGCTGATGATTTACTTTTTCCTCACTGTTTGCATTTATTGCCCTGATTTAATTTCCTCTCCATAATGTATGCATTCCACTATAGACGTTTCTTTTATCTTAAAATCTTATGAGCCCAGTTAATTCCTGGTCAGATCAACTGATTCATCTGAGTTACTAAAGAAAATATTTTGCATCCTAAGGACAATATATGCAATGTATGTCATTGGACACAGATGAATACATATATTAGGAAAGATGCATGTGAAATCCCTTGTGAAATCCCCCTTTCCTTTTCACAGAGAACAAATTTTTCACATCTCACTCTGAAAAATCCAGAAGTTACTATTGCTGACTCTGCATTAGACTTCAGGTTTGCCAGATTCCTCTCAAACATCCAGACAGCCACACAAATTCAGAAAAAAAAAAAAAATTGTTACAGAAAGCACTTAGCAGAGCTGATTACACTTTAACAGTCTCAAAGGTACTTGCTGGGAAATAGATGATTTGAGGAAAAATACTCTTCTACTTTCTTGACTCAGGAGACAGGATGAAAGAGTATCAGCACTCTGATCTATTCATTTAATATTAAAATACTACACTTCCATGAAGGAATTTGAGACACAGCTCTTCAATTTGGGAACTGTCAAGTCCTTAATCTAAGGAGTCTGCATTTTTAGCTTTCTTCCTACATTAAATTCCCAGAAAACCATTCAGGTCAGATTGAGGATGCATGTGAATTTTAGGCTAGTCAGACGCTGGCAATCGAAGTCTTGCACAAGCTTACCTGTGGGGTTATTAAAGACACCAAACAGTTTTACATTTGCCCTTAAATTATTATTTTCCTTTACTGTGTCCTACCCTATTAAAGAAAATTATACTCAAAATTAATGGTAGCTACTTACAGAAGTTTATAATATTCCTTTTCTTTTTTCCTCTTTTGAAAGCAAATAACGTTGTCTTCATTTTGCATGGTCTTAAAGAACATTGCAATGTGTGACAATTAAATTTATTTTTCAAAGACAATTTCTAGATTAAAAAGTAAATGCATACAATGCATAAGCATACTTTAGGGCAGGGATCAGTATTCCAGTCTCTCCTGTCCTAATGTTTAAATCACTTAAGTAGAGACATGCAAATTATTTCGGAACAGTGAGTATCTTGTAGATCTCCTGGGAAATAAATGCTGATTGTACACTTTTGAAGAACAAAAGTCTTCAAAGTTCACAACACATTTTCATCAATGGCTCAGACATGCAAATAATGCATTATCAGAAAATGTGAAGCGATGTGACACTATTTGAACATAATCAGCATTTAAAATTTGTAACCAGGATTACTAATTATTTTCACAACCTTCCTCACATTATATGGTGTCATAAATGGCTGATCTTTCATTTTTTACTTAAAATACAAAGAAGTATTTGCACAAAACCACATTAAAAATCCCATTCCTATCATCAGTCACTGAATGTTCTTAGGTGTGTGATGACCCCCATCAGTGACACTACTGGATGAAGTTCTCCTGTCCCTTGAGATCTACCAATCTTTCCCCAATGCTCTTACCAATCCATACACACAGACACTACTGCAGTATTAAAACGTCAAAAACTATATTCCTTTATAACAATAACTATCTATTGACTGTAAGAGAAGCATGTGGTTTTGAAAACAAACTCATCAAAAGGTATAGTGATGATAAAAAGAATCACAGGCCCTCTCATGAAGGTGATCATCTCTCAAGTTAGCCTGGCTGGCTCAGTTTCCTCATCCCAGTAACTGAAAGCTTTGGGATATTGCTCGTTGGAATATTACAAAGAGTAGTGATCCTAAATCTCACAGTCACTTATCAGGGATGAAATTGCACACTCAGAACTTCAATTAAAAGCTCTTGCTGTGACAGCAGGTGGTAATCCCATGGGACAGTATGACCAAAATGCTAAAGAGCAGACAAAATTCCTAACCAAATTGGATTTTGACTCATCTGCATTTTAGGAAGGTGGAGTCGGTATATTTAATGGATGCAAACCAAAAAGATGAAAGAGACACGGTGGATTGTGGTTTTCATTCAATGCCAGGTTAAGTCCAGGCAATAAACATAAACAGTAAACAAAACAATTTCACTACTGGGAACTCAGCCATATGCAAAAAAAAAAAAAAAAGCAGGAACTAGTTAGTAAACGTGCAAGAATGTCTCAGATCCTTCAGGCAGACTGAGAAAGCTAGAAAAGTTCTTGCTCTTCAGAGCCTTACTGCCTCTTCCCTTATCCCTGTATGCACAGCAGACACTACAATTCTGGTTTCAGCTTTACCAAATTTGGTATTGAAATACGTTTTCCCTGGCAGCAGTAGCAAATACTTAGTGTCATGCAAAAACACTTTATGTTATTCTTTTTTCTATGGGACCAACTCGTTCCAGCTATTCAGTGATAGATATAAACAGATGCAAGTTTATCAGTCACAAAAGAAGACACAGACAGTTTTTCGGTTCAGAGCATGTGTACTCTACCACGCACTGCTTTTTATGCTACTGTTTTATTGTCTAGTAACAAGTGTTAGTGCACATACGCTGCCTGATTATGTGACCCCAGTCTAATATCGTATAACATTTCCAAAGCAAACACAGTAACAACTTGAGAGGCAATTCCTGAGCTTGTCTTGACTAGAAATGTTTTTCTGTAATATGATAACCTAGCTCATATTCTGCAGCAGTGAATAAAACACTTTCTGATTAACTACGAAATGAAACAGAGAAACCTTTTACTTTGGGACTGTGCTATACTTGTTGCTGTGGTAAGTTTAACCCAAAGAAGGCTGTTTGGGACAGGAATGAAAGGGGGAAACAATGCTGGAGGATTGTTTTTGCTTTTTGTTTTGAAGAAGTGAGGTGCACACCAGACATTTCTGCTACAATTTCTGAATGCTTTAAGGAAAAATCCCAACTTTGGAAAGAATGTACATGCACAGGGGTTGCCTCTGCAGAGAGCTTTGGTGCAGTTGATTAAAAGAAAGCTTACCAGAGAATTGCAGAAGGGGATTGCAAGAGTAGTAAAATGTATTTTGTCGTGAGAAATGTAATTATCTCTCCACCTGAGTATGTTAAAGGTACTTTTACTGTAGTGCCTTGGCCATAACTCTTTCCAGCCATATCAATACAGTGGAATTGTAACTCCTTTGCTGTGTTAGATATGCAGTTTGACATCCATAAGAGAAATCTATTTTGTAACAACTGCAAATAAACGATGACTTCTTTGGAATGCATCCTTTTTGATCAAGCAATACCTTCAGTTGAGATGTCAAAAAAAAATATTACACACTTAATTCAGACTGACCTTCTGCTGTATTACAATATCAAACGGCAAACTTTCCCTTCTCTTCTGTTGTTTATTAAGAAAACATACTTCTTAAAATTATTAATTCTTTTATGGAGCTGATGTACCTCCTTTAATTTAGCTCCACTAATGACTGTAGTCAACATAACTTTGTCAACATCTTTTCCTGGCTTTAATTATAGTTCAACATCAGTCTGTACAGACACAGACAAAGACTCCAAGCAAGAAATTTCACAGATATCAGGCCATGAGTCCTATGGGCTGACAGGACATTGAATCACTCAGCTCCTTCAGGCAGAGCTTTTCAAATCTTCCTTTAGGGCCAAAGCTACCAGTCTCTAAACATTATTGCGACGCAGATGATCAAGCCAGAACAAAGCAATGCCTGATAAAGTTCACATCTACAGGGCGCAACAGGTAGGAGACAGTTTATAAAGACACATTGAGAAAAGTTCTAATGAGCTTAAAATCTTTTGTTCTCTCTCTCCCAGACATGCTTCTCTGCTCGGAAAATTTTAAAGGCAAATTGCCTTGCAAAAACACCACAAAGTCTTCACTTCTTCCCCTCTGAGACTTACCAGACCCAATCTCAGCTGACAAGAGTTGCTGCACCCGTCAGAAAGCTCTGGACTGCACTCAAAGCGCTGAACCAGCTTGCTGTCTCTCTCCCACTACTTCTGCCCTGAGCAAGCTCAACAGTGCTCAGCAAAACCATAATCTCTACCTTCATTTAAAAGCGTCTTGCTAAGTATCACAGATAGGGTAAAGAAAGCCACAATCTTCTTCCAGGTTGCCCAGGTAGTAACACATAAATCTGAATTGTACAGCAAGTTGAGAACAGATGAATGGACGTAGCGCTTCAGAAAAAGGTTTATCCCTATAATTTCTAGTGTTCCTCATTTCCTTGTAGATCTTTCTTCTGTATCTATCTGTCCTCTCTTCTACACAGACACTCTTGCCTATTAAATCTACAGAAGGCTAAGGAGAAGCAGTATTCCCCTCAGTGAGCTTTTCACTGAAATTAAGCTATTCCACTTCTCATTGAAGGGCACCTAATCTCCCTTATCAAATCAGCTTATTGCCCCATTCTCATTCCTCTTCAAAGACATCCATCTCAAAACAACAATTTTTACATAAAAGAGCAATATTAAAACAGTTAAAGGGCCTTTTTCTATCTCTGTGGTACAGTAGGCAAAGGGTCTTTCAAGTGTAAACAGAAGCAGCTCCCTTACTTTAAGATTTCGTGCTTAAGCAACAACAGGAGATGCACCCATTGCAGGTGAACATCATCTCTTTCTAAACTTTAATAATTATCTCAGGCTGGATTTACCATGTACAGATAAAAGAAAAACTTCTTCCACAACTGAAATCTGTCTCATTCTGCTTCGGGAATTTGCATGAAGTTATTTGCATAGTGTTTTCTGGAACTGGTGACTTGCAGAGGGACCTGTTTCACCACAAACAAGCTGGAAAAGGGTCTGGGAGAAGAAAGAAGTACAGGCAGACTCAGAGTATGATGCAGCACAAATTTAATGAGGCTGAGGAATGGAAGGAAGCAATGTAAAGTGTAAGGAATACATTTCCATGGTCCACTAAGGACAGTACCCACTCATCGCTTTCACAATGACACACTCAGAAAAATGAGATCTTCCTTCTTCATTGTTTAAGTAACTGTACTAATTCAGTCATGCAGAACAATTTCTAGTAATTACATATTTTACCTAGTCATTGTCAAATACAAAAAAGCGTAAGAGAACAAGACATTTGATCAGAAATATAAAGTAAAGCATAACAAAAGACAAGCAAAGGCCTGATTTTAGGAGATGCCAAGCTCCCACAGCTCCACTAACTTTAGCTTGTGGATGTCTAACATCACAGCTGAAAACCATGGCCATGAGCTCAGTCCTGCATTGGGTCGTGCTTCAGCATTCCTGGTCATTTCTTCCACCTTGGTCCTCACGCTTTAGCACGGCCCATAGAAGCCACTGCGGTAGGTGTTGTAGCGACGGTAGGGCCGGCTGTACCCACTGCCCAGGCCTGGATAACCAAAGCTCCCAAATCCCAGGGAGCTGCCAGAGGAGATGGGGACCCCTCCAGCACTGAGCGCGCTCCCAACAGCCGCGGATGCTGAGGATCCCACAGCTGTATTCTGTGGGAAGGAGCTGAGGATGGGTCCAGGCAGGGTCACTACCACAGGAGAAGGCTGGATCACCACTGTTGAGTCCTGGCACTGCCTGACGCAGGGCTCATTGCAGCTATTTGCCAATGGGGTTGGGCCACAAGAGGTGGGTGGACACAGGTCATAGCAAGACATGTCTGTTGGGTAGAGGTAAATCTGAAACACAAAAAAAAGAAAGAAATGCAATACAAGAATTTAAGTAACACTCTATTTGTACAGCTGGAAGTCTTTGATGAGGAGAGAATACAACAAACTAACAAGAGATTCCACAGGAAGCAAGATGACATTTTTCAACAGCTCCAGAGGAAGTACTTTGAAAACAAGGTTGAACTTGCATTTTCTTTAAGGAGACTGCTAGGGAAGGTAGCACTGGTGCATCTCAATCAGTAACTTACCCTGAAGCCTCAGTCATTAGTCAACTCACCCAGGAACCAGGGTACATGTTGGTGCCAAAAGGCTCTTCGTTAACATTGCAGAGAATGCCCTAATCACATGGCCGTAACACTACCCTAGGAAAAGGCACTTTCAACTCTTCCCCTTGCAGTTGTGGCTGTGCACAAGAAAACTATTAGGGCTCTGTGTGTGCTAGAGAAATGGAGGTTGACTGTAGGCTTCAGGTGAAGGTGCACTGCTGGAACGATTAAGACTCAGCTTGTTATTCCTGATCCAAGGCTTACCTCTTCGCTAAACAGTCAGTGATGACAAACATCCTACCTAGTGCTAATAGAATAAATAACCTTTCCCATTTCATTCCTATCACTTCCTCTCATGCATGTTCCATCTTGGAGGTCTCTTCTCCCAGTTTTAGAAAGAAAATAGAAGCTTAAACACTTAAAATCTGTTCAATAAGGAATGGAAGGACAGGCAGCTGAATTCAGGAGCATTTCTATTCTTGTGCATCACTATTAATATTAAAATAATCAGCAGATCTCAGAAGCTATTGTGCAAATCTGTCCACAGTTATTTGAGGGATAGAGAAGCAACTGGTTAAAGGTGACTCCTTGCCTGGGGAAGAGCTACAAATTGAGTTTCAAAGATAAGCACGGACTGATGATTGCTTTCTGTGTGGAGAGCTGGTGACCCAGGACTGCCACTATTGGCCAGTTATCCCTGTGTTCTTCTGATCTTCTGGCCTTAGCTGAATTTTCCAGAGACCAGCACACTGCTCCGAACAGACCTAAGAATTCACTGCAGATATTTCATGTTCAGCTGCAGGATCTGAAAACCTATTTTGATCCCAAAGTTGGATAAATAGACCTAACTGGCTAGCTTGTGACTGTTTGCTCCATTCAATAATTTTTAAAACTGACCACCAACAGAAAAAATCCTCTTTCATAGGAAAACCCCTTCCTCCCTCAGAGAAAAAAACTGAGTGTACTACAGCTTTAGTGAGGAAAATCTGCAAAACCATCAAGGCAACCCTTCAACTTACAAAGAGAGAGTAAATAGATTCAAACTTACCTTACTCACTAAGGCAAAGAAGGCAAGAGAAATGGATGGAAGAGCCTTGAGTTGCTCAGGTTTTTATACTGAATCTCAAGTTGCCCAACAACTTGGGATATTCTTTGTGCACAAATTTATTTATGAGTCACTACTGATTACATGGGGGTTTGCCTCAGTATTTGTATTTATTACTTCTTCACTTCCTTATCTTGTGGCATGTATATCTGACCACAAGTTTCTTTCATCTTAAAATATTCTGGGCCAAGTTAAATTCTGAGAACACTAGAATGATTAATTCGGAAGAATTCATTCTGCCTTCAAAACCCGTTTGGATCTGCCTGGTGTCATTAAAGGAGATTAAGCATAATTTACATAATTCAGTCCCTTGTACCCTCCTCTGCAATGTAAGTACTGTTGGAAATAATGAAGAATTTCAGCTTTTGGAAGTCAATCCATGAGCACTTGTAATTTGGGCATTCAAGCTGCTTTTAAGGAAAATAGAAGAGAAAGCAATTTTTTTCAGAGAATGGCCAGGGATATACCACAATTTTCATCCAACTCCAGCCTAAAATGAGAGAAGCAGCACAAATACCGTTAAAAGGCAAGGACACTGAAGAAGCCTGTGAGAGTCAGGAGGAACTGAAAAGTGTTCTGGCTGTGTACAAAGGCTGAGACATAGCTAGAAAAACACTTAAGATACTACTTCTTTGACACAGAAGAAGAAACAAAGAGGAGTATTAGAAGTCCAGTCTAATGAGATAGTATCAAAAGATACTGCTTCTGTGGAAGATACCGAAGGACAAATCTTATTAATACAGGATCTTTCCTGGCTGTCTCTAATTCTGGGCCTGATCTCTTAAGAGTTCATTATCTAAAGAATCCACAAATCCACTTTTAGTCTTACCTCAGACCTCCAAACATGAGCAACTATTTTTAGGTTATCTTCCACGCACATAAATATTTTGCATTGCTTGGTGACATTTGTTCTCAAGGAAGGGTTCTGCAAAAGATAAGTCTTTGCAAAGCTCAGCTGTGGTGGCAGAGGACATCATATACAAGAATTGTTCCTTTCCTATTGCAGGATTATTTTCTCCAGCTGTCCCTGTGGTCTTTGGTACAGATGTGTTATAGACCAGTGCTAGCCAGTTGGAGAAGTGTTAAAAGTATATATAAAGTGTCAATAATTTCTTCACTTATAGTCCATTTTTTTTGTCACTTTACAGCAGTCTTTGGAGTATGCTATGAAATTCAGCCTTTTCTACGGTGAGGGTTTGCAGGATAAATAGTAAAGGGGTCCGATACATAAGCGATCCTAGACACAGAGTTTAGTACTGAGGTTTTTGCTCTCCTAGCACTTTAACTACTGAGACATGTAAATCATCTCTAAATTAGGAGTGTCTTTGTTAAGATCCTCTGGGAACAGAAACTTGTTTGTCTTGGTCACAGGTTCCTGAGAACTTCAAAGTTTATCAAAGCCTTTTATTAAAGTGCTAGGCATGCAAACTATCATATTGTGTGGAAACTTAAGATATATGACCCGTATTTAAATTCTCATATCTCTTCTGTAATAATATATTATTAAGATTTGGGAGTACAGGTCAGCCACTGGGTTTTAAAATTTATGTCATTGTTCCTGGCTGCAGGAATTACAGCTATTTTATTTTTAATTAAAAAATAGCTCAAAGGTTTTTTTAAAGCCATTTCATATTTCAAGGAGATTCTCAAATAAATTGCCCTAGCCTATTTTAGCTTCACCAACCCTGTCCATTCTTCAGTACTTCTCCATATTCTAAGGAACTAGCAGGCTTTTTCAAAGATAATTTCCTCTATAGCAGCTGGTATGTAGTAGCTATTTGAGGAATTAATTTGCATAATAATATCCTTAGATTGTTTTCATCTTTTTTTTTTTTTATTCTTCCTTCATCCAATCTCTGCTTGGAAAACACAAAATACTTTAAAAATCAGTCTATGAGTTTAAAAATAAAAAGGATCTAGCAACATTTTCAGATGCCTATACCTTTCCTTGAAAATAATTACAATAATTATTGTTCTAACTCCAGCCACTTTATTGTACAGTCAGAATGCCTTAATGGCCTGATCTTCGAGATGAATTAAATTGAGTGAAACAGAAGTTCAGAGGTCTTTTTTATAATCAAGGACAGACCTGTGTATTTATATTCTAATTAAAACATCTTGCATAACGTGAGAACACCCTCCTGAGACACCTATGAGTGACTAAATGTCTGAAAAAAAATTCTTAATCAAAATGGAACTTGAAGCTTACTCACAGTAAACTCCATGTAATGGCTCCAGACACAAAAGTGCCCCCAAAATCTGTGCATGGAGAAACAGACACACAGAAAATGGAATTTTCCTTGGCAAGCAGAGTGCCATCTGCAATAAATTTTGAATTGTAATTAATTAGTTCATTATAAACAAATGGATGCCTCAGAGGCTGAGAGGATTTGCTGAACAAATCCGCAAAAGTTCTTGAAACTCAGAGCTCCCCTATGCCGTTCCCTTCTCTCATCATTCACAACAGCTCTGATGGTAGTTCTCGCTTTTGTCTCAGACATCATTCTTAGCTAATTGGACTGATAAAGATGCTTATTGACAGCATTAGCAACTGCCTGCGTACCCTACACAACCACTTGAAGTTCACACAACAATCTTGTGCACCTGGTTCCAGGCCACTGACAGCGAGTTCTGTTAATGCCCTCACAGTGTTAGCAATTTCTGGCTTATTGCTTAAAACAGAACATGTACGTAGAGCTTAAGGTTGTTTAGTTCGGTCAGACTGGATGCCTCTGCATGGCATTGCTTGTTCTGTTGCAGCTCACCACTCATAATTTGCTGTAATTTGTTGTCTGCCCCAGGAAGCTGAATGGTACATGCTGCATGTGTAATCTGAGTTGCATTTTGGTATACGCAGAGCCTATGACTTGAGCTTCACAACTTCAGCTTCTGCTGCTTGAATAGCTCCCCTAAAGGCAAAGGTGTTCAAATAGAAGTAGATATGCAGTCCTCAAAGTTCATACCTTAACAAAGCTATTTTCCTTGTTGATGTTATTCAAATACTGTTATGAAGAACTTAAAAATTACTAAAGTTTGAGGTTTGGTTTTGCATCTTACTGCGGTCTAATAAGCTTGAACAATTTAAGTTACAATTTCCCTTTTTATCAAAAATTAAACATAACTAACTATTGCGTACAGATCTGTGGATTATTTCTGCAAAGAGCCGGGTGTAGTGTGGTGATTATGCTGGAATTCAATGGGGAACAGTAGAAGAAAACAACAGTAAAAGTTAATTTACACTGGAGGGAAGACATTTTTTGCTCACCAGAACCTCTGCAAGACACCACATCCAAAATAGGGGGGCTTTAGTTGTTTTTCAAATATATTTGAATAATTTTGCAAATTCAGATTTTCATTCTATTTCAGATTGCAAGAGTGCCATTAGTATTTCTCTACCCATAGCCTTATGTGTCAGATCCACCTTCTTTGCAAAATGATGTCTTGACGCCACCAAGACTGATGAATCCATGAATTGTAGTCCATCACCTCAGAGCAAAGGATTGCCTATAATCATTGGTATAAACCCTTTTCACAAGGCATTGCCTCTTTCTGCCTGCATTTTGCTACAGTTACATGCCAGGTCCCTGATTTTAAATTCACTTCCATTAGTCATTTAGAAAGGAAAATATCACAGCCTACTTGTTTGAAGCTGGAGACACAGGACTAATACACAGTCATTTAAAGCTTTTCCACCTCAGTAAGAATGGAAGGGTTTTCATACTCAAACTTTGAAATTACAGATTTTTGAACGGGGTGAAAAATCAGCTTGCCATTTAACTCTAAGACAAGCAAAGGCCTGATTTTAGGAGATGCCAGGCTCCCACAGCTCCATTAACTTCAGGTTGTGGGTCTCTAACATCACAGCTGAACACCATGGCCATGAGCTCAGTCCTGCGTTGCGTCATGCTTCAGCATTCCTGGTCATTTCTTCCTCCTTGGTCCTCACGCTTTAGCACAGCCCATAGAACCCACTGCGGTAGGTGTTGTAGCGATGGTAGGGCCGGCTGTACCCACTGCCCAGGCCTGGATAACCAAAGCTCCCAAATCCCAGGGAGCTGCCAGAGGAGATGGGGACCCCTCCAGCACTGAGCGCGCTCCCAACAGCCGCGGATGCTGAGGATCCCACAGCTGTATTCTGTGGGAAGGAGCTGAGGATGGGTCCAGGCAGGGTCACTNCAAGGAATTGCCGGAGGAAATGGGCACTCCCTCAGAGCTAAGGGTGCTGCCCACAGCTGTGGAGGTGGTGGATCCCACCGCCGTGTTCTGTGGGAAGGAGCTGAGGATGGGTCCAGGCAGGGTCACCACTACAGGAGGGGGCTGGATCACATACGTTGACTCCTGACACTGCCTGATGCAGGGCTCGTTGCAGCTATTTGCCAGCGGGGTTGGACCACAGGAAGTGGGAGGGCACAGGTCATAGCAAGACATGTATGTAGGACAGAGGGAAGCCTGAAATACAGGGAAGAAAGTAAATGCAATAGAAAAGCTGTATTAAATTTATAAAAGTCATGTAAGGGGAGAAGTGGTCACAGAGGTAATCATTTATTAAACCAAAATCCACAGTAAGCAGGCTGAAAATAGCATAGAGGTTTCTCCCTTTTATTTTATGAGGCTGCTGGAGGATGTCTTTTCTCTGTTGCTGGCCTCTGAACTGTGTTGCTAGTCATGGCAAAGCTTGCCCTAACCCTTACTAGCAAAGACATTTCCCATTCTTTGGTTGTTTCCATTTGCACTGTCTCTCTGGAGAAGGTGCGATTGTGGCTGTACCATGAGATGGAGAACAGCAGCTGAAGCTTTCTTCAGACATGGAAAGTGGCCCTGAGCTGAACATTGACACATAACTGGGTTTAGTGTCTTAGTGCCAGAACTTACTCACTAATAGCCCAGCCAGCAGCATTCACAAAACTATAGAAAAGTGTTTGAGAAACATCCTTTGCTCCCAAATGCCTTATGCCCAGAATAGACAAACTTGGAACGCAAAGAAAACTTTCATAATCAGAGGTTCTGCCTTGATTTGAATTCAATGTATTTGAGTCTGCTGCGATGCCTGCTCTTCTGCCTGTGGAAAACAGAAACTGGGGATAGATCCAGGAACCCAGCACAATTTTTTTTTTTTTTGGCTTGTCCCAGTTTCTTAATGTGAGACTGTGCTTACAACCATGTTCATTGGCTAGCTACTCCCTTAGAGTTGGTCAGTAAAATGGAGCATGAAGCTGTTTGTTTGGAGAGACAATATTGCCAGTCTCCTCTAAGTCCTATATCATTACATCCTGCTTCACAAGTAAATACAGCCTTTCTTTTTGATAGAAGCAAGCCTTTCTAATTTTCCTTCCCAGAAGGAAAAAAAGCTAGCAATATTTATAAAGAACTAAGAATAACAACAACAACAAAAAAACAGTCATCAAAGTAACATCTTAGCATTTAAAAAGGCACTGTGTAGATTCAGAGTTACCTGTTCACCTGGACGAATAAGGCAACAGAAGTGGATGGAAAAGTCTTGTGTTGTATAGGCTTTTATACCATGTTCCAGACTGCTTGCATACCAGAGACATATATTACGCATGAAATTATTTAATGATCCGTACTTTCGCAGGCAAAATCCACCAAACTGATCAACCCTATTTTTTTCCCTTTCAAAATCTCTTTTAGTATTGCTCTATTTTTTCCCCTCACCTTATTATATTCACATTCCAGTATAGAGAAAGCTTTAATCTTCACCAACACGCACCCACTTAATTGCTTGGAAAACTGTGGTGACTTGTTTGAATTATAACAGCAATTATGTTGTCTCCTAAGGCCAATGTACATTTTATGTTTCGTTTTAGTCATCGAGACAGTGCTTAAAGGGAGTGTATGTGATGCATAGTCTTCATTCAAGACTTCACTCCTTTAGGTCTACAATCATTTAGTTCTGAGGTGGAGGCCTGGGCTCAATTCATAAGCATTTCCATTTCAATGACTCAGCTTTACCACAAGACAAGACGTTTAACAGGTATTCTCAAATTTTGCACTTCTGCTCTATTTTGATCCCATACAAAGATACAGCTGAGAAAAGCACCAAATTTCTACAAGTACTGCAAAGGTTAAAGAAAATAAGAAACCAGTGAGAATTGCTACCAGAGACAATAAAATGCATTCTAAAACTGCTTGGGCTAACCCACAGGTTTCCCAGTTTGTATGAATACAGCTAGTACAAGACTGCATTTTTTTTCCCAATCAAAAATTTTAACTTCATTTTCTATACCAAAGTCAGACAACCACACTTTTAATGAAAAAGCTTGATTATTTTATCTTATTACCTTTTGACATTTATTAATTGCCTCTAATTTGCAATATGACTTCTGTGCAGTCTCTTACCCGAGGAATCACCATTATTCCTACCTGAAATCCCAGTAAGTCACCGGGATGTGTAGCAATTTTCACATCAAATTAAGTACGAACTTAAAGATTGCTTTCAAGTATTGGTTCTTAGAGGCAGTGCTCTGCGTGAGCCAAACTATGGCATCGATGAAAGTTACACCCAACAGTTCTCCATTACATTTGTCTTTACATCATTAGTTGCACCTCCGCAGCCTGCAGTGGCCTGCCCTGGCTGCACTCCAACCTGCTGGAAATACTTGCACAGATGGAAAGTATGCAAAAAGCAAGGATTACATCTCTCCTCTTAGCACCACTGTCCCTCAGTAAGAGATACAAATTAACTCTAAAAGTGTCTTTATACATAGGTTGGTCTTGGTCTTCAAAAGAACGAAAGACTTCAAAGTTCAGAACAGCTTTTCACTAATGGCTCAAATATGCGAAGTTTCATGCTAGCTAATGTTCAAGGTACGTGACAAGATCTCAGCATCACCTGGGTAATAATCTAATTTCAGAGTGTGTGAGTCAAGATCACTCAGAGGACTTCATAAACAAAGGTAAACATCTTTAGAAACTTTAATTATTTTATTAAAAATTTTCAGAATTGATTTTAAAAAATAAAGCCAAACCTTCATCTTCTTTAAAATACTATAACTCTACATATTTCAGTGATTCTCCACAAGAAAATTCTCCTCTCCGTTTCCATAAAAGGAGAGAGCCTTTTTCTTGCCTTTCCTCAAAATCTCTGCTATCCAACATACTACTTGTAGTCTTTTTGTATATTTTAAAAAAATATTTCCTTATAGTAGGTGTAAGCTTTCACTCATCTGGAGAATCCATTTCCCTTTCATCTGTAAAATGAGATAGCCGAGGAATGCTCACTTTTCCTCATTCTTCTCTCTGGGGACACAAACAGTTTTTCTTGGAGGGTATATAATATTTTAGACACAGACTCATTAACAGCCTGGAAATACTTTCATTGATATTCTGCCAGTCTAATCTAATTAACACCTAGAGTTCACCCAAAACATTGAGAGCCTTTCGATTTTGCTTTGTGGGATTGCTAAGGCTGGTGAACCAGGATATAACAGCTCTCATTTATGGATCAGTAATGGTGTTTCACATGCCACGCATTCAGTTAAAAGCCTTTGTGTAACAACTGAGTGCTCCCATGACAGGCTGGAGAACAACCAAATTGCCAAAGAGCTGACAAATTACTTACAGGAATTGAGAATTATATCATCTTTATGTTGACTTCAGAGGCTTGAGTGTAATAGTACAAGACATTACAATGATCCACAGGTCTCTGAGATGAAAGAAACTTTGAGGAAAGCTTTTCATCTGATGTCAGAATGGGACTAGACTGGTACATCAACAACAAAAAATTTGACTACTGGGAACCATGTAACAATTGGGGACAATTAAACCAGCTGCAACAGAATTTGTATAGCTGGAATTATTTGAACAACTCAAACATTCCCAACATGAGAATCTCTTCAATTTTTCCAAAAAAAAAAATCTATCATTTTAGTAGCTTCAGTGGCTGTTGCAAATCTTGTTTAAATCTCAGGTCCTTACTTTTAGCAAAAACATTTAACTTGTGAGGGTTTCTAAAGGTTTTAATGCCTACATGCATCCTATGTTTATTTTATTGTTAACATGCTTCATTCCTTGACATGAGCTTTTTGTTGGAATTCTGTAGGGCTACAGCCAGGACAGTAAAGATAACCCAGCTTTTGTAAGGAGCCCTAAAATATGCTGTACTTATGCAATAAACAGCAAGTAAATTGATCAGTTTTCCTCTGAATCACAAAACGCTATGCGTATACCTCCTTTGAGACTTCTGCTGCTGTTCATGTTTTACTTCACAAATCCAAACATTCAAGCAGTGATCTGATGGTAAGAGAACGTAAATCTTTCTTTGCACCCTGCAGCTCTAGGTCAGAGTTATTGAGAGTGTGAATCACAACAGGATTCCTTAAAACAAATACTACTATATTCTAGATTAGATACCCTACCATTCTGCTAGATCACAAAAATGCGTCCAGCCCTGACAATAATTTCTTGGCAGAGATGCAGAAAGCCAAGGATTATGATGAGGCAGTATGGAATCAGCATGAATTTCAGCTGCAAAATTAAATATTCTCTTGATCTTGAGCTCCAAACATATGTTCTTTGCCTCTTATTAGAGGCCCCAGCAGTATTCTTATGCCTCTGCCTGGTAGTGTTGAGCTGTGCAGTGATGAATTTCACCCAGAAAAAGTTTTAAAAGAAGGTAGGAGTGGAATGAAAAGATAACCGAAGACTGGAGATACGATAAAAGCACAACTTTAATAACGCCAGAGTGGATTAAAATACTGCAAAGTAATAGGTTTCAATATGGGAAGAATGGCACATCTCATGGTGATGTTTTCCACAGACAGAGCTCTTCTTTCACTGTAGCATTGCACCTCGACAATCAAGTTCCATCTACTGTCTAAATTACAAGTTTTACACCAGGCAGTATCAAATACAGTGATGCACAGCAAAACGACATACTTGATTAGAAATATAAAGTGGTATAACAAGAGTAGGGGCCTCATTTTAGGGCATGACTAACTCCCACAGCTCCGTTAACTTTAGATGGAGTTGTGGGTGTCTAACATTGCTTCCGAAAACCATGGCCATGAGCTCAATCCTGCATTGGGTCGTGCTTCAGCATTCCTGGTCATTTCTTCCTCCTTCGTCCTCACACTTTAGCACGGCCCATAGAAGCCACTGCGGTAGGTGTTGTAGCGACGGTAGGGCCGACTGTAACCACTGCCCAGGCCTGGATAACCAAAGCTTCCAAATCCTGAGGAGCTGCCAGAGGAGATGGGCACTCCCTCACCACTGAGAGCGTTCCCGATGGCTGCAGATGCTGAGGATCCCACGGTGGTATTCTGTGGGAAAGAGCTGAGGATGGGTCCAGGCAGGGTCACCACCACAGGAGAAGGCTGGATCACCACTGTTGAGTCCTGGCACTGCCTGATGCAGGGCTCGTTGCAGCTATTTGCCAATGGGGTTGGGCTGCAGGAGGTGGGAGGACACCTCTCGTAGCAAGACATGTCTGTGGGATGGAGGTAAGTCTGGAATACAAGACCAGAAGTGAATGCAATGTAGGAGTCATACTGCACTTACATTTACTTAGCTCAGGTATCAGAACAACAGGAGCTTTCCAGGTATCCTTTTGGGAGTTGAGTGGGGAGGGAGTTGAGAAGGAAACCAAATTCTTAAATATGCTACAAGGAGATGGAGGCTGAAATAATCTTCTCTGTTGTTGGTGATCCAGTGGAATAGCTGGCAGCAAAACAAAAGGACACATACCTGTATCATTACTTTAATTTTAGTATTTTGATTTGCTGTATGTCTGAAAAGACAGTACTAAGATCCAGCTCCAGGTGTACAGCGCATTGTAGAAGTAACAATTATAAGTAATACCTAGTCACAAATGTACTTATGGATAGAGGTCAATAGACAGCTGGAAAAAGAAATGAAGAACTATTTTCCAGGCTCCAACTTTGCTTACCAAGAGGTACAAATTTCAATATAGTTAAGCATACTTGAAACTGAGAGCTTTGGAAATCTTTCCCAGACAACTTGTCCACAGACGTGCCGTCCATGAGAAAGCCAGGAGTTCCCTGTATACTACCTGTGTCTTGTTCAAACACACCAGTAAACACGAAGTTCACTGTTTCCTGTGCCCATCTCAGGTGCTCAGCTCTCCTCTATTTTTGCTATTCTTTCCCCTTGTCCTCACAGTCCCAGAAACCATTTATCTAAACTTGCAGGAGATGTCATTGCACCCTATAACACAATTTCGAAATTTGGCAACTGTAAGTCACCAATCAGAACTTTTTGCTGATGTCTGTCATCTTGGAGTCCATGTTGACTAGTATAGCAGAAGAAGGTTGAGGATATGTGATTAGAGCCAATATGCTTACTGAACTCAGTATGACTATTCCTACTAATCTCAGTGTGCAGCTTCATTTTGCCTTCATTTAGAAAGCAGTATTTAGAACTCAAAATCTTGTGGTTTGACATAATTGATTTTTAAACCACAAAACCCTCTGCTTTAAATCTTCCTACCTTCCTTGCTCTCCAGCTGTTTCTTTTACTATCTGGTTCATTTTACTCTCTTGTTACCCATTGTGCCCAGTAATAAATTCATCATAACAAAAATAGGAACACTGAAGAAGCCTCCCATGGAATAAACAGCAAAGAAAAGGATTTTTCTGGATGACATTTCTGAAGATGAATGAATCCACATCCCTTATGAGCACTGTCGTTTTCATATCAACTCAGTTGAAATCTCAGGCATTACATGATGGATAAGACCCTTAAAGATATAAAATGAACATTGCTACTTGAAAGATGACTGAGCACATAGATCTCTATAATCAGAATGGTCTGAGTTGGAAGAGACTATTAAAGACCAACTAGTTCAAACCCACTTACACAGATATTCTACCTGTTCAGTTTGTTAATCGTTATTATTATTATTATTATTATTTGGATTTGTTAAGTCACTTAACATGTCTGAAAGCCTACATTTGAATGAATTTATATCACCATTTCAAGAATCTATATGGCTAAGTCAGGACTCCAGAAATACCTACAATTCTAACAGCAAAAAAACAACTTTTAAAAGAGAAAAACTCTTCCCCCCAACCAATCCAGCAACTAGCAAAATACTGTGGAGAAAAAAGAACAGCAATCAAATTGTTATGAAGGCAAGAATACAGCAAATAGGGAAAAAAAAGTAGATTTGCACTAACCTTGTTCACGAGAGGAAAAAGGTAAGAGAAGTAGTAGGAAGGACCTTGAGTTGAGTTAGTTTTTATACCACATCTCGGATGGCCTGAGGACCTCAGACATCCTTTGTGCATGAAATTATATACCAACAAGTATGTCCCGAATGCAAATTGCTTCCAACTGATTAAATGTCTTTTCCTTACTGTTTATTACGTTGTTTTTGTTTCCTTATCTTCTGACATACATATTTCGTCGTACAAGTTTCTCTCGTCTTCTGGTACTATGGAACAAATTTATTCCAGTCCCATCTTTCAGTCACAACAAAATTTATGCTCCAGTGTATGTTTTACTTTAGTTATAAGAAAAAATACTAAGAAGAATTTGTACAATGCATAATTCATCACAGGTGTCCTCTTATTAAGAATATGAGTGTAAATCCTTAATAAATTCTGGTCTGAATCAATCTTTACAAACCTCTGACTCCAGCCAAACATGAGAACAACCTACACTGAACTTCTGTTTTGTGAAGGCCCTTCAAAAAAGCTGTAGCATATTCACACCTGAAATCCCACTGAATCCAAAGAGAAAGAATGAGAGCCCTTTGTTAAATTCAGAGAAAAATACTATTACATGACATCAAATTTTAATAGGATCGCCCTATTATACTTCGGTAACATGGTTTGAGGCACAGCAGCTAGTCTGATTTGACAGTTCTTTGACAAAGGGAGCCCATAACTCCCTTCTGTACCATCTCAGACCACAAATACAAATAGCACTTCACAAGTGATCTTGAGGACACGTGGATTTGAAACTGTGTTGAGGTGTTATCCTTGCACAAGCTTTACTGTGGAGTCATTGATGAAAATAACACACAAGGACCTATTTGCCATCGTATTTTTCCCCTGGCTACAGACCGCAGCACAACAGTGATTACACTGCAGACTGATGGAAGTTTATTTCAAGAGTGGAAGATATATACAAAATTTTAATGTTTTTTAACTTAACTTTGCAATCTCTCCTGTACACGCTGCAGGGTTTGAACCTCTCCTTGGAGAAGAGTTATTGAAAGTTATGCATGAAGATTCACAGACATCTGGGAAATAAAAGTTTCTGGTCTTCTGTTCATAAAGAAGAAGGACTTCAAATTCCTTCACGATTTTCATTAACAATGTGCATATTCACAGAATTAGGTTATGAAATTGTTCATGATATACAATGAGGGTCTAACAACCTCATTCACCCAAAAGGGTGTCTTTAAAACCTCTGAACCAAGCTCATTCTTTATAATCTATAAACCCACACATAGGTTTATACCCTCATAAAGTGAAGGTATATTTGTATTTTAACAGTCTCTACGAAAAACAATCATAAACAATTCTTTAAATAAACAATAAACTTTTTAAAAAATTTTAAACTACTTTTCATATTTCAATAGCATTGTCTGAAGTGTCGTACTTGTGCTTTTAAATACTTCCCTTCCTTTCCAGACCTAAACAACGCTACCAACACTTAAACATGTACATTTTTGAAATGCAAATTCCTCTGTAGCATCAGCTGCTTACCGTCAACATGGAAATTCAATGATCCTGTAAAACTTTTAACAATATCCACAGAAGTTTTCAACACTTCTGTTCCACTTCCTTCTATTAATACAAGAACTTCTATTTAGTATACTACCTCATATATTAAAAACAAACTCATCAGAGATCGCTGCAGTATTTTCAAAAACACTCCTGAACCATCTCTTGACCATGGCTCAACTCCAGACTGGTCTGATTGGCTCAAAGAACTCATCCAAGAGACTTGAATGTCTCCTTGGAGATTTTTTGAAGATAGTGAACAAGTTAACTGGCAATTGTTCTTAAGTGGATCAGGCAGGGAATTGCACACAAAGAGATTTAGTAAATGTCTTGAACATGATCTTAGACTGTGTTCCTGAGACACCTGCAAGCTAACAAATTGCTGATGAGCTGGAAATAAAGTCTTTATTAGACTAGGCTTGGAGTAATTTCATATTGATACTAATAGAGTCAGTATAAAAGTACCAGAAATTAAAAGTAACCTTAACTTGTGAAGAAGAAAGACTTTTTAATGGATAAAGTTTGCTTCTCGTGCAATGCCAAGATGAACCTAGACCGGAAAACACACCAAAAAAAGTCATTATCATGAAAAGGTTCCACCTGCAAAAATGTGTGTGGGAACTAATTCATGCAAAAGAGGATGCCTCAATAGTCTCATAAGTTTTTAAACATCCAATCTTAACGTACGAAGGGGACATGGCTTTCAAATTGATGTTTGCATTCTTCAGGAACTGTCTCTGATACATTTAGTAAAGGTTTCAACATCCTGCAGAAACACTCCATGATGCCACATTGTCGGAAGATAGCTGGTTTCAGGACACTGCTTGCTTTTTTTCAAGACAGCAAGCATAGACTTAGGGGCTTATGGCAGAGAGTAGTTCTCCAAGATTTTTCATTCACAACAAGTACAACAAACATATCGTTCAGGACATGTTGATGTTGGACACAGGCGAATTAATCAGACATTTCATTCTCCTGAAATTCATTTCTGTACTCCTTAAGCTACATGTCCATTTGGATCATAAAAAGACGTCTTCCTGCCCCCAGGAACTAAGCCACTCTTTTATGTACATCACAGTGCCATCACTGATTCCTCACAGATTTGAGTGAATAACTACTACAGTCATACCAGTTCTGTCAACAGAGCACCATATGCTTGTTTGTGCATTCCGGTCTCTCCAATTATGTGTTTAGAAAATACACTAATGGAAACCATTATTTCAGCAGAGACTCCACTCAGTCTAGGACCTATTGATCTACCATCTTTCATATTTTGCTTTTGATTCTTCAAGCCACAGCCTAAAAGGGAACATATCCTATCTTATCTCTAAAAAATTTCTTACCCCCTGATTTGGTAACTTTGTAAGTAAGTAATTCTTAAGTAAAGAAAACTTAGAACATAAGTGTAAAACATTTGAAAAAAAAAAAAACCTACCTCTTTTCCCCCACTGAACCTGAATGCCAGGTATCTTCCCTCTGGGTCCTCCATTGTTTGTATCTCAGCACTATGATACTGTAATTTTCAAATAGATTTTAGTGGGCTCTAAAAGAGAAAACCCTGCACAACATATAGAATCATCAGAAATTATACAACTCTGATTTTTATTGCTTTCGTGTACTATGTCCTGCTGGAAACTACGTAGCTCCAATGAGAGAGAAAATGAGTCTATACTATCAAAAACTTGATTAAATATCTTGAAGCTTAAGTACCTACAGACAATCTTTTATTATTCTTTGATGTTTCTTATATGCACACAATATGCTGAGTTTTAACATCTTTGAGAAAATTCCTATATGATGAGTAACAAGATTAAAACTGAACCATTCTTAAGGGAAATACCTATGGCCATTTGTCTAGTCCTTCACTCATGTAATTTTTCCCCTATATAATGAGACTACTTGTGTGGATTAGCTAAGGAATAAGATTTGCTGGATTTTGTTTAAGGCTTGAAAGAGAAGACATCAAAGTGCATCATAAAAATTTTTTAATGGTACAATCATACAACAAATGTTATTGTTCTGATGAGATTTGAACACTTACTTCACCTTTGAAGTCTTCAGTCAAGATCACTCAAAGCATGTCATGGCTAAAGATTCACAGTCTAGTACTGTTCAATCTAATCAAAAATAGAGACCCAAATACGGCTTCTGAAAATATTATTATGCACTTTCAAATTCTGAGAGTTTCAGAGATTGGATTATAAGTGATAAGATCAGAAAACTCCCAACCTAAAATATCACAATTGTACTTTTACACAGAGATATGGAAAAAAAAATTGGAAAAAACTAGCAACAGAAATATATATGTAAACCTGTTCAGTGACTCACAAGCACTAAAACAATATCAAAATAATTTTTATGAGGTTGAATGTAGTAATTATTCAATTCAGATTTTCAACTGAGAAGGTACCATGCATAGAGATTTTCCATTGAATGACACATTAATCCTCAAGGGGGTGAAGAAAGGAGAAGAAAATCACAATGAAACACAAATTCAGATGAAACTGCAGTTTAATGATAATAAGTCAAGTAGTATTCTGCAAACACAAAAGAATTATACATATTTAGATAAGGAAAAGAAGCTATTTAAANGGGTGAAGAAAGGAGAAGAAAATCACAATGAAACACAAATTCAGATGAAACTGCAGTTTAATGATAATAAGTCAAGTAGTATTCTGCAAACACAAAAGAATTATACATATTTAGATAAGGAAAAGAAGCTATTTAAACCATACCAACTGAAAGACAGTAAGTAAGACTCCGCTTTTTGATAATTCCTGAATAAATCTCTTCATTGATCATTTCAATGAACAGAATTAGACCAAGACAATGTGAATTTAAAAATCACAGATGCAAGAAAAGTTAACAAAAGCAGGAATTTCAAGAATAGCACATATTGTGGTCATGTGTTTCCAGATAGCATCTTGCGTCTGTCCCTCCGTTGCAGGAGTTCACAAGGGTGCTCAGAT
>VZSC01019659.1:198-29847 GCA_013398225.1 Steatornis caripensis
TGATGCTGCGCAGCCTCCTGACCATTTCCTGCAGCTCGGCCACCTGGCATACCAGGTCATCAACCTATGGAGTGGTTCTCTCCCAGCCACTGGATCCCACTGAGGGTTTCCCAAGGATGCCAGCTCCTCCAACCCCGCTATAAGCACGGCCCAGTACGTGCATGCCCATACCCACACAGCTGCAGGGGTGGTCCTGCGCCTGTGTCACCAGTTACAAGCCACGGGGACGCTTTCAGCATGGTGTGTGATCTGGTCACAGAGGCCTGCCATGCCACTCCTGCTCCCTGTTTCAATGGCACCGGATGCATCTACACAAGTGTTTCAGACCAGAATAGGAGGACGCTTTGGAAGTGAATCCTTTCATCACCCCCACTTCTTGCCCTCTGGTTCGCACTGTTGGGTGGTCACAGAGCACATGAAATAGAATCTTCCACGTTAAAAACAGACCAGAAAATAAACAGTAGGAGTATTCATTATGTGCTCCTGTCACTATGGGTGTTTGGCTCATGGCATCAGACCAGAGGTAGTCTGAAATATACTCTCCATGTGCATACAGCGTGAATATCAGGTCCTACCACACTAACCGGTTTGCTCTACAGATCTACTTGAATTGCATCACACTATCTGGTAACGTAGCAAATAAATACTTTTAATCAGCAGAAAAACAATGAAA
Source organism: Steatornis caripensis (assembly GCA_013398225.1). Classification (NCBI taxonomy): domain Eukaryota; kingdom Metazoa; phylum Chordata; class Aves; order Caprimulgiformes; family Steatornithidae; genus Steatornis; species Steatornis caripensis. Next base: position 872 of record VZSC01019659.1, read on the forward strand.
ACCAATAGAAACCCAGGCTAATTTGATGCCTTTCCAAGCAAAGGGCGCATTTTTGTCAAAATTTTCAAGACTTGTGTCTCAATCTGTCTTTCAGAGTTCTTTTCACCAGGACATACAGGATGATCTCCCAAATAACTATTTGATATGTGCATTTGTTTTAAAAGGGATTCTTTTTTTCCAATGTTCAGCTGGCTTTAATCAAGAGGTTTGAAAAATCTTCCAAATTCAAAACTTTCAAGATGCATGCATCCACACTTACCATAACATCTATCCAGCCTCAGAATTTTTCTATTTTTATCTTCTAATAATCCTAACGCTGAAATTCCACGCTCTAGCACATCTGCTTCCAAAAGACATTTTGCATTGTTTTTCTGATTGTTTCTGCATCTAAAGAAAACTAAAACGAATGTTACAATTTACACTGAACACTGTTGAGTCCCTAGTGGAGAAGACAAACGATTGCTATGAGTGGGAACACCACAATACACAATAAACATTTAGAGAACCATAAGACAAACTCATTTGTGTTCTTCCTTTTCTTATGGTGAAAAAATTGAGAGGATACAAATTATTGACATTTTGCCCCAGAAGCTTACAGCTTTCTCTTACAGAAATATATTTTCATTTAGCATTCTTTGTATTTTTATTTTTTTAGCTAAGTTCTTTTATCTCTGACTATATGGATTCATGATAATTCTACTTAACACCCCAATAACACTAATGTTAGGAGGTTTAAATGAAGCTTTTACTGCTTCCCACATTGTTCCGCAGACCAGTTCACAGTAAATAGTATCCCTAACAAACAACTGACCACAGATAATCTTCATCTTGCTGAGACAAGAAGCAAAGATTTTTTTCTTTCATTTATGTCATAGCCATGAGAAAGAACAATTTATGTGCTCAAATACAGAATGCACAATGCTACTTGTTTGATTATTTCCTAGTCAATAAATCCATAGTCTCCTGGGCTGCTAAGTATCACTGTGTTTAATGCTTGAGGAAGTAAAGCCCAGTCAAAAAAGAGATAAAGTACCTTCTTTCTGTAAGGAAGATTTTGCTAAGGGGCAACACTAAAATATTTGTGTATGTCCTAAAGGTAAAACCCAACAATACTCCCCGCTGCAGTGTCTGACAGATTCATGGTCGCTTGTCCCTTTTGCTTGCCTACTGTACTTGCCAGTTCCCGGAAAATAGTTGTCTGTGTCACTTTTTGTATCCAAACAATATCTCCCTTGAGTTTTAACTGCTACACGAATAGAAATATGACATAAAGGACAAAGGATAATTTCGGCCTGCTGACATTTTTTGTGTCCGTGGGTTAAAGAAAGTTAATAAGAGAGTTTACTGTGTGTACTACTTGCACACTAAAAATGTTCCTCAAGAGGTTAAAAGTTCAAAGTTGAGTCAAAGTCTGCACTGCCTCCGCTCTTCCCTTTTAATTATCTGAGGTCAGGAAGTTAATAATACCAGAAATCCCCAGTAGAGACCTCTTGCTCAGTGTATGAACTTTAAACTTGTTCAGTTTTTTTCAAAGGGTAAAAAGTTCAGTGAAAACACAGTGGATTTTCCCTCCGGTCTCCACCAATTCAACCTCAAGGGTTAAAAGTTTAACTGTAAAAGAGGAACCTTTGTTCTCTGAGCTACATTTACAGAGTTCACTTATTAAAGGTAAAGATTTCAAACAGCAGCTAAAGTCCAAAGTGATTCTTTTCCATAATGATGAAAATATCGCAATAAAAGAAAGTCCTTTGATCTGTTATCACTTCCCTCAGAAGTGACTGTCAAAACTTATTTTTCTCTTTATTTTGAACTTTGGACGAGTAATGGAGCCACATGGGTCCCTAAGGCCACGTATATCTGTTAAACAGCAACATGCTGCATTTGTGAATTTGTACTACATTTTTCAGCCAGACAATATCTTTTCCCTGCTGAAACATTTGTGGCAGATGTTTCTCCACCAGGACTTTTTGCACAGTTTATTTCACGCAAGCTCAGTTTTACCGGTTCTTGCAATGGTGAACACATCAAGCATAGGTGTTTTCATTATCTTCATCTCTAAAGAATAAGATCCCCTTTCTAACCTTTTAGCAACTACGCTGCTGGAATATATACAAAACAATCTAAAATACACCTGGTTTTATATAACACAGTTCAGATTTGTGCTATGAGGGTTCCCTGAAGGGTATTCAATAGGTGCAAAGAGAGTGATACTAATTGGTGTGGGTCAAAAGGTTTCCAAAAAGAGGAAAAGCCAATACAAATGTTACTTTTGTTTTTAGTATTTGTCCCGTGTCTAATGGCCAGGATAAGCATTTATGAAACTGGAACAGGAAATGCTTTCGGCTTGAAAGATAATACATTGCTATGTATGAATTTGGGATAACTGGAGTCTTGAAGAACACCGAATTCTAATTTGGGCTGTCCTTAGGGAATTTCTCATAATGTGAGTTTTGGATCGCTGTGGAGTGAGTGGTCTTTTCATTAAACTCCAGCCTATTAAAGTTCAAATATTCCCAGAACAGTTCAGTCCTGTTTCATTTATAAAGATGAAGCTCAGCAATTCAGTCTTGCAGTATCTGCAAGCAAAAATCTCTCACAGTGTGCCTGAAAGTGTTGCTCTGACCAATACCTGTGACTGTTCTTTGACACAAACCTCAGCAAAATCAATACGAGCTCTCACTTCAGTGTGCTTTAAATCTGACCATGTCATTCTCAGAACATAACCGAAGATTTTTTTTCCCTCATCCTGCTCCACCTGACCCATGCTTTGGAGGACGATTCAGTTTTGAGAAATGCAGTTTTAAATTTAACTCAGCTCTTTAATTTCTTTCACTTGGATGTAACCCACACTTTGCATTTCCAGGCCTTTCTTATAGAATAATGTTCACTACTGTGTCTATAAAATAATATGCACTTCGCAATGGACCTGCAAATCTTCACTGTTAGGAAGCTTGTCCTAAATTACCCTTTTGATTTTTAGTTCTCCTACAGATGTTGCATGACCTGTAATTCCATTTAACATATAATTCATCAAGTATTTCTACAAGCATCTCTCCTTTATCATTCTGGTCACTTGTTCACACTGTCAGATGCAGACTAGAGCAAAGACAAGTTTTCCTTAAACATGCTGAGAAACATTTTCTGTGCTTTATGTGATCAGCAATTGACTCGAAGACATGAGACGTTTCAAGTTCAGCTCAGTAGGAAAGGTTTACTATTTTGGCAGAACTAGTTTACTAGGTCCAGAAGTTCTGAAGTTCAGCTAATGATGGTGACCTTACGAGAGGATCTAGTTGGGCCAGCTCAACTGTATTTACATCAGTCTCTCTGGAGGGGTGCTTGGCACTAACTCTGGATGACCTTCTCAGCAAGCTCCGTTCAGACCTCAGACTCACAAATTAACAACAGATTCTGCAGGTTACAGGCCATGCAGATAGAGGAAAAGATGACTGAATCTGATTATGAAACCGTTTATGAGACTTACAATAGGTAGCATAGCATTATTTTTTATTATATAATATTTTTTTATTTCTATTGGAAGAGGTCCCTTTTGGACATAATTGTCATTTTACTCAACCAATTATATTTATGCTTAATACCAAAAAAAAGGCAGGCGGTTCAGTACAGCTGACACTGACAATATTTGTGCAAAGCATGACTGTTTCACAAATACAGCCTGAGTTCAAGTGATTCCAGGACCAAATTGAATACCTGGCAATCAGATCTCCATAAATTATCATTTTAAATGGGGTGCACTTTTTCAGCTTCAGTGAGACACAAACTATTCTAGTTCACTTTTGCTTCTTCTTTCAGTGTCCACAGATGCCCTTTTGCCTTTAAATATAGCTGTTCCATGTCTCAGCTCTGCCTGTAGGCTAACTCAAAGAGGTTTTTGCTGTGTCTTAACCTTCAGCCAAAAAAAATAACTTGTTATTTTTCTTTGTGGTAAAATAAACTTCATGGGCAAAGTAGTTAACACATACTGTACTCTCTTGAAGCCGGGTTGTTGGGTGGTTTATTCTTTTTTTATAGTGCAACTGTAGCCACAGAGTTCAAAATCAATACTTCAGAGAGTTTCTTTACTCATCTCTGCTATCATCTCATCCCCTTCACTCGCTTCTATACAAAAGCACTTCTGAGTGCAAAATTCAGCCTCTGACCATCAGGACAGGAGAAGCGTTTTCTAGAACAAGAGCTCTGACCCACGACCACCACCAAGTTGCACTGGGAAGAGTAGGGGATTATGTTTCCCACCTGCCCTCCTGGCTGGCAAAACAGTCCAGTGTTTCTGCTCTTCTATTATCTCATTCTACAGCCCTGTGTGTTAATACACTATGCAGCAGTTTAAATTGAAACAAAACAGCCATGAGCTGTGGTAGCTTATATGAAATCACACATTCAGATCTGTTGCCTTTGCATCAAGGACGATGGCCTCCCACTGAGGAACAGGGAAGGGTGTTAACCTTTGAAATTTCACCGAAATGAGACACTGGCACTTGTGAGAAGAGCCCTGAATGACACACCGGGGAGGGGGCAGTTATTGGATGTTTTCATCATCTCTGCATTTTGTCACGACTCTACAGTTTGTTTCATTTACAATTCCTCCCTTTAATTCTCTGCTAAGTCATTCTGCACGACTTGTGCCCTTTCACTGTAAACCTGAGTGACAAAGGTCTGTCCCTTGCCCTACAGGAACATGCTGGAATGACAGATACTGGGAAAAAATCAAAGTAATTTGAATGTCTTTCCTATAGAGAAAGCTCTTCTGGAGGAGCCACTCCTCATGACATATCCTGGATGAGAAGAGGAGAGAACATAGATTCAATCACCATATGCTACAAAAAGTCACCCACAGCTAGCACATACTATGATGCTATAGTCCCTAAATTTAGGCCCAATGGGTTCCTTTGAACAAATGGATCTTTCCTCATAAAGTTGCCCTTGCTCATCTAAAATGCAAACAGTCAAGAAAAACAGCTGGATGGCAGCTGCCCACATTTCACATGAAACTTGCTAAAATTCAGTCACAAGGCAATGAATAGAAGACTGCTATCTACAGACAACTCTAACAATCACTTTGCGTTCTTATTATTCTTTTATTGTAGCATTTTTATGGCTATTATTTTACTAGACTGGACACACTTAATAAAAGGATAATGTATCTTGTGAGTGGATGACCAGATTATCTGACAGCAGTAGACAAAGGTGATGTGAAAAGGGAAAGAGCCTCCTCTGCCCCTGAACCCTTCTACAGGTGATTCATTTGCAATCTCTGTAGCCACAAACAACAGATCTTATGGGAAGGGTAGGGTTAAGTTAATGTTAATGTTAATTTAATTATTTAGTAGTTCAGAGGAGAGAAAATCTCTTCTCCTGTGAGCACAAATTCTCTTCTGAGCTCAGAATCCAGTGTGCTGACTCTCATTAGGCCCATGGTTACACTGGCCAAAATTATGCCCCATGCAACCAAGAGAAACGAAAGGTCATAAAATCAGAGTTTTTAAATAAAACCTCAAGACACAGAGCCCTGAAGTACTGAGCCTTTTGTCCTTTCAAGAACAGCAACAAACGGAAATTCTTCAGGGTGTGAAAAAAGTCTGAAGCAAGCTTTGCAAATGAAAACACATGGTGCATCCCTTCTTCCCCATGCAGGGAGCACACGTAGGGAACGGCTTGGTCCAGTTTGGCATGTACTGGCCATGGAAACAGTTTCTTCTAAAGAAGCTGAGTTAAAAGAGTAGACCTCAAACGAAGCAGAAGGATGAGCACAGAACAATACTAAAATGGCTACATACTCTCCTCAGAACCAGCTGTGAGATGAGTAGTCCTAAAACAATAATGTCTTTCAGAAAAAAAACCACAAATTAACTTAAATGCAGAGCTTTTGCAATGAACTTCTGTGTTATCCCTCTTATTCTTTTACAGACAAAGAACATTGAAGGTCATTACAGCAACAAGCTCCAGGCAGATTTCTCAAAGAAGTTCACAACCCTTCATGAAGACAATTCACTTCCATAAATTATTGGGTGATAACTAATATGAACATTGAAAAGATTTGGGTGGTACCCAGTGGAAAAAAAATAAAAAACTGCTTTGAACTATCCAAAAATATGAGCAAGCCATGTAGAAATAATTAATCATATACAACCCAATACAATTAAAAATGTATTCTTAAATAACTTCTTGATTGAGAACAAATGCCTCATTAATCTGGAACATATCGATTTAGGAACACAAGAAATGTCAGGCAGAGAATGATGACCGACACGACATGGGACTCCACATGCTGCATGTGCTCCATCTCAAAGGCTCACAGAGAACAGTCAGTGCAAAGGTCAGTGGATGTGGTAGGTTGGAAAAAAATCCACTGACATTTGATTTTTTTAAAGTCAAATTATTTCATTGCAGACCACTAAACATTATAGAAGTTCTGAAGTGGTCTTATTATTATCCCATCTGCTATTGTTTTCAGACATGCTTTCTACCCCAGGATTTCTCTGGGAACGTTTCTACTGCTATTATGTTTTTTAAAAAATTGTAATGTTGCAGCTGCCTCTTGCTGTATGTCCACATACCCTTTTCTAGGCAAATGTGACCTTGCTTCGTCCACAATACACATGAATTAAGAGGACTGCTACCACACTGGAACAACTTCAAACCTGGTCCAATACACCTTACTGCTCAGCAGGGTTTACTATCCTGGGCTTGGTACTACGTTTTTCAGTTGGCAAGTATGTTGTTGAACACAAGGCAAGCTCTTGGAAACCTTCTTTCTAGGTTGAAACATATGCTTTAAAAAGGCTTCACCATTCAATTTTATAAAACTTCACTGCTGATTTCTCATAGGCCATAGTCTATCATTAAAATATTTCACTGTTACAACACTGTAGTTTAGTGAGGAATACTTCATTTCAATAATATTTTTGTAGTAGAATCTCTGGTGCAAAAAGCATAAGAGTGTTTTTACTTAAACATATTTTTTTTTTGGTAGATTTCACCCAGGGAGTCAGAATTGGCTATGGTGGCAAAACCAATCTTTTCAGATCTTAACGACACAATCACCAGCATAACTTGGTAGCAGAGCTGCACCAGCAGACCTCTTTCAGCTGGACTTAGACAATTGGGCCATTTAGTCTCAACACCAGTTTGAAATGAAGAGGGTTTATATAACTGTTTGGCAGCTTTGAAAGCTCAGGTAGCACATTTTCTTTCCTGTAGTCCTCATAAGAAAGGCCCTGAAGTGTCCATTTGTGGCTTGCCCTACCACCATGTATATATGCCGCCGTTTTCCTTCCATGGTAAGACCTTTGACAAAAATGCAGATTCACATCCTGCTTCCAGTTTCTCAAAAGAAAGGGAACGTTGTGTAAAAACCAAAAGCGTATATGGGGAAAGTTTGGATTTTGCTGAGAAGTTTTTTCCTGGTTCAGAAATAACTCCACTCTGTTAACGTCATCCCTCTAGCTGAACTGCAGCAACAGAGCACAGGAGTTATCTGGTGAGCTGTTTATGGGAGTTGATGATGATCTGTCTCATACCTTTCTTCTCCTCTATGTCCCAGGTTATATTTCCTATTATACAGAGTGAAAAAGTTCAGGAGATTTGTTGGACCAGGGTTAAACCTGCTACTATTTCAAAATGTTTTAAATTTTATTTNCCAGTTTCTCAAAAGAAAGGGAACTTTGTGTAAAAACCAAAAGCGTATATGGGGAAAGTTTGGATTTTGCTGAGAAGTTTTTTCCTGGTTCAGAAATAACTCCACTCTGTTAACGTCATCCCTCTAGCTGAACTGCAGCAACAGAGCACAGGAGTTATCTGGTGAGCTGTTTATGGGAGTTGATGATGATCTGTCTCATACCTTTCTTCTCCTCTATGTCCCAGGTTATATTTCCTATTATACAGAGTGAAAAAGTTCAGGAGATTTGTTGGACCAGGGTTAAACCTGCTACTATTTCAAAATGTTTTAAATTTTATTTCAATTCAATTCCTGTACAGTGTAAACTGTACAGATGCTTATTCAATCATGTTTAAATTGCCTGAAAATGAGGAGTTTTATAGAAAAACAAAAAAAGATAAAGTTTTCCAAGCATGCGGGAGTGTCTTGCCTGCGCCAGCTGTCCAATTAGAGGATAACGCAATACAGCGTAATTTAACTTTCACATATAACAAATAGGACTTCAGAAACAAGCACTAAAATCAAAATCTCATGGAAAGATTGGTTTAAAGATTTAAACGTTGAAGTAATACTTTGTCAAATAATTCTGAACAACAAATGCATTAAAGGACATCGCAGAATTCACAGAGCTATTCCATGAACAGAGAACAGCTACATTTGTCAAATAAAGTACTGACTGCATGTAAGTCATTCTAACCTCTCTGGATATTGCAGCAGGATGATTTTTCTTATCACTTTCATTTTTCAGTGACGCAGTAAAAAATGTTTAAAAACATATTCTGAAAATAGTACGCTGTTTATTTTACTGCAGCTCATCTAGTTGTTCCTTATGCTTTCCCAGCCTGGCAGCTTGCTTTGGGGAGAGGCTTAGCTCCCGGTATTCACCGACCATCATAGAGGTTGTGTTTTCACTGGTGGCTGGAGAAACAGGGAAAATTTGTCAAGAATACCACATTCTGAGAATGCTGGGTGTAGGTGGAAAGGTTCTCAGAAACAGTTGTGCAGTTCGATACTGTCAGGTGAAATGTAGGACGACAACAGGGGCTAGATAGTTATTAGTTTATTGACCATATACTCACACCCCAATCGGTGCAAGGAGCCCCAGGAACCATGCGGAGGGTTGCAGGGGAAAAGTGGATGATTGGGTCAGGTGCCCAGTCAGGGGTCAACTCAGGGATGTCCCTGCCTCAACTTGAATATTTTTTCTTGTTAAGAGCAGATTACATATATCATGCTCACGTGGTTACACAACAAACAATACACCGTTGCAATAAATAGAGGCTAAGGTCACCATGACCTGATGATCATCAGCAATGGCAGGATGTTCACTTTGTGAACTGGGACAAGATAGTGCATGCTGAGCCATGCCTTTGACTCCTCGCCAACCTTCCGAGCCCTCCCCTTGCGCTGAGTGCTATTGTAGAGGACATGTTTTCAGCTGCAGGGTAGGAAAAGTGAGTGAAATTCTGTGACCTGTTCCATATATCTTCATCTGTAACAATCTCCTCAGTGTATTGCATCAAACTCTCCTGTATCCTTGCACTTCTCTCCTTGCAAACAACCTCCAAACATCATCTTTCCTCTTACAGCACTGTATGATGCCCAGTGGATACGTCTGTTTTGGCTCCATCAGTTCATCTGCATGAACTGATCAATTACCTGCCACATGACTCCACCAAAATCTAGTAACATTTGTCACTAATTTAAATACATGAGCATATTTGAAAAAACACACTTCATTTTCATACATACAAACTTTAGCAGGTTATAGTAACTTTAATATAAATCCTCAGATAATCTATTACTTTAATTAAATTTAATCCTTTAAATAAACTGCAGAAAATCAGGGGCAAAGGTGAGAAGGCTACTGAGGCAGAAGAAAGTCTACAGGGAGATGATACGCAAAGAAACTAGAAAGGAAAACTTTCTCATGCACTACCCAATCATGCCATCTGCATGGCTGTTGAATCAGGGTCTGGTTTTTTTCTTCTTCTGTTATTTGAGCTTTAAGGAAACCATATTTGTCTTTAGACAAATTTGACTTTAGAAATGATTTCTTCTCTCTGTACACAGCGATGCTGCTGGTGGTCCTTGGGTGGATACAAATTTGGTCATGCTGAATACACATCTGTCAAACCATGCACAGTGCCCCTCAGGCAGCAGAAACATGTATGTCTGCCTCACCTGAAAGGATCAGGCTGCAGCACTTTTAAGAGAACAGTAGGCTTTTCAGTTTTAGTGAGATCCTTATCATTTTGTTAACATGAATTTTGAGGGGAGACACTGATTTTTTTTATATTTTTTATATTGAACATCATCTTTTTGCACTCGACCCATCCTCTTTTGGTTGACACTGTCTAATAATTGGTGTAATCTTTATTAATACGTTTGGCGTTCACCATGGTAACATTAATCATGAAGGCCTCATTTGGTATTAGTCTAGATGTTATACACACGTTTGTAGGAATTCCATTGTAAACCAGTGCTAATCAGTTTACTGTTCCTGCCAGTTCTGATTGAAAATTTAAGCACTACAGCACAAAAATAATTCTGAGAATTGCTGAAGTCTTTGGTAAACTTTGCATATTTGGTAAGAAGTTTAATGATTACTGTTATTGCTTTTATTACATTGTTTGCTTAAAATATATTTCAGCTGTCTCATAAACAAACATTAAAATGTTTACCATTACTTGCTTCACAGTAACATAAGTACAATAGCTGTCAATTATCTAATGCTTAAACTGATTAGAACAGCAGTTTAAGCTAATCCAACTAACTTCATACTGAGGCAATTTAGGAGAATTCACACCCTTTCCGAGGTACCTCTGCTCTTCTGAGTCAGCTTGGGGTATGGCCAGGCAGTGGGCAGTAGCATCTTAAGCATGCATGGTTGTGTTTGCAGTCATTGGCTCAGCATGACCTTAGGTCCCTAAATACTCAGTTTAATTTTAAAACTGAGACTTCAAGTAACATTCCAGACATCTTTTGGCAAATTAAGGTCTTAAGTACTGCCTGGCTGAAAACGCTATTTACAATTTCTTACCTTTTCTCACGTTAACAGCTTGCCCCTCCAAATATTAAACCTGAACCACAATTAACACTCTGCTTTAGCTATCTCTGCTCTATTGTTTGCTGGCAGCTTAGTATTCCTTGCGTTATGCAGTTGTACATTTGATACTCCAAATCTAAAATAAGATTTCTCAAGAAATCCTGGAATAAAAGGTATTTTAAAAAACTTACGGTATTTGTGTTATGGTGTCTCTCTCTACCTTTCATATGAATTTCTAACAGAGCTAAAGGAGAAGATTTCAGTTTTCTAATTAGGTTTTTTTTTTGGTTTTTTTTGTAATGCCATTGTATCAGTAACAAAGCCTAGATAGTACTTTATGACAACGTAACAGCGGANCAAGGTATTTCAAAAAACTGACGGTATTTGTGTTACGGTGTCTCTCTCTACCTTTCATATGAATTTCTAACAGAGCTAAAGGAGAAGATTTCAGTTTTCTAATTAGGTTTTTTTTTTGGTTTTTTTTGTAATGCCATTGTATCAGTAACAAAGCCTAGATAGTACTTTATGACAACGTAACAGCGGAGTAAGGGAAGACATATCCATGGAGTAGGAGTCAGGAAAAATAGATCTCAGCTACAGACTTCTTGTGTGCTGTGATTCATTCAACCATACAGCCCTTNAAAGGTATTTTAAAAAACTTACGGTATTTGTGTTATGGTGTCTCTCTCTACCTTTCATATGAATTTCTAACAGAGCTAAAGGAGAAGATTTCAGTTTTCTAATTAGGTTTTTTTTTTGGTTTTTTTTGTAATGCCATTGTATCAGTAACAAAGCCTAGATAGTACTTTATGACAACGTAACAGCGGAGTAAGGGAAGACATATCCATGGAGTAGGAGTCAGGAAAAATAGATCTCAGCTACAGACTTCTTGTGTGCTGTGATTCATTCAACCATACAGCCCTTCCCCGCGTGACAGATTTTGCCATCTAAATTGAAGAAGAAATTATGTTGAACTCATGGAGTTTCCATACATCTGTCAGAGCAGATGATCAAGATTCTGCACATAACAGAGTCCATAAAATTCAAGTGCAAGCTCATGTGGCACCTTGAAAGAAGCATGCTCCTCCTATGTTTTACTAATGCTCCCAAGAAGTCACTCAAGCTTAAATAAGCCATGGTATTTCACATATAGTCCCACTCAGGATAATAAAACTCATCACTGCATAAAGACCACAATCCATCTTCCACCTTCTAACTTCACAACTTAACTCTGGTGTCCTGAATCGTGCCATGTTCTAGTCTAGAGAGACCAACGAACAGAACAGACCTCCCTTCTGCTACCTGATACCCTTACAAATTATGCATCTAACCCACTACAGGCTCCAACTTCAGAGCAAAACTCAGGTGAGGCTTTATGTCTCAGAAAATGCATCTGCACTAAGTTGCGCTTAGTTATCTCTCCAGCTCTGTGAATAAATGCCATGGAATTTTCAGTTACTTATAGCTATGTAATAGGGGAGGAATAACTGTCTCTTGGCTAGACAGATTCTTGGTAGCAATAAACTGAAATCACAAGAAGAAAGAATTCTATGCTCTTGAGATCCCTTACATTACTACTTGTGATAAATTATTTCTACTACCTCCAAGTACACATACACTTTTTAATTACTTGTATACCCAGGTTAAAAAAATCCTAATGCTGCAATATCAAGAAAACTCATTTCTTTTCATATCTGAAAATATGCATTAATTCAACGGACGACAGTGTTTTTACAGCAGACTCAAAAAGAATAACGAGACTATAAGGAAGATTGGCAGCTAACTTAGGTACTCACTAGAAAATATTTAGCTACATCATTAACCTCAACTGGATGGCAAACTTTTAGATAGCCAAATAAAAAGAAAATTAATTCCACCCTAAAACTCTTCTATATAATTCAGATTGTATCCATTCCATGTGCCTGCCAAGAAAAGCGTGCTGAAAGAGAAACCTATTTTCTCTCCTTCAGTTCAGCTTTGGTTGAAAGTCCCCAGCCAGAAAGAAAGTTACATCAGAAAAATCATACTGTCTTGCAAAAAAGAAAAAGAAAGAAAAATCATATTTCAACAGGGAAAAGGCTGATGAGTTCTTCAATGGCATAGCAATAAATTTTTAGGAAGTATTGCATGAAACCATACATTAAAAAGAACAGCATTATCATAGTAATAATTTATAATTATCCCTTCACACTTATCTCACCTCAAATAGGCTTACTGAAGAAGGTAAGAACTACTACCCTAATTTTGCAGCTAGCATACCACAGAGCAAAATATCACTGAAAGTTATGTAGTAGAGCACATAATGAGCTCAGGCATCCCCCACAACTTTGGCTTTACTACATCACTTTGTTTTGGGAAAAAAAACCCCAAACCCTAACATATGAGATTCTGTGCAGAAGAAAGTAGTGTTTTATGGATCTCCGACTGTGTGATGCATCAAAGCCTTACTACAGAATTCTGCAGCCTAGAGTACCTGTTTCCCAGTCTTCAGAGTCCAGGGAAAAGAAACAGTTTAAAAATTATAAGAGATGAGAAGAAACATTTCATCCAATTAATAAAGGTGTTTCAATACTAACGTTTTATAAATCACCACCTATGTACCCCAGTACTTGCATGGGAACTTAGACTTTATGTAACAGGGCTGCTCAGGGACCCTATTCTTAGTGTATATTACGATATTCAGATATTTCAATCTGAATCACTGTATTTATAAAAATGTTGTGTAAAGATTTATACTTACCATATTTGTTGAAAATTCAGTGAAAACCTCAGCTACATAAATATGATCATATTATCTACGTGTGAGCATACGTACCTACAACATTACAGAACTACGTAAGAAGGCTAATAATCAGGTACAGCCCAAGGCAGTAGGATTGCAAAATGCAACCTGTTTTGCATACGACTTTGCAATTTTGGGGACCTAAGCACTGCAGCAGGGCACAGTATTATTGTTGTGACATCTTAACTGAGGGACGTGGTAAAGTGCCGTCCCTGGGAGCTGAAGGCACACCAGAAGGCGTGTGCCTCCCCAGCAACCTGGAGACTCATTAGAAGGCCGAATACGGAGTCAGGTCATACCAGACAACAGACCACAGGGTTACAGGCCTGGGGAGGGCTTTGGGCAACATCACAACCTGCAAGGAAGGGCTTGAATTACTTACAACCAGCAAGAAAACTCTAAGACTGAAATACATGTTAAGCATGTAATCTCCAATCATGTGGTATTATTCAGGAAGCTGCTTGAGCTTGGAGGTGACAGGGCTTATTCTCTTAGCCAGAGCTGGTGCGTTAGCAGGAGATTACTGCAGTGCCATGTAACAGAAAAGGAAAAGGATTGCAGCGCTTGTGACGTAGGAGAGAAAGGAGGTTACGCAGCATGAGCCAGAGAAGGGAAAAGATCCACAGGCACAACGGAAGGAGCACATGACGATCCCCGTGACTAATAATGAAAGGGCTGGCAGCCTCTCTCACAATAAAGATCAGTTTTTTAAAGTTGGAATCACAGTAACTGCACCTCAAAGCAAAAGGTCACTGAACATTCATTTTGAGGAAAAGAAAAAAAAAGCGTTAATTGTGAAATGCATAATAGATTAGTAGCTCTGCAAGTAAGCTAAGCATTCCTGTCCAGTCCTGTACAGTTTGCTGAACAGGAATGATTCGTTCGGATATGCTAGAACTGCTATGGTCACTCGATAGATGGCTACGTCCTCAAAAGCAAGCCGGGTAAGCTGACTCCATCGCTTTCACTAGGGCTGAACCTGTGCCATCGTTTTTCAGAATCAATACCTAGAGAGCCTTCCAAGGCATCACAATAAAATTTTGGCACTGTTACAAATAAGAAAGCATCCTCTTCAGACCTGCGTGTGTGTGCTGCCTTTCAGGTAGATTTCAGCTTCTAAATCTTTCATCCCTCTTACAGCAACAGGAAAGAAATACTGTGTACTTAAGGCAACCGATAGGGAAAGGGAAGGTATTTAATAAGGTTTGCTGCAGTTTCAACACACAATTTATATTTTTCCAAATGAGATAAAAAGTAATAACGTTGCAAATCCCTCTAGTTAAGACTATCTCATCACTGTATGCATATAAGGGTAAGCAGCTGGTAATTCAAGTTACTGACTTACATTTATCAGACATATGAAAGGCTAGAATTTATTTCTAAAATAATCAATATATGAATTAGTAAGGGTTTGGGGCATATAGGCTCTTGTCATAGTCATTCCAAGGGCTCTTTTTTCATCTTGTCAGGTGGAAATCAACTGAAAAATGGTTATCATTCTTTTTTATTGGAGAAGGCAGCAACAGCATGCCTGTTTCCTCTCTGGGGATTTTCCCACTATTTTCTATCTTTGATTTTCAGTCTTTGGCTTTTGCACTGATCTTCCCTTGTAATTCTGCTACATTCTCTGCTTTATATTCTTCCGGGCTCAGTAAGCGTTATGACACCCAGCCTATCTTTTTCAAGGACCTGCAGAGTTTTTGATACTACAGGTGGGTTCCAAAACTTCATCACTGCTTCTTGACTGCACTACACTTAAAAACCTAGACCGTAAGCTGCATGTAAATGTGTTACCAAAAACCGTTCGACCTTTTGCCCTATATACTTCCATGCTCGGCTGCTTCTCTGTTGCAGAGAGGCATTAACTGTGCTCAGAGGCTGCTCTTGGCAGTTTCTCTGTACATCTTAGCTTTTATTGTTCTAGAGTTGAAACATTACCATAGTGCCACTTCCTGCCTGACTGCTGACCAGTTGGGTTTTCTTGGTTGCCATGTCTAACCAGTCAACTCCGGTATTATTTTGGAGGCTGGAAAGGAAAACGTAGAGGGGCAGGACAGCAGCGCAGCATAAGCACTCAAATAGGAGAAAGGATGGAAAAGATATCTAACAGAGGAAGATCAGCTACTATAATCACCAGAGCCTCAACTTAACTGTGCTACACTGGTTTTTGCAAAACAACTTTCTTATCTATTAAAGATGAAGCTGAGAGCTTCAGTTCGTTGGCCTAGTTCCTTGCTAAGGCTTTCTCCAGAGATGCAGCATTCCTGGCGACTTTAACAGCACCACTCTATCAGAGTTTCTTTAAACCTCAGATATTTCACTTCGTATTACCTCGATTATCAAGTTGCTTTGTTCAGCAGCTTTGAAATATTATGTAATACCAATCTCTCTTGTCCTCTTGAATACAAAATATTACTATTAATCCTTTTGCAACTGTGAATCTAGGTTATATCATTTCTTCTATAGACTTCTTTGAAAGTTGATAGAAAATGCAGGAAAGGTCTTTTCCTGATTTAAATTTTATAACTTGTTCCAAATGTAAAACTACTCTATTGGCCTTTAGGCAGTGTATCAACTGAGGCAGACATATTTAAACAAAACACTGGATGCACTGAAACCGATAAGGTGCTGATACAGTCTTCCGGGCATTTTCAAACATGTAGCCTGAAATCATTGTAGAATTTAGCCATGCATCCAAAATATAAGGCTGAACTCTTTGTGATGAGAAGCTTGGGAGTCTTATGTCGTGGTATTTTACAGATTCTAACCTCAGTGTTTTATGTCTTCTCACAAATTACTCAGAAGTTACTCAGGTAGGAAAAATATACATTCAGCCTAGCTGTCTCTAACACATGAAATACATGCTAAGTTTGTGCAAAATATTGCAAGAACGTTTGCAACCGCATTCTCTAAATGCACATTAAGAAGCATCATAATCTAAGCAATTAAACCAGTGATGACAAAATAAATTCTATTCTCATTAAAGCTATGCATCCAAAAGCTGCTAAATGAAAAGTGGCTTTGACTTAGTGCTAGAAGAATTTCAAGTTCTGTGGATAAAAAAATTAAATCTTATCTTTCTCTGTGCGTTAAGTTTAATTCAGATCCCTGTTCAGGTCTGAATATACTCAGTGGGCATTCTCCATTTATCTTTAGCGAGCTACAGATCAAGCCCAGCAATCATGTTACAGTCAAAGAAGAGATACTATTGTACTGCCATTGTCTCTGCTGATGTAACGGTCCTGAGATTGAATAAGCTTCATTACTGAAATTTCATAGACTGAGAGATAGATCAACTGTAATACTTCTAATCTAATAACTGAGAAAAAAGAAAATCTGAAAAGACCATTCTAGAAATGGAAAACACTGTGCTACCACTTTTTTTTTAATTATTATTTTAAGGGACCTTCCTAAAGTATGAAAACAAACCCAAACTTCCAAGATTTAACAATACAAGGGCTGTAAACATTAAGAAGGGTTACATTCATTTTGGTTTTGTTTCTGTCATGGAGCTTAACCAATATTTTATTAGTTGTCCAACAGAACTGACGATCACTGTTTGCCAAGTCAGCTCTAGCTGTTTTCACTTTCACCATCTGTACATAAAACAACATTAAAACAAGCCCGTCTGGGATCAACAGGTATGGTGTTACAGGCCGAATATGCAAATTTTAGGTGACCAGAACATTAGTAGGGTTTATCTTTGATAAGCCTTTCTCCCCTTCTGGCCAATGGCTTGGCTGAGTGCTTCATCATGGAGACTGAGGCTCCATTCAAAAGATTTCATGGAGATACCTGAATTCCAGCCCTTTTCCTCAGTAGGATTAATCTTACCAGTTCAGCTGAAGATTTTTAGGGTGTCCTTAAAAGACTCAAGCATCATCTTCAAAGTGATCCTCTTTATACTAACAAGCTGTGGAAAAATACAAGTTTGAGGATGATGCAAGCCCAAAAGGGATCTTGCCATGGCAGTTTCGATACATGGAAAGTTGCTGCAAGTTAGAAACTCAGTGTTTGTTGCAAAGCTATGCTAGTGGAAATCCAAAATCTGGCATTAGCAGCATTGTTTGATTGCTGGATGTTTACTGGACACCATTCCAGAGCAGCACCTGTGGAAAAGAGCAGAATGTGATACATCCTCCATTCCAAATATGATTTTGTTGATGATAAAAACAAGCTCTCTTCCCCAAAGCAAAGAGATGTTGCAGCCTCATGTATTGTCCACCTGAAGAGAGTGCTACCAAGGTAAATGCGTAAATTACTTGGAACCTTGTTTCATCAACTGTGGCTGTGAAAAAGCTGAATAATTGCCTTGGGTCAGCTTGTACAATGACCTCTGCCTTCTATATACTACTGATAAGACAAATGTCTCTGGATGACAGCAAGGCAACTGAGGATAGCCTGATGACTTCCAGCAAATAGGCACGCAATCCTGTAACCATCAACAAACAAAGACTTCTGGATGGTTCCTCCCTGGGCTGGGCTCTTGGTCTGCTCAGGTTAAGCTGGCGACCTTCAATTTTCTAGTGAAGGTGCATTCCTTTGTAATGCTCTGGGAAGCATTACCAAAGACAGAAAAATGAATAGGCTAGGTGCAAGTACAGAGCTTTATTTGACTCTACTAGGAGCAAGAAACTCCTCTAAAATGGAGAACTACAGGCTTCCATATCATCATGGAATGACCAGATGAGGTTATAGGATCCATCAGAACAGCCTGGCTTGCTGAGAACTTGCAGACTACTGAGTCTTGAACAAGAAAATCGAATAGTTTAGTCCAATTAATAACGCTAAGAGTACAAATTCTGATCCCAAGAAATACTAAGATGCTGATTGCTAGAAGCTGAAAGGACATACTGGGAGAAGTAGAAATTTATGTTTTCTCTCTTACTGTCACCCTTGAACATGGACTAATAGCCGCTTCAAGCTGAAATACTGGACTAAGATGAATCTTTTATCTTATCTCTTACATAACTCTTCCTAATCTCTCTGCTTTTCCTAGGTTTGCCTGTCCAAGCACAATTATCTCAGTGTTACCACACACAACCCAGAAACTGGCTGGTCGTGAGGCATCACTATCAGAACGATGAACTAATGTTAAGAACAACCTGAACTAATAATTTCCAGAGTACAAATTGAAGGAAGATGCCAGATAGCTCTCACATACTGGACAATCTCATTTCTTTTTCTCATAGCTATACAATTAAAGCATCCTTGAACTCTTCCACCACTTCTCCTTTTCCACATATTCAGGTGAATAGTGAAAGGGCAACAGAAAATAGCCTTCCACTTCTACACGTAGGTATGCTAGCAGCTATCCCACCATCCTTGGGGACATATCTTCTTGTAGCACTATGATAGATAAGATTTCTATTTGGTGACATTAATGATTGCACGAAGAAGATGAGAGGTGGCTGAGTAAAGACCTTATTCAACTGCCAAGATCAACTTCTTTTTCAGATAAAAAAATGCTACTCCAAGATCTGCCAAAGGAGTTAAAGCTAGTAATGGTGGGACCCCATATAGGATCTTTGCAGAAACATATTTGGTGTTGTACGTATTAGTACAGGCTTGCACATCCTCAGCCTTGCCTTTCTACTACACATCTTTCATTTCCCAAAGGTGTTGTGTTACACAAGGATTTATAATGTTCCTGTTTCTTGTGAAGTTTAACATGTGAGCTGTGCTAGACACAGAGACTCTGTTTGATCTCTGTAATTTTAATCGGTCCAACTTGATGTCTGCTTTTAATATAGCCGAGTGGTGTTTGGATAAGGCAAGTGAGGCATCCTTAAGATGCACTGGCTGTTTTTTCTACACTTGCAGCTGTGCTGCTTGAGATGGAATACAAACTGTGTTCAATGTCAGGCATGGAGGCTTGCCCCTGATGGCAAGAGCCAAGATAAGTTGGGGGCAGGCCCTGCCACTGAATTACACAGAATGGTTGAGGCTGGAAGGGACATTTGGAGGTCATCTGGTCCAATCTCCCTCTCACATAGGGCCTTCTAGAGCCGACTGCTGAGGACCACGTCCAGAAGGCTTTTTAGTGTCTCCAAGGATGGAGGTTCCACGGCTTCTAAGGGCAACCTGTGCCAGCGCTATGTCATCCTCACAGCAGAAAAGCTTCCCCTGATGTTCAGGTGGAGCCTCCTGTGTTTCAGTTTGTGTCCACTGCTTCTTGTCCTGCTACTGGGCACCAATGAAAAGAGCCTGTCTTCTTTACACCCTCCCTTCAGATAATTAAATACATTGATAAGATTCCCCTGAGCCTTCTCTTCTCTAAGCTGAACAGTCACAGCCCTCTCAGCCTTACCTCATAGGAAAGATGCTCTGGTCCCTAAATCCTCTTAGCAGCTCTTTGCTGGACTCTTCAGGATATCCATCTCTCTCTTTTACTTGCGAGCCCAGAACTGGATCCAGCAATCCAGGTGCAGCCTTACCAGTGCTGAGCAGAGGGAAAGGATCACCTCCCTCCACCTGCAGGCAACACTCCTAATGCAGCCAGGATGCCATTAGCCCTCACCCTCCAGCCCCTGAATGCAGCGGGCAGAATCAGAGGCGGTAGCATGACTGATTGGCAACCGCAGATGTGGCGAGGGGCTTGACCAGGGCCAGGGCCCAGCTGGGGGGTCCTACCAGGAGCAAACGGAGACTGGACTAGGGACAATACTGGAAACAGGTATGGGTGTCCAGAGGTGGAATAGGGCTCCCAGGCCCACGGGGAGAGGACGAGGCTCCCACGTGAGGATGCATAAGGCCTCTTGCTGCCCTTGGGATTTCTTCAAGGGAGGCAGGAAGAGCAAGCTTGTACTCACTTTTGTAAGTGCAACTACAGCTTTGGATTCCCATACATATGAGGTAAAACATGCAACGTATGTTATGCATTTTTCTATTTTTCTAGATATCAGTGAGA
This sequence comes from Steatornis caripensis, assembly GCA_013398225.1. Taxonomy (NCBI): domain Eukaryota; kingdom Metazoa; phylum Chordata; class Aves; order Caprimulgiformes; family Steatornithidae; genus Steatornis; species Steatornis caripensis. Next base: position 21,288 of record VZSC01019659.1, read on the forward strand.
TCCCTAACGAAGGATGCTCAGTCATGAAGAGGCTGCCAGAGTAAGCAAGCAGGTCCATCAGTCAGGCAAGAAACAATCAAGTTTTCACTCATCATTGCACAAATTAGCTGCTATGGCTCTGTTGCCTCTTNATATCCAATATATTTGCTGGATAGTTTATGCTGCTATCATCAGGCTCACCTGAGTTCTTTTGTTATGACCTTGCTTCTGACAGAATCTTTCAAATAGTGGCAAATCTTTATTTTTTCCCCCAAAAGTTTTTTTTTTATCTTCACCCATAGAACAAATGGCAGGTAGCAAAAAGAGGAACAGCAAGTGCCAGTGCTTGTGGAGATCTAAAAACAGTACATTTGTGATTAAAGTATGAACCAGGACTTTCCATACCAGGAAGGTGTGACTGGAAGCATCTAGGCTAAGGCAGACATTCCTCTCCTGAGAATTCAGTGTGAAACATATGGGAAGTGATGTACCAGTCTGAATTTTGAAATACCTACGCTGAAGACATCTACAGAATAATGTGGGAGACAACCAGCTGCTGCTTAATCTATATTGTGCAGCAGATAACCAATATCACCAGATAACCAATATCACCTGACTACAACAGGGAAATAAAATGTTAATAAAACTCACCAGAGCAAAGCATTACAAGAGGGAAACTATCCTACACTCCTCTATCAATGTAAATTTTGGTTATTTCAGCCCCTTTGCTTGATTGGAGATTTCACTACTGGTCATATCAAAATATGTAGATTGAACCAGTTCTATAAATCAAAGTCTAACGCAACGTGAACCGAAATGAACAGCAACCTGGCTGAATAGCAGTTACAGTAACATACCCACAATCATAATGAATTTCAGCAGACTATCTGAGTACATAAAAGTAACTTAAACTTCTGTGAAGACTTAACAATTTTGAGAGAAATGTGTGAACACATTAGAATTTCTCACTCATTGAATCCGTGGGCTGCAATTAAAAGCACAGACCCAGGAAAACAGGTATAAAACATCGCATGAAATATTTTTTACATCTAGTTATTGAAAAAGTAATGTTTTTAAGAATCCCCACGGAAAGTAATTTCCTGGCATCCACAACCATCAAACATCATACATATTCACTTCTGAGGGTATTTTCATAACAAGCTTTCACATTTGCTTGCAACATTTAGTTGATTGCATCTAATCCAGCAATTCCCATTGACTTCTAAGGGCTCCGGAGAAAGCGATCAGTGACCTAATGTTTTCTACCTCTTCTGTTTATTTCTTTGAAGGCAGAAATAGATTTTTCAGAAGAACATATTTCCTCCTTACACGTTCATTACATTCAAGCCAGTAATACTTTACACTGAAAACATACACAGCTGTGATACTTTGACATGCTATAGCATTCTGTTAACACAAACCTTCAAAGCTGGATGCTAAACTGTGGCTACAAGGCAGAGCTCTCAGTTTTATTCCAGACAATGTGCTTCTGTAAATAGAAGAGGACTGCTTATTTTCCAATTACTCTGAAACTTAAACCAAGCACTACTAATATCTGCAGACCTTCCACAAACTCAACAAAATAGAGCACTATTAATTTCTATCTATAACTCTGAGAAAAAGGTTCGATGATCTCTGTTTAGGTATCTACTGACTGTCAACAAAGATCATGGTCTTACACTTACAAACTACTGATAATGTGCACTAAAGCTGACCAGCATTAGATAGCATTTGACCACTGAATTCATATGACATATGCCATGATGATCTCTACAGAAACTGAACTGATATGCTCTGAGGATACAATTACACTTATGATCCTAAAATACATAACCTTGGAGAGAGTTCCTGTGAAGGAAAACAAGAAAAATGAGTAATCAACAATTCCACTGGGAAAACGATCTCACCGTAGTTTGCAGTCCCCACCAAGCATTCCCACAACCAGTTTTAGCATGCTTTGGAGATTGATATACAAGCCTAAAAAGTACTTACTTTTTTTTTTTAAACAGATCACGTACATTTATTTTACCAGGTAATGACAAGCACTAGCACTACGTTGCTTTGCAAAATCAGAATGTATTTATAGAACTGTGAAGCACAAGCCTGTTTCTTTGGTCCCAGGATTTGGGTTTTGTTTTTAACTGCTCGTGGCTCAGTCCCAAGTTTGTATTCAGACACATGGACTTAGAGAATTAATTTTTGTTTGATCTCCAGTGTGCAAAGGTGTACTTCGAAGCAGACACAAGAAAAGAGAACATGTGAGTGGCTAAAAGAAGTGGCATTGAGTTTGATCGAGAGCTTCTTTTGCTGGAAACAGAGAAGAAGAGGAGATGGCACTGTTGTACCCCATTCTGCAGCAGCCAACAAGTAAGTATTTAAAAGCGGTCTGGCAATAACTCATAACGTCTGCGGAAAGCCCGCGCACAGTGATTTTTGGATGAAAACTGCATCAGAACTAAGCAGCACAGGACTTAGCCAGAATCACAGTCATGACTCAAAGGCCTTACTCAGCCACTTTGTGTCAGCCGTAGTTGAAGCCTATGACCTGAAGAGCCCTTTCTCTCCTGCTGCCTACCCCAGCAAGGAGCTGCCTCTAGCTGGGTACTGACACGAGATGATACATGATACAGCTCATGCATCTCTCAACAGTGGTAATTTTGGGAAAGGAGTATCTACATATCCAACAGAAGCTGCAAATCTGCTCAAGCCAACCCAGGAGTGCCTGCCTAATAACTGCAAGGGTACGTGGCATTTCCGTTGGGGGCTCTCAAATCACTCGGTAAGTGTTAATGAAACGACTGCCCCATACTACACACCATCTATATATATATGCTGAACTCTTATTATTTTATATTGAATTTACTGATCCACACAGAGTTGTGATACATACAACAACTAATGGAAGATAGCGTCAAAACCCAGTTCATGCTGCAGCACGTATCAGAGTTTGGAAAGATTCCATCTCAGTTTCCAGCTGATTTCTCTCTTAATATCTGCACGGCAATATTTTTTTTCCATCTATGAACTGCCTCTCAGAATTTATTGCTTGTTCACTCTTTTCTATTGAGAAGTACATTTAAAATACTTGATCCAGATTTGTCCCTTGTCAAATTTAAATCTTGGTTTCCAACTGGTGACAAATTTTACAAAGCTAACTTTTTTTTCCTCACGCTAAGACAGGGTAAGTGGCTCCTTCAATCTGGCTGTTCACACTCAAAGTGTTTCTCAAAAACCTGCGGCAGTCTTTAGCAGGATTAAAAAACTATAATAGGATAACTCCTCAGAAATCAATAAACAAACATCTAGTAATGTAATGCACACCACTCGACTTTTCCATATCAGGTGAAACATTTCTCAGTAATTGAATTTACCTCAGATCCTTTAGGAATGTTGATGATCCACACAGCTGCCTGGAATTAAAAATTGGAATATGATTCTAAGTAATTTTATTTCATACACAATAGAAATTTATCACCGAAAGACTTATGTCAAGGGTTCCTCAGCATCTTATCTAAAAGGATTGTGATGAATTTTCGCTTGTTTCAGCAGTTGCCTGTGTTTTTATTACTAAAGCCTCCCAAATACCTGGTGAAAACATCGCTTGACACGATGAGGCATCACGCAGCTGAAGCGGTGCTGCATACTAAGAGAAACCCGGACTGGTCTATGTCCCCAGTGGAAAATTCTCAGACCAATTCTCTGCTGATCTACCACTGCTTCCACTGCGCTTTAACATGGGACTGAAAAGGAGAACACTGCTCTTTAATTCCTGGCCTTACACCTGGATTGGAGGTGAAAAGACAGCAAAATGCTGTATTGTGAGTTTTGATACTTCAAGGAATATTAAATTTTTTTTCCAATGGAGTAACTACTTGGAGACAGGAAACCAAGGAATGAACCTGATAGGATTGTACAATTAAGTGCTGTCCATTGAAACAAATCTATGCTTTTGTTTCGTAGAAAATGCAGTCCCACAAAAGCTCTTTCCACACCGCGTCAGCTTTTGGCTGGCTGCCGTATAAGATATCTTTGCCGAAAACTATTTTAGCAAAAAGGTGTATTATTGTAATTACCCTGCTAACTGAGAAGAGAGGCACCAGAGGTTTCAACCAGCTGAGCTGCACCAAAGGGAGGATCATGATTCCAGCCTATTAGCTAAGACTTTTACCCCAATATGTCTCCTGACCGTGCATACCTTCAGCATACATAGATTAGGCTGTTTAAGAGAGCTGTTCTGTGAAATTTAAAATGATTTTTGCTTGAGGCAGGAGGGATAATAAACAACCACCCTTTCAGCAGCCAAAAAAGGAAGGGGTGGACACCACACAGTGAGGAGTAGCAGCAAAGCTGTGCAGTGGCTTCCTACTGAAGATCTCAGTCTCAGGTTCAGCTACTGACATGGGATGCACATGACTACTGTATTTCAACATGAGAGTTGAGCAAAACTAACGCGGAACAAAACCAAATCTGATGCTTTTAGAAATGAAGTCATGGCCTACTTTTACTTCCTGACCCCAGGCAAATGATTGACATTGGAGCAGACTGTGACCTGTTTAGACTGGTTTAGTGTGTCAACTGCCACCTGCTTTTATGTCATTGAACATGTAACGAGGCTCACTAAATAAGGCAGACCTAACCTAGAAAACTGCATCAGTCTTCACTTATATTTTTAGGTTGATTTCTTCTCAAACGAATTTAAATATCAACCTGAGTCATTCACTGTGAAAGTCAAGCTTTCCTGCGCTATCAAGAGAGATTAAGGATTCTAGCCAGCTATGTGGTGTCACTTTATCCTGGGTTGGATTGGGGTTTTTTTTATTATTTTTTAGGGTTTTTTAAACCAACTTTCTTGGTTTGGGCTGAAAATCTGTAGAGAAACAGCATGCCAGAAACAGAAGTTTCTGTGTTTTCAGGAGAGAAGTATCAACACAAAAAGTGGTAAGTCACCTGCTAGTCCCAATAACTGGCCAGTGCTGCTGCTCTTCCCCAGCAGCAAGTTAACATTAACTCCATTTGTACTACTAGCATTGGACCCAGGTGAGAAAACGGTGATCCTGCATTGTGCTTTTCTAGCGGCAACCAGTATTGTTGTTTCTGATAGGACTGTCCCAGCCTGCTGCATTTCTGGGTGCCTTGCTGGGATCTCAGAGAGGCATTAACTCCATGGCACTAACCTACATTGCCCAGGGGGAGCTGAATACTTGCTACCTTTTCTTCTCCACACTCTAACAGGGAGGGTTTCGGTAGCCCTGGCTGTAGGTAGGCTCTGCCCTTGCACGAAGCAGCCGGTGGTGGGCAGGACTGAGCTGGAGAGAACTGTGGTACCACACAAACCCCAAGGTGGGACATAATGGTATGACTCAAGTTCAAAACCAACCTTTATGCTTGGCTTGATCTCACAGAGGTGTATTCCTACTGCTGTTCCTAGTAAGCTTATGTGAGAAGTTGGGCACGTGTCAGCTGAAGCTTAACCCTTTCGAATTTTTTCCCTGATTGAACATTTCTTAGAAAAGGATGATTTAGTCTCATTTTCTATGTTACTGCAGCATTGGACAGTCTTGGAACAGACTTTTGGATGTTCAGTTGACTTCTAGATCTGCTGCAAAGCAATGGCTTTAGGCAGTGCCTATGTTTTGAAAAATATGCAGATACTTTCTGTGAGTTATTTAAACTGCAGTGCTGAGTCTAAACTCACTGACCTACTTTAACTTGCTTTTTGAATGGCTGAGTTTCAGACTTACCTTCATTTTATCTGAATGTTAAGTATTGCTTGGTTTTCAGATTTATTGTGCATGGCTCTTTGGTAGTCAATCTCTTCTCTAGGTAGGTGGTTTCCTGTCCTAAATTTCCATTACTAATTGTAGTCATTTCTAGTGCACACAAAAAGCACCGTCCCAGGCTACAGTATCACCAATGCATGCTCTCATCCCAAAGAGGCCTTCAGACATCTGGGGCATTATGCAGTTAAGCACTTCTACATTTGAACATACTAAAACAAGTGCATGCAAAAAAGAATAATTGCAAAGTGTTTGTTTGTTTCCTTAAAATCCTAACAGTTGGCAGGCCACCAGAGCACCCAGTCAGCTTGCAGCAGTGGAAACCAAGGGTACAGGGAAAGATTAGACACCAGGAGTATTACACACGATCGGGCTGTCAAATTGCAGACGAGAGATGCAAATCTTTGAACGCTTCACATTCCAAGGCAGCTGCCCAGACTCTGTGAGTTCATTTCAGTTGTTGGAAAATGTGGCCCCAGATGTTAATACTCTTGTGCAGTGCTCCCAATTCACTTCCTGAGAGACGTCCGTCGGCGTCTCTGGTCTGCAAAGCATGCCAACTGTTACCACAAGTTTTTCTTGCGAGAAATTTTCATGCTTCTCTGCAAACGTAGTTGTGCAGACTTGAGTTTCACCAACACGAAAAAAGAACAGCAGTTCCAGACACAGAAAATTTCCATCCCTTCACTGGGCCCATTTCAGTCTCAAACACTCGCATGGTTTGTGGAGTGTCTGAGATTCCTCCCTGGCTGGTGACACCAAATGACTGGCTGTATCGCTATTTCTCTACACCCAGCACATCACCCCTCACTCTTGGAGAGAAAGGGGCTGTGAAACTCTTGGTCAGGAAGCCAGTATCAGCTTGCGTACTGTCACCTATATTTCAATACTGTCTTACTCCACATTTCTCTGTGGCAACTCTAGCAGTCGTCAGGTTTCCTCAGACTACCTCGACTCTCTTAAGTAGCTCACAGATCTGGACAAGGTAGAGATGCCACACTAGCTGCAGTATTCGATTTTGTCCTAGCAAGACCTAAAGACACAGTGTCGGTGGTGATTCAGCTGTCTGCGAGATTTTATCAAGTTGTTGGTGGAGAAGAGCCACCATCAGCAAAAACGGTCTCTTCAAGCCCCGTCCCTGCCTTTCCGAGCAATCTCCAACTGCCCCTGCGAGCTCTGACCCCCAGAAGCCCTCTCCTGCGGGTGGCATGGTGAACCTGTCTCTTGCTCCCAGGACGGGCAGACCAGGGAGGACACGCCGGCTGCAGCACACTCCCATGCCAGGCACCCATTCATTTTTTACGTCTACTTCATACCTGACCTGGTCAGAGCAGCAGCATGACCCAGCCGGAGCAGCACATCAGTACACTCGGTGCCAGCATAAGAGGGTGCGCGAAGGGGCTTGACATGGTGCAGAAAAGCCCAAAATAATCTCAGCTCTTGGCAGAGCTGACAGAATTTGTATCCTGAGACTTCACGCTAGTCGGTACTCATCGTAAGACACAACAGATCTGCTGCATTTTTTAAAAATGCATTTGAAAGACAAGTTTGCGAAGTTCCTCTGCTTCACGCTGAGGTTGTGGGGGTTTTTTTCCCCTTTTGGGATTTACAAAAAGACATCAGCGGATGGTGCACATCTTGCAAGCAAACTCCATGCATCTTCCAGCGCTCTCAGATACCACGACCAAGCGCACTGCCTGGGGCGCTGCCCTCTGCTCCTCCTGAACAACGAAAGTTGCCTCATCTAAGAGCTCCACAGTCGTTATTTTTTCACGCTCCTGCCATGGCACAGGGCTGCTAGGGACACGGCCTGGGCCACCCACTCTGGCAGGGCATGGCAGGGCCTCGCTGGCCAGGCCCGTCCCATCGCCTCTGCAGGCTGTGAGGGCGGCCTGGAGGCAGCCCCAGCCCCCATGGCCGCTGTGGGGCGGGATGGGCCCTGCCGTGAGGGAGGCAGCGACAGGCCCGCCGTGGTGCTGGCATCAGGCAGCGGGGCCGGCAGGGCTCTGCACTCGCCGGTGCTGTGCCTGCCTCCTGGAAAGAGGTCACCTGCACCAGATGTGGTTTGTCACAACGGCCCCAATTATACACATTTTTAAACAAACAAATTCACAGAAGAAAATACTGGAAATCTAGTGTCAGCAAGAGCTCAACCAGGTTTGTAACCCAATGGTTAAGACAAATACCGTACAGCAACGGAGACGGCTCCTGTGCTTCCAGCTACACCTGTGTGCTTGCAGATGCAGGAGTTAGTAAGTTTTCTTCACTTAAAATCCCCCTCCTGGTAAAACCCTTGTCAGCTCCAGCATGTCAGCCACCAAAAGCTCCTTACGGTGCAGCTGCCGCATCACGCCAGATTGCAAACCCTTCCAGTACAGCAGCCCTGACTTTTCTAAAAAATAGGAGCATAAACAGAAGCTTCCTCAGCAAACCGCAAAGTTTTAAAAATACGTGCATTATGAACGCCTGCCCATCGCTCCCTCAGACAGCCTGTTTCCCAAAGCGCCGCGTGGGGTGGGGGGCTGGCTGGCTGCGGGCTCTGCCCCACAAGGAGACCAGAGCCCTGTGCTGTGCTTTCCTCCGCCTCTGCCCCAGAAACTTTGCCCTCTGCACTGGAGCCAACTGCTTGTCTATAAAAACATATGATGGTCTTATTAAAACTCAGGTGTTGTTCAGATCTGGGGGAAAGACTGGTGTATGTCCCGTGTGTTAGCCTAAGTACCNAACTGCTTGTCTATAAAAACATATGATGGTCTTATTAAAACTCAGGTGTTGTTCAGATCTGGGGGAAAGACTGGTGTATG
>VZSC01019660.1:14724-36709 GCA_013398225.1 Steatornis caripensis
GGGGGGGGGGGGGGGGGCGCGATAGAGGAACAGGTAGAAGGTTTGAATATGCCCAGTCAGTGCCATACTCCTGTAGCAGACTTCTTTCAAGAAAAAAATTAAGGAAGTGGCACTGCTGAAACTTTCCCAGGAGACTGGAGCACCCATCAGTCATTGCAGGACATGAATCAACAGATATAGGCACATACCTGCTATTACATACCAGACAGCATGTACATGTATGTTGCAGAAGCCCAATTACAATTGGTTCCCATGATACAAGGAAAGAGCAATTCATCACATCTCCCCCACCCCACCCTGTTAGGACAGTACTACTTCAGTAGTTGTGTCAGAATTACGAAGGAGAAAGACAAGAAAGTTGTCTTATATTCACAGAATTACTTGGTAGCTTTACATGTAACTGTAACATTTATAGTCCTGGAAAGAAAACCCCAACCTTTTGCTGCAAAGAAAAATACACCAACATGTTTCTGTCTTTGTAAGGACACTGTTGTTTATTTTTGAATTTGCCTTGACAAACCTCAAGCACATGAATCTGTAAAAGCCCCAGTCTATATTCTTAGATCTAAATTCAACAGGAAATATGGTGAGATTACCCTGACACGTTACTAAAAACAGATTAGAAGAAGGGGATTAAAACTGGACCACCTTTTCTGATTGCTTGCATGAGAGGAAAGGCTGTGAGAGAGACACATGGACACAGCAGGCTTGCGTATCAGCAAACAGCGTTGCCCTCCACTTACCTTCCCAGGCTACTCTCAGCTATCCAAACAGATTTCTTTTACTGTGTTTTCTGACAAATATCATGTCTTAAAACTCAGCTTTAGAAATCAATGGGGAAAACCCTGTGCAAGTGACAAAAGGTTGTCTTTTCCCATATCAAAACCAATGTTCTCTTCCCCTAAAGGCGTGACTCCTCTCACTGCCCAAAACACGCTCAGCTTGTTACACGCACAATCTTTTCAAGGGTACAGTCCTCCTGTTAGCGTACCAACTAGCTATTCCTATTATTACAGGCACTTAAAGCACATAGGCCTTAATATGAAACAGGCTCAGAGAACAGAGAACGAAGCAGCATGTCCACCTGGAAAAGAAGTGAACTGATGGTAAATAAGCCCTAGGAAGTGCGAGTCTTGATGCCCTGCGCTGCAGGACACTGGACAGCGGGAGGACCGCCTGTCTCTTTACATCCCAGCCCCTATCCCTCTGAATGCTAGAATTCACTGTAAATTTCAAATACTCTGCAAAGGTCATTATGTTGTTCGTTACGATTTCTGGTGGAACGCAAAGTGAGCAAGGACTTTTATTTATTTTTTCCTCATTTTAAGGTGAGACGAAGGAAAGCAACTTCTGCTGCAAGGGATGTAGAAGACAAAAGAAATCACTGAGTGATTTTATCCACGTAACTTACAAGCTGATGGGTATGTTTTTCCCTAACCTACTGCAGTACACCAAACAAGCTGTAACTCTGAAAAATCTCCCCACAGAAAAAACAGCGTCAGATTACAAGAAAAAGGACACATTAAATAACCATTTAATTTAGCTACCCGGAGCCATAACTAATGTCACCTTACCCTAAGAGTATTTACCTAACAGGATCCATGGGATTTCTCCCCCCTCTTCTGTCTCACCTGTGTGTGCCTTAGAACTGAGACCCAGACTCACTGGCCGAATCCAGCCGCTTAGTTCCACACAGAAACTCTCTCCTGCTTTGATGACACGATGATTTTTGTTGCATGTATCTCCAACCTGGCAAATTAAATCAAAAGATCCTAGAAACAAGGGCATGTTTCAACCCTACAGCCAAAGACTACAAAATTTGAGAGACCGCTATGACCTTTTAATCCGAGCAGCTGTATAACATGGAAAATAGACAGACCTAGATTCAACTTCTATTTAGCGAAGTCTCAGCTCTGAAATATTGCAAGTCTCTTTCCTTCTCCCTAAAATATCGCATTTACTACCATCTGTTTGGATATTGCCTTTTGTTATGCACAGTATCAGTTTAAACTAGTAGTAGAAACTTTTCTGCAGGCACAGACATTTCTTGTACAAGATTTATAGCTCCCAACTCTTGTCCCACTGATTATTAAAAGCCTGGGTTTAGCAATTCTCTGTGTGGTACCCAGCCTCATTTGTTCTCATCCCAGAGCCATTAAGCCCATGGCATCGATAATGTACCACAGCATACAGCGTGCAGGGAAAGCCATCATCAGTGGTGTGGAATGTAAAGAGCACAGGATGGCCATAACTGGACAGCCACATACAGCTGGTGGTACCTCTGTACCACCTAATACCCAAGTTCCTGTGTGGCCACAGGACTGCAGTTCTGCTTCACATCAAGGCAATCATGGAAACCCACCCTCACCAGTAAAGAAAGATACCTGACGAAGCTGCAAACGAGCAAAGTGCATGTGCAGACACAGCAGTGCACGGCTGGCTCCCACTACACCAACGGGCAGCACAGGTGGACTCTAAAAAGACACCATCCCTTCTCAAAACTCAAACACTCTGGATTAAAGGCCTGACTTGTGCCTTCAAGTAAGTGGTTACACTCACCACAGCTAGGACAAAAAGGTGAAAGTAAGTCCAAACAAGAAGGACAAATGATGTGCATCACCTTAGTAGGACTTCTGTACACAAGCATGTCCAGTAAGTATTTTATTTGGAGTCATTTTATTGCCCTGAACACTGCCTGAAGGCATGGATCTGAAGTTTAACAAGCCAATTCAACAGTTCCATTAACAAGAAAGCAATATCACTCAAGAGACTTCGGAGCTGCAGTCCCAACTACCGTTTCAACAGGCTATTAAAAAAAAAAAATAGTCAAGATGACATGACAAATTAGTCATGCAGTATTAAGCTGACTCACCACCAGGTGACTCATAACTAATGACTGACTCTAAGTCAACTGCAAAATATGAAAAATGCTGTGATCCTACAAAAAAGCCTTAACATTTGTATCACAAGCTCTTTCATTATCAAAACACTCATCAGCACCAGCACCAAAAGCAAGTTTCTCACACGGTAGCGCAAAAGTGCGTAAAGTATTTAACCTGCAAAAGAAGATATTATTTCCTAAAAGAATCCACTGAGATATATATACGCCTTCCTTTCTGCATAGTAGAAGGCCTACCAACCACTCAAATAAAAGATTCATTATTTATCTGTCATTCTGCATTACAACAGGTTCAAATACAAATCTTTATACCGCTATCTTCACGCATTTGTCTTTAACATCCACACTGACAAACACGATATGGGTGACCAGGCAAAGCATGCAAAGGCCTCCAACAGTCAGTTATATCCACGGAAGTCCAGTATCGGTGAGGAATCACCCAATGCCTCATTTAGTTCCAGACAGGTAGGTCCAAGAAAATCATACTTGTTTCCTGTATGGTTTGAAAATTAACCTGTATTAAGTTATTCTCAGGAGATCCCTGTATCTTAAAGAATATAAAAACTACTGTCCTATTGGAAGTGCTCAATTCTGGGATTCACTGATCTGAAAAGCTCAGTTAACCCAACACATCTGCTGACACCGCCATCACGAAACCTTGCACGCCTAGCAGATGCAATGGAAATACATGTTCTTGTGCTTTTATAAACAAATACTACTATACTATGGGGAGAATAAAAGCACCCTACAGGAGCATACCTGTAGAATACCCAGTTGTAGGAACGGCACAGGCATAAATGTGAGTGTGACAAATTTAAAGACAGTTCCCATGATTTTGCATTTGCTAGATTCCATTGTAGCCGAAATTTTCAGAGAAGGAAATGGATTGAAAAAGAGAGGGGAGGCTCAAACTCGGGTGCTGGAAGTCAAGCACAAATTCTTAATGTGAAATACTGGGCAACTGTAAACAGCTAGGAAGAAACTTAGCAAGCTACGCAGGGTTCCCATTGTTACCTAAATTAGAGCACCTGATTTAATTTACCATTATTTATAGGTTTTGATCTAACTGATCTGCCCAAGACCAAAATAGGCACCCATATCAGAGGTTGCATAAAAATGTTTAATTCCCACGAGACCACGTCCGTCAAACACCGCGTCACGTTCCCAGGCAGGGAAACACACAGCACGCAGCCCAGGCACCAGCGGAGGAAGTCTCTCGGTGAGGGGAAGGTTTGCCACCAGACTACCAGGATGCACTTTGGGCGAGGACAAGTCAAAGAAAGCACGCGCCGGGTATATAACCTGTCAATTAGATTAAGCCAGATAACAAAGTTGAAAAAGCACTCGTTCTGATCCCCTGTCTGCTGCAGCTCAGAGCAAGGTAACTCAAGCACCTGGATATACAGGGTTGCTGACAGAGCAAAAGCAAGTGCTGGTCTCTGAAGAAATCCACTTCTTGACATCAGAGGCTTTTCCCGTTAAGGCAGGTCTACACTAGATCCTGCTGATGCAGCCCTGTGAGTCACGAATACGAGAGGTTTTCCTAGCAGAGGCCCTTGATCTCAGCAGGATTACACTAAATGCGTTTTTTTGGTGAATTTTCTTTGCTCACGGGGCTACCAGGGTTACTTGTTTCAGTGTTAACGGGCTGTCCCCTCAGCTGGGAAGCACTAGCACATCTGCCAAAATCTTCTTCCAGGCCCCTTGGGGCACAGTTCAATCCAATTAAAACATGTACAAGAGTAACAAAACTAAAAAACTACTCCCTTGGTGCTGCGGGCTCCAGCAGTCCAAAGGTCTTTCACTGTACTACAGCACCAGCAACTGAAGTCAAACCCTTCCCAACAAAGTTGTTTTGGCTCTTACCGACATCGCTTGGCCCTTTTCCACGCGTGTCTGAGACACGAGCCTTGCTGGCAGGCTGGGGTCCTTGGGCCTAAACGGGATTTTTCTGCCCAGTTTTAAGGGAACCAAGGGCGGCTTTGCCCCCACAACATTCAGTGCTTAACTACAAGCACGTCCTTCTACTGATACAATCGCACCACTGCAGTCAAACCACTCTGCTGCATCAGCTGAAGCTGTAGTGCTATCAATGCCCACACTGGCATTTTTATTTTGATTTTGCACAAACCACTTCCCAGAAAGTGAAAGACAAAAGTGCTGGGAAGGAAAGGGGGTTGGGAGGAAGAGTTATAGAAAAAAAAACCAAAACACTAATGTTAGAATTTGTATCACCGTAGCTCAAACCTTCAGTCACAATTTGGCTTACGTCTTCCTTCAGACATGCCTCCGGTGTCCCGCAGTTATTCTGTAAAACATCCTTCCAAAAGAGGTACTTGCATTTGGCAGCAGCTGTCATTTCAGCAGAGAACTGAAGCGAGAGATGTATTTTGCTCCAACGTGAAGAACATCCATAAAGGACCAATAACACGTTTATCCAGCTGACCTGGTGAGGAAGACAAGCTCGCTTCCAAACAACAGTGCCAAAGCGTCAGTTAGGATGCAAAGCCTCACCAAGTCAGCGATGTGAAAGGTTTTCGAATTGACAGAGAGACATCCCCTTGGAGCGCAATGCTACAGGCAGATGCTTCCAGCAGGATACTGACCACAGGGAACGGAGACTTCACGGTTCGAGCTGTGGAGGCATGCACACAGCAACCAGCCACAGATGAAAGGCGCGGGAAAGGCTCACGAAACGCAAGGGAGTTTTGAATGTTAGCAAGCCGTGGCCATCTCCAGTTCAAGATGGCAAAAGATAACACTGCTGAGACAAGTTCAAGCAAACGCTCCCCACAACCGCTGCTGGATTGTAGGGTGAAGAAGCGTGTTCAAATCATCAACCAGCCAGTGTTTATTTCCAGTGGGAAGGGGCTGTCAGGGGTGCAGATTCTGGCTACACCAGCAGCCAGGCTCAACAACCTGTACTCACATCAGACATGTAACTTTCACCCCGGCTGGGTGCTCAACCCCACCACCACCCCAAGCTAGATCCAAGCCTCAGGGAAGGCAATGGGTGTCTCCAGCTAAACCCAACATACACTCATGGAAACATGGCACAGGTACTGCCCCGGGTATTGCTGCACATGCGGCTGCTAAACTTACTGGGAGCTAAGTTCCCCTCAACTTGTAATGAGCTGTATTCATTAGTATTTTCTCTTAAAAGAAGTGCTTCAATCCCAAGACTACAGTCCCCTTTCTGACTATTTGCAGTAAGAAAAGCTGCAATTCCTCTCAAGCAGAATGTAAAAGCAGAGAGCACTGTTTGGGGTTGGTTTGGGTATTTTTCTCTCTTTGACCCACAGACCTATTTTCAAACACAAAGCCAGAAGTCAAAGACAAGCCTTTTAATATTAAATTTCTAGTTCCAGAAACTAAAGTTTTCCATTACCTCAGAGACCAAAACTCACAGACACTTACCACTACCGTGTAGTTCAAAACACTTGTAACAGATTCAAGATCGTTTAAAAGAAAGTTCAAACACCATTTGTGCTCCAACAGTAAGAGCTGGCCTTTCTTCCAAGCCTCTTCACAAACCTGTTGTTCAATAATGAGCTTTCAAAACTATGTCTAGTAGTAAAACTCACTTCTCCCTTTATACTCATCTCATTATCCTGGTCTCTTGCTGTGCTTGCTCCTTTTAATGGATGGAGCAAGTATTAGCTTGATTTCCTACCACACATCAAGTTTTCAGCTGAGCTTAACAATACACATCTCTAAAAACTGATAAGATCTCTATTAGTTTACTATTAAATGCATAAAGCTAGAGATTTTTTGTTTTGCCTTGCATCTGACAGGTAGTGAGAGCACACCTTACTTTCCTGACATGCCGTAACTTCTGCATGCAGACACGACTGATAAGAGTAATTCAAATCAAGGCCAAAATTCAGTTATCATAAAAGAAGTTAAATGAACGTATCCATTTGCATCCATATGTAGAGGATAAAAAAAAACCAAACGCAAATTCAAAAAGAAGCACCCCTGGAATACTGCAGTTAATACAGAACAAAAGAAAGTTTTAATACCTGAAGTTAGCAATAGCATGTTTTGATGAGAAAATTAAATTAAAGCACACGACTGTTCTAAATATGGCTTGCTGAGAAAATAAAAAAAAAAGTAAGTTAAAAACCAACTTCATTGCTAAGTCTCCCAGATTATATTCCTGAGACCTTGCACATTCAGACAGGGATGGCCAGGTGTGAAGTCAGGTGAAGCAGCATGAAGGAAAACGTGGAAGGAAGCTGGAAGCGGTGCTGACATCACGGAACTCACAGCACTCAGCAGACGTGCCAGGACAACGCTGCTAGATGCTTTGCTGTTGGCAAGCCTGGGCTAACATAGACACCAAATATTCTTCAAATTGGTAGACTGCCCATTTTTTCCTCTAACACAAGTGCAGATCACTTCTTAAGTTTCACAACGGGAAATCAGCAGATAGCATTCACTAACTCATTCCTGCCTCAGTCACCAAGTACTCTGCGGTGTCCTCAGCTAAAGGCAACAGCCAGAGCCTGACATCCACCTAAACATTGGAAAAAGTTAAAATCACAAGTACAGAAAACCTGAAACTCTCTCTCTAAAGCTAAGGAACCCCTCTCCTGCAAGTCCAAGGGAGCAAGAGCCAGCCCCTCTGACAATACACATGCCGTACAGCGTACAGCACGGTTCCCTTAAAGGGAAGTGCCAAGGAGGAACTTGCTCCTTAGAAGCACAGCGGATGCCAGGGCTGGCTGCAGGAGCCCCAGCTGTCTGCGCTGCTACAGCTCACCCTGCCCTGCTGCAACACAGGGAGATGCCGGCCCAAACCTGCCATGAGTTTTCCACTTGCTCTGGCACTATGAGTTCCTCACTTTCGCCATTTGCCTTTATGCACTACTCAGTACAACGGTGTAACAAATGGATGTGGACCCGCACATGTTGCTGGTCTGCAATAAACATAAAGCAGCAGTAACCGACACACACATTTACTTCTATTAAGTACGTATTTTTAAGCACTCAGATGTTTTTCAAGAGTGAAAAAGGATCACCACCATCATTTTCAGAATTCCTCCCTACCTCGAGGACAAGTCTGAGCCTATCAATACCAATCACCCTCATTTTAAATAAGCGTAACAGCCCCCACAAAATTTGTTTATTGAAATTAACTGTGGGGCTGAGGATAGTTTGGTTTATTTGCTGTAGTAATTTGCAAAGATGAAGCCGCACGTTTGAACTATTACACAAAGCACTGGAGTCAGCAGGACCCAAGGTTCTATTTAATCACCAAATCACTGCCTGACCTTGAAGAAGGCCATCACCTCATTGTAAATCTGTCGGCCCAGCTGTGAAACTGGATGAAAACAGGACTTCCCTGCAAAATGCATGCTGCGTCTAGTTTGGCCTTTCGTTAAATAAATATAGCGCCCCCTCAAAACAAAACCAAAAAACTAAACAATGTGGGTTTTTTCTATATACAAAGCACTTTGTAGTGTACAAAAATGGAGTACTTTAGGGAGTGGGAGGGAAATAGACATAAATATTTACACATGTGCTGCAAAGAGCTGTTACTCACTCTAGGGACGTGTATGCTGGTAGCTGTACAATTCACAAACTAACCCAGCGTACTTGGGGTGCCTTTGCTAAACAGAAATAATGCGCTCGTCTCCGGAAAGCGTGCACTGTGCTAAGAAGGGTAAAGAAAAAAACTGACATTAAGGGGACAGTTCCTGCCAGACTGGAAACTAAATTAGCTTTAAACAAAACAGAGATTCAACAAAGCTATGAGTGCTCAGAGCTTAATTATAGGAGTAGATGAAACTACTAGGTTAGCATCCAGATTTTTTTCCACTTTTCCATCATCTCACAAACTCTTCCAAAAGGCAAGTGTATTTTGGACTGGTAAGCAAGCCTAGAAGCACAGAGGGTAGTTATTTCTCCTTATGCAACTTCTGCTCAATTGCCCCTTACGCCTTTCAAGAAGAAAAGTTCATGCGAAGATCGGGATGAGAAAGACCACCTCAGCCAGTAACTCAGCTGCTTCAGTTGTGCCCGGCTGCAAATACAGGACCTGCTACTTTACATCGCTCCATACCTGAGCTCCTACTGAGGTTACAGGACACTGTTTTCAGACTGACACTTCTACTACAGTATTTAGATCGGTGACACATAAGTCCAAACACAAATTAAAACACATTTAAAATCTGTGCTATGCAAGGGAATGAGGTTGACTGGATTCCATTTCACGTTGCAAAGTCCGGCTCCATTAACTCAATGGTACTAACAGCTCAAGATCGCAAATTAAAGGCGATGAAAAAATTTCGAACCAGGTTCCGAAAGCTTCCTTTATATATTCCATTATAAAAATAAATCTGCCCATTCAGAAACTTGCCAAGAAAAGAGAAGTGGTTACTGTTTTCTGTTGCTACCACTTTAAAGGTGAGCTGGTTTTACAAGTGCCAGTGTAGTAATGTTTGTCCCTGGTTTGCTAATCAGTTGCCCATTTCTAATCAGCCATTCCTTTCCATTTTCATACATAAACAGAGGAAGCATTGCTTGTAACTACAACCCCAAACCACATCTGGTAAGCTGCCTAGTATTGATATTAACGTCCACACTGAAACTGATAACTACATCACGTTGTGGACAGGTTAAAAGTCATGCAAAAAATGCATGTGTTGAGAGCAGCTTCAGCAACTCTGAATCTTTGTGGTGTCTGAATCTTTGTCTACTTCAAGCTCCTAATCTGGTCTAAGGACATCAGGTACGGTAAAGTTTGTTCAGCTTGTAGAAAGCCAGATTTAAGGATTTCACATTCAAATAGCACTGACTCGGGTAACGATGTTCAAGGACTTTTCAAAGTGGGGCTGCAGAGCTTATCGATACCACAAGACGACCTAACCGTGTTTCCTTTAGCCGAGGACTGGGGTTTTGTTTTAATCTAGAATCAGTGGGACATTACAACTGAAAAATCAAGCCTTCGATTAAAAAATTTCTGTAGGCTAGTGCTGTCCAGGATTTCTTCTACAGAAATGGACATGGATGTGATACAGAGTAGACACATTTTAAGTCCAGTGTTTTTGGGAAGAAATACATGTATACACCTGTGTGAGCATCTACACACACATTTCCCCAACTCATCATCTACACAGCATACATACGCACGACTTAATACTTTCCAGAAGAACCGTGTCAACCTAACAGAGGCATTAAGATACTGCATTGCATTGCAAGAGCTCTGCTCATTTCTCAAAGCATTTGAACAAATGCGTTTGATACATACACTGTGGGCATGCTTGGGATTAACGGGTATAAGCAACTGATTCGGAGTAGTATGCAGAGCAGTGTCTGGTCCGATCTGTTAACACAATCATACATCTGGAATATAAGGCAAGTATTTAAAAAAAAAAAAAGCCCAGAGAAACAACACAAAAGAAAACTGAGGGTGATGCTTAAGAAAATGTGGACCCCCAGCAGCCTTCTGCTTCTTGGCCTCCCCTTTGCCTTCTGCACAGGCTTTGCTGGATGCAGCCCCTGCACACGTCACGGGTTTTGTTCACATACAAACTCAGTGCAGCAGGCGCATTCTCCTTAGAAGTACACGCTCATACGCTGGACTTACCAAAGCCTTTGTCACGCTTCTGTTGCTCTCCTGCTCATGCAGAAATACTGCTCCCTCTTCTCCCCCACCGAGGACATGTGAAAAACATTAACATATCTCAAATGCCTAGCAGACCTTGGAAGTATCCTTGACAGAACTTTACACTTCCTGGGCAAATCTTGTGGTGACAGAAACTCCGTGTAATTGCATTTAAGCCAATGATGATGCACAGATAATGCCAACAAAGTCTGGCCATCAGATTTCAATGTACATTAAATGCCTGCCTGAAAGCAGCATTAATAATGGAACAGATTTTATTATTTACTTCTGATTAGAACTCCTTGCTAATGCTAGTGAAAAAATGCACTTTCAAAAGAGAAATAATCAGCAGTAAAAGACATATCATTGTTTTCATTACAGGCTAGCGGTACTTCTAGGTATTAAGATTGCATACTTCCCACATCTGTTTCCAACAGATTACAATTCTGCTACACATGAAAAGCTTCAGATGAAGCATTCAATGGCAGGTAAACATCTTACTAACAACGCATATATTTTCAAATTAGCTTATTTTATCACCATAGGCAAAACAGTGTTTTTGTCTTGTTGAGGCCTACAATAATTCCGGTAGTTCGGTAACTGAACACTCTACAAGACCATTCTTTGGAAAACGTAAGTTTAATTTAGAAAGGGAATGAATTGTTTCCAAGAGGCAAGATTTTATCTTTCCTGTAAAAGTCATCAGTTCAACAAAGTTATAAATCACAGGCAAAAAATCCCACAGCAAGTGTTCAGCGGAGCCTCAGATATTCCGCAGCTAAAGACCTTGGGAAAGCCCGTCTGCCCTTGCCGTGCTCTAGCTGCTGCTCAGCGAGACCCCCCTGTAGCTCCGAGGTGCTGCTCCCTGTGCTAACCCGGACCGAAGCATGTCAGAGGGGGATGAGAAGACCATCTCACCCTTGTGCTCTTCACGAGCTGAAGGAGGCTTGACAAGGTTTTGTGCTCTGCTGAGGTTCACTGGGTTTTGCAGGGAGGTGCCTGATGCCAGGGCTGCCCCGGTGCCCCCCCACCCCGGCTGCCCTGCTCCTGGCTGGGGGTGGGACGGGACCGGGCTGCCAGGCCCTGCCATCACCCACCCAGGGAGCTCCCATGCCCCCACCGCAGGGAGCCACCAGCCGCCCTCGTGCCCTGACAACGTGCGTGCCGGCGTGCATGCACATGCACTCATGCGTCAGAGAGAAACGCGGATGCAAACAGAAGCTGGGCTGCAAGGTCGAATGAGCAGGGACACGTTACGGAAAGCAAAGCTGAAGCAGAAGCTTGGAGAGACCAAACAAATAAAAGCACAGGAGCTTGTGCACTGAAGCAGGGCAAAGAGCAAGCATCAAAAAAGAAAAAAAAACCCCAAGAAAAAAAAAACAACACAAGAGGAAGGAATATCAGGGTGTTCTGAACAAGCACCCTCTACTTCCACCATCATATATACTCATCCCTGTAACACTACAACATCCAGAAGTTGCTCAGAACCGACTGATACTGCTTCCCTGGTACAGGTCCCTCTCCTCTCCCGTACGCCACAACCACCCAGCTGCAGAGGGGCAGTATGCTGCTTTTCCTACAGAGTAAAAAGGCCCTGCAGCATTTTCTAACTCTCGACGGTCCAACTTTGCAACACAGTGGGTTTTTTTTCCACGTACACTTTATGACTGTCCTTAGTTAAGTCAGCTTGGATAGATAAATCTCCTTAAATCGTCTCTCGGCTCCATCACGTGTATGCTAAACAGGACCCAGCTTGTTTTACAAAATAAAGTGTGCTGCATGAGGAAGAGGCACATGACCTACACTAACATTTTCTTCCCCTGGCTTAGTAAACATAAAACCACCACTATGAAAGAGCACTAAAGTGCCTTTTGCTACTAATACTGAAAGAGTTTATTATCACATTGCAGAAATGCTTTAGGGGAAATCTCACTCCAATAGCATTCTCATGAGAAAGCCTGATGCTTTCAAACAAGAAGTTGCTTTGAAATGTGCAAGAATGCAAACTTCAGGCTCCTGAAGGTGCAATGACACATTTTATCCCACTGGGAAGCTCCTGTGTTCCCTGCTAAAAGAACCTGAAGTTCTGCAAAAAGTACTGCATCTTTCTAAACAGAGGGTATTTTGGACATCAAGCCTTGAAAGTAATCTGGCATTGAAACTCCAATCTGACTGCACAGATGTAGTTTGTTGGAAGTTAACTTGTACAGTGAAGGGTACCTGGAGATGCAGAGGATCCCCCTTTGTTTCTGTATTTCTCAGGTACGCAGAGGTAATGTACACCTCAAGAACTACACGAGTGACCACAGCGGAAAGATCAAGCGAACTTTCCACCTACAGAACTGCCACCATGCGGACAAAGCCACCGCAGCCTTCCCCAGAGGACCCGCCAGCGGACACTGCCTACTTCACCAGACATGAATCACCACCACCTCTCGATGATCTCGGCCAGCCAGGATGTGGGCTGGGACCACCAGCATACCTAACACTCTACACACCTGTCAGATGGCTACATTTCTTAAACTACTCACTGGACTTGAAATAGTAACCTAAAAGGATTTTCACCGAGCCCAGCCCTCTGCCCGCGATGGAGCCGTGGGGTGGGAGTCGGACGTGGCTCTGCCAAACAGCAGCTCCCAGGCAGCTGCCCGTCATGGAGAAGGAGGGTAGCCTCTTCTCACGGCTATCAATGCTTTTTAAAATGGTTGCTCCCACACGTGCTAGCATTTTCTCACAAGCCCTCATTGTGTAAAACCGCCTCCAGAATTACCCAGTCATGTCTTTGACTTTATTAAAAAAATCAATAATTAAAAAATCAGTGATAATAAAAAAATAGGACACTTCGTATTACTTGGTTTTTGCTCAACTCTTAATGGGGATAAGTCCACATACAAGCTAATGGGAGTCTTCTCCAAGTAAAAATCTCAGCGTCCATCCACCATTTATCTGCACTGTAAGGGAACAGACTGCTCCGTTTTTTAACGGAGCACAAAACCTCACCAGAGGAAAACCGAGTAGCGCCCTGTTGCAGAGCAAAGTATCCTGGCACATAACTGCGCTTAACCTAAACCACGTGTTCCTAAAATCACCAATAACACTGAACAATGAGACCAGCCCGACATCCAAGGGAATTTAGGATCAAGAAAGCAACTGAAGTGACAGCTTTGCTTGTCACGCTACGCATTCATCGCCACCGTCGTTTTTTGGCACGACGCGGTCTGAATTCCTTCCCTTGTTTTGCGAACAGCTGAGCTGTGTTCCCTTACAAAAGAAATTAATATGGCAGCCTGTGTACATCTGCTTTAATCTTAAAACAAGAGCAGTTTTGCTATCTTTAGTACAAGCACAATAAAAGCACCAACAAAGCACAGATGGTTTGGATTTTCTTTGCATAAAGCACAAGAGAAGACTGACATCTCAACTGTTTAAGTAGCCACAACCCGTTACCTGGCCACAGCAAACCGAGGCGGGACACGGTAAGTACCTCTTTGTCACCATCTCGGATACGGATTGCTTTCAGTCAGGTCTTATAAAACGCATAAAGCAACTCTCTGCTCAGAGATAAATGCTTTTGTTCATACAGATTTAATTTATATTGTTAGTAAAACACTTAACAATGGCCACACTAATGCCAAACAAATTAATTTCAGTAAAGCTAAAGCAAACACTATCATTATGTTTAGGCAACACAGAACAAAACCCTTGAAAACTCAACATTAAAGGAGTTATTTATGGTCATTGCTCAACCCTCCTGCCCCCATCATTTGTGCATTAGAAATCTCCAGGCTGCTCACTTGCAAACTCCCTGACTTCTGACAAATTCATTTTGCAGGAATAATACACTCTACTTGGTCTGGCAATCAGGGTTGGGTTTGGTTGGTTGGGGTTTTTTTTGGGGGGGAGAGGGGCTGTTTGTTTGTTTGTGGGGTTTTTTAACAATTCAACCTTTCTTTTAAAATATCTCATTCCAAGATTAAAACTTTCCCCTTCCTGGAATTAATCAAACTGATAGCAGTTTTGGCAGAAAGACAAGTAACAGGAAAAAGGTAAGGACAGCCCATGTGCAACGTATCCAAGAAGTACTTCATAACCCGCTCTATTTTTTATGTCATAACGACACAGTAGCTCAGGGAAAAACACACACAAAAAGAGGCCTTTCTCTATTACCCTTTAACAAATATTCAGAGAGTAACAGTCGTAAAAATATCGCTCTTGATATAAAGCAGATAAAAAGGCAAGCTGAATTAGCTCCTGAATGTGGAAAAAAAAAAAAAAAGATTTTCTGCTACAGAAATTGCTTCCTTTAGCATTATAAAATATCTTCAATATTTCTATGCTACAGCAATCAATACTTTGGAGAATTTAAGAGACTCAAACTAATGATTTTTCCAGTTAGCAAGGACTTAAACCGTAAAAAAAGATGGCACATCAGAAAAAAAAAAAACCCAACTTGTTCAATTTATGAGTGCTGCCACTTGAACCAGTGATCAAACATCATACTTATAAGTAACATTTGGGGTTTCTAAGCAGCATTTCCATTAAGGAAAATGTTTGCTGCAAGGCCCTATGGTCACATTAAATCCTTACTGGACATGGGGAGGCTTTGGTGCGTTGCAGTTATGCTCCATTAAATGCTTCACCGGAGAGACGGGACGACGCAGCTCAGCGGGCTTGCGGGACACACGTGGGCTCTGCAGCCCGTCTTTCTCAAGAGCATGGGATGCAGAAAGCAGAGGAGCACAGCCCCCCTTCCTTGCCCCCCCTTCCAGGCGATGCCCCCCTGGCTGGGGTACCCAACGCTGCCTCCCCGGGCTGGTCTGCCTCACCTCCAGGGCTGTGCAAGGCGGCGAGGCCCGTCTGCCAGCGGATGCTCCTGGCGCCTGGCTCACATCTGCCACGAGCTCTGTGTGGAGGTGCGTCAACAGATGCTTGCGGCAAGAGTCGCTGAACTTTGACATCCCGCATAAAGATGTAAACACTTCTCCACAGAAGATAAAACCCGAGTACTAAAAGGTGCGCTTGGCTGACCTCTGGTCCTCCCTAACCCCACCCCATCCCACAAACCCAAAATTCCCATACACATCCCTTAAAAACAACAGCAAGGCCCAAAACACAAAAAAACCCCAAGAAGCCAACATGCAAACAGCCGCAGCACCAAGCCTTTTAAAATATGCTAGAAATAATCAGGAGAATTATTACAGGTAAGCCAAATATAACTAACTGCAGAATAAAATGAACTTTACAGTGTTTAGACAGATGGAATCCCATTTCCTGGAGTAAAGCTGCCGAATTTGGCATCGACCCTGAGCCCCAAAGGCAGGGGATCAGCTGCCCGAAACACGCATGAGCTACCCAATGGCCAGAGTTGGTAGTCACTACTCTTCATAAGCACCATTAAGTTACAAGTCTTCATAAATAAAGTTTGCAGAAAGGGATGGATTCATTTAACACTAAGGGCAGCCAAGACCAAAGCCTGCTGCATATATTTGTGTATTTTCTTAAGACGCTGTACATACAAGGGAGCACACAAAGGGCTTCTTTAAAATGCTCCCTTGTAAGGGTGTATTTCAAGCATAACAGATATTGAATTCAGGGAAATATCAAAAAAAACACTGTTTGGACATATTGTCAAGTCTTCACATGGAAGAGCTAGAAGCGAGCCACGATGCTTTTCAACGCTAACTAAGAAAATCCTTGTCCAGAAGGATTTACTTCTCCAGTGCCTGATCCTGTGAACTGATGCAGCCAAACACAGCATTTACTGATAAACAGTCCTACTGCCTTCAGCAACTTAAGCCAAGTAACTTCAGTGGTGTTATTCATGCCCTGTGAATATGAACGGAAGACTCTTGTTTAAAAGGGCTCCTCACAGTAGCGAAGGCTAGCACAACAGAGTCCCAAGTGAGGGTGAGAAAGGACACGAGGTGAAGAAAAGAGCCCTTATGAGACGTGCTTAACAACTGCCTCCAGGTTTGGGATTTTTTTTTTTCTTTTAAACCAAAAATGAGGAAAACATGAACTCTCCTGGTATAGCCACACAGCAACTTCAAAATAATCCTATTGCTAACTCAAGAATCAAACAAAAAGGAACCCCTCAAACCAAGCAAAAAAGAAAAAACGAACCCCAAACCTCAAACAAAGCCCACGTCTAATTTTTCTGAATGAGGTCACGATGAGAAACTCTCCCACCCTTCAGAGCAGAACAGAAAAAAAAAAAAAAAAAGGGGAACTCCTCCATGGAAAACATACTTCAGCGGTGTTTAACAAGGAACATTTGTAGCCTTCCAAGTGTAGAGATGCAGAAATGGCCCAGAAGAGCCGCATTAAGTTAAACACACAGGAAAAAATACTTTTGTTGCTGATCAAACCATTTACAGGTGCCTCAGATTTGAAGCTAAGGACACTGAGCAGCACTGTTTGCTGACAAAACACCGCGCCGTGAAGGACTTCTTTGTAAAGACAATTCACAGAGAGCTGGTTTAACTGACAAAGTCTTCACTGGTGAAATGTCACATCTGTTGTTAAAGAGCCTGCATTTTTGGGATATTATCGCTCAGCTGTTTCTATTTATTTATAACATATTTGGTTTAAAAGCTCCTCTCACTCAACTAAGCAGGTATGCAATTAAGTATCCTGAAATGTCAATGTCAGCCTGTGGACAGCTTGCAGCAATCAATTCAACTCTTACTTCTCCCTGTATGAGTTTCTTCAGAAACGCACATTTCCCCTACACGCACACGTTACATCTTACATTTATAGGACGTTTTCCTTGCAAGGGAATGGGTGTTATTAAAAGTGTGTGCTCTTAGGTGCTGTTCTGAAAGTCCCCAACACTCACCAGTTTAAACACAGTGCTAATTACACAAACTACCATGACTACATTAAAAAAACCCCACAAAAACAAACAAACCAAGAAAAAGGAGAACCTTGACTATACACTTCTTGGCATTATTTTTATATTTATTTGGATGTACAAAGAGAAGAAAAAGTAGAGTCTCCTGGCAACTCAAGACAGCACTTCTAAAAGATTTCACATGCCCCAAGCTTATTCTATGTGACATCTGTGCTTTCACTAAGGACAGTTTTAAGTGTGTCTGTACAAGTTAAGAGCAGAATCCAAGGGGAAAAGCTTGTATTTCATCTGAATTAAGGTAAAGTTCACATTATTCACAAAAGGAGAGAAACTGGAAAGAGGGTTTTTTTCCTTAACAGAATCACTGAAACTCTACGACCACATACAAGTAAGTAATTTCAAACAAAGTATACAGTGACAGCAGGGCTTTTAGCATTTTATTTAAACATTCACGTGAGTACTTTATAAGCTCACACAACTTCATTAAAAATTTATAGAATATGGCGATGAGGAAACGTCTGCTTTACTGTAAATAAAACTCTTAAGAAATCATTTTAACCTTAAAAATAGAGGTAGCAAAAATACCCTCAAACATGAAAAAAAGATGCATTAACTGTAATGCCATTTTTTAATATATATATATAAAATGTGTCTATACACACAAGGAAAGATTAGGACTTACTTTTTAACTCCAAGCATTCAGAGACTGCACTGACATACTTCATATGTATATTGACAGACACGGTGTTTCCAACACATCAGGTACAAAGTCATTCACCAGCTCTGTGCACACTAATGGAACAAAAAAGCAACCAACCAACCCACCCAACAAATAAGTACAGCATCTTCTCCTCTGGAAAGCATCTGGGAGGTGCTTATAAAGAGAAAAACACTTACAATATGAACTGTCTGCTCAGCGCAGCTTCTCAAGCCACTGCACACCCTTCATTCTGAAGGCCAGCCTGCAGACGTCTTTGGAGAGGCACTCCAGAGCCAGCTGCAGCCCAACGCCATGAATGTGTGCTGGGAGGGATGTTACACCTTTTGTCTCCCACTCCTTTACCGTGGGCTGGGGTGGTGAGACATGGCCCTCATGTACTCGTTCCCTCCCTGTATTTAATGAGGCTTTCATCTACCCCTGCACAGTGCCATGCTTTTCTTTTTTTCATAAAGAGTTAAGACTGTTTAGTAGTTATTTGCACACAGAAACCCAAACCTACAACCCAAAATTGTCTTTTTTAGTATACCATACCATATGTATCAGATATTCCACACAGCCTATCAAATCAGTAGTTTTGCAACCATCTCACACAAAGGATTACAACAGCAGAAGGCAACACCACAATCATCTTTAACAGTAACTAAATAATGGACTGCTTAATTGAAACATTCAGGCAACGCAAGAATATTCAAGCAGCAATTTTATCACCGTGTGATTATCCAGAAGGGATTCAATAACTGATATGCAACTTGCTAAAATGTTGGAGGGTTATGGCATATTCTCGCAAGAGTATTGGCATTGGGTAGGATTCCCTAGAACCAACACCCCTTCAGCATACAACAGTATGCCGCCGCAGGTTTTTATGGCAAATTTATTTCCACCACCCAGAACAGAAAGAAGAAATTAAGAAGTGACGTACTGTGCTATGATATTCCCATTATTCTGCAAAGTGATATTGGCAAAAACTTGAAGTCCAAACTCATAAAAGTAAAACCTGAGCACAACTCCAGCAAAGACACCTTCCTAGTTCCACCACCCTGTCAATCATGTCTTGAGAAGTCATGCAGAACACTCAGTGGAAAGGCGAGAAGTGCAAAGTCTAGTAGAAGCTACTGAATCAGAGAAGATAAGTAACAATGCTGAGCTTTGATGAGGTCCCAACACTTTCATCAGTTTGTCATTAGACTTGAACACGAGCTGTAGCAGTCAAAAGGGTCTGGGAATCAATATGACAGCCACGCTTCAAAAATCATCATCATCCCCTATTTCTGCAGCCTCACCCCTTGCTTCCTCTGCCCCGTTCTTCAAAGTGATATACAGCATTGCAGGGATTGCCAAGCTGTCAGAGGTAATCATCAGGCATTATCTCGGTTTCATTTCACCCACTTGCAACCTTCTCCAGCCCATAGGTAACCAAACAGCAAGGGCAGGACAGTCTAAAAGTGCATCAGGAAAAGCAACGGGAGAAAAAATATTAATTGGACAATGTCAGCTGGCACAGTCCTTTTACAGGCAAAGTGCACTCCTGAAAACATAACTTTAATCCGATTCAAGGCTTATCAAACACACTGAATCGCTAGTATGACTTCAGCTGGGCAGCAGCCAGCTCAGACCCACTGAGGAGACAAGCACCACGTCCCAGGGCACCAACGCAAGCTGTCTGTTTTAACAACAGCATCTGCAGCTCCTCTAAGTATAAGGGTTTTGAAGCTCAAAGCTCTTCTAAAAGTCAGGTTCTTTACAGCTATGTGTCCAATTACAAAATCCTGTGAAAATTACAGGTAGCCCCTCCTGTAAGCATGTGAGTCGTACCTACTTGGAGCTGGAGGGGGCTTATGTGTAAATGAAAGGCCCAGTGCTGTGGACATTGCTTGGAGCACATACTAGTGTAACAACGCACACGGCAGCCTTCCCACTCTGCAATCCAGACATAACGGTGATGCTTTAATGTGATGGGTCCTTCTTTTTTCAGTTTCAGAGAGCCAACAGAGGAGACAGTCTCAGCCTCTCAATTTCACTAGGCCTCAAATTTCAGTAGGACAGGTCAAAATATGCAACCTCCCAAATCTAAGCAACACTAAATGCACAACTTAACATGCAACCCACAGAAAACACACCAGCACATAGGTGGCATTCTTATTTCTCTCGGGAGGCTTTGCACCTAGTGGTAGTTGCTTGCGGTCTAGTTTTGTGGATGTCTTCCCCCATACCATGTGTGTCTGGGTCATCAATTCAATGTATCTGGTAACTTGGTGCAGGTGCAAAGGATCACAGAATCACAGAACTGTTTGGGCTGGAAGGGACCTTTAAGGGTCATCTAGTTCAACCCCTCTCCGCAATGAGCAGGGACATCTTCAACTAGATCAGGTTGCTCAGAGCCCCGTCCAACCTGACCTTGAATGTTTCCAGGGAGGGGGCATCTACCACCTCTTTGGGAAACCTGTTCCAGTGTTTCACCATCCTCAGCGTAAGTTTCTTGCTTTATCTAGTCTGAATCTACCCTCCTTTATTTTAAAACAATTATCCCTCGTCCTATCACTAGAGGCCCTACTAAAAAGTCTGTCCCCATCTTTCTTATAAGTCCCCTTTACATATTGAAAGGCCACAATGAGGCCTCCCCATAGCCTTATTTTTTCCAGGTTGAACAATCCCAACTCTCTCAGCCTGTCCTCATAGGAGAGGTGCTCCATCCCTCTGATAGTTTTTGCGACCCTCCTCTGGACCCGCTCCAACAAGTT
Organism: Steatornis caripensis; assembly: GCA_013398225.1. Lineage (NCBI taxonomy): Eukaryota > Metazoa > Chordata > Aves > Caprimulgiformes > Steatornithidae > Steatornis > Steatornis caripensis. The sequence continues at coordinate 35,548 of VZSC01019660.1, forward strand.
TGTGTCTTTCCTGTGCTGAGGGCCCCAGAGGTGAAGGCCATACTGCAGGTTGGGGTCTCACAACAGCACAGTAGATGGGCAGAATCACCTCCCTCGACCTAGGAGGGCAGTGGATGGGAGTGGGAACTCAACAGCTATCAGGGAGCTGGGCTCCCTGACTACCTCTTCAGATGCTGAAGACAGCAGTGACTTTCACCCATCTCTCTGCCTCCCCAGGGATGGAGCGCAAAACCAAGTTTTGCCACCAGAGACACAACCAGGCACAGGTGCTTGGACATGACCTCCTCACCATCACCCCGTTTCCTTTGCCACATGCCCAGGGACTCTGAAGAGAAGACACCATTTTCTCTGCCTCAGGCCCCAGTCATTTCACCCTCAATGTCATCCCTTGCTGCCAGGACAACAGCAATTTAACCTTAAGTAGGTTATACCTTGCCCATCAAAAACCATTCTGCAACTCTATCTGGTTCCCTTCCTGCCTGGAGAAAGGCATGCAAGGAAAGGAAGGGTTCCCTGGCTCCGAAAGACACGCTTTTCCACCGTGCTTACCCAGAAAGACATTAGGTGAAGGCAGTAAGAACAGGCAGCATGTTTTCCTGTCTGCCATGCCTTTTTCAGCCTCGCTCACTACCTGAAGCTACCTTCATCTGGCGCAAATAACTAAAAAAAGGAAGCAAAACTGAGGGAACAAACATCCTCCAAAAGCCAAAGGGAGAGTCCTCCGGAGGCTGATGACTGTCTCAGCATAACTATTTATATCTGACTCAATCTAAAACTGACATTTCTTCAGGGAAGCTGCAGGAAGCTAGGTCTGGATAAACAGTGGCCTAATGGAGAGTAGAATAAATAGATAAATAAAAGGTAAGTACGTGAGGAAGCACAGCACTTCCAAGCTGTCAGCAACTGCCAAGGCTAGTTCTGCCGCCTTCTGGAGGTTAAAAAGGAAAATTTAAAAAAAAAACCAAAAACAGAAAGGAGGGAACAATTTCCACACCAGCTTCCCTTCAGCAGCTGGCAGCCAGACACACAGGCATGCACGCTGCCTGAGATGGCCAAGGTAAACCCAGGAGATGCTGCGGGACCCATCTCCATCCCTGCATGCAGGAAAGAGCCTGGAACTCTTGATGGCCAGGAAGCAGTTAATATTAAAAAAAAAAAAAAA
>VZSC01019660.1:37871-48391 GCA_013398225.1 Steatornis caripensis
TTTTTTTTTTTTTTTTTAAGGTAGAAGTTCCTAAATGCAGGCCGGCGCAGCTGGAGCCAAATGTCAGAGTCACATGCCTCATGTTAGCACACATAAAATTACAAAGCAGTGTTTGAATTTACACACAGTTAGAAGATCCTCCTCAAAGCTGGCTGGCTCCCTACCTGTTTATTTTCAACCTCTGTTAGGCACTCACAGCACTTCCCCCCCTATCATCTTTCACCTTTTTTATAAACCACTTTGCCCTTTAGACAGCCCTCCTCTTTTGGCTGCACAACAACGCAGAGGATTTAAAAAAAAAAAACAGACAAACCAAAAAACCTACTAGCAAGCAAAGTTACAAGGAAATGACATTTGCTTTTTAGAGGTGAGGAGGCAACAGAGACACTATCAGTGAGACATCTAAGTCAGTCTAGTAAGCCAGGGTAGACGCAGACTATTTTAATTTTCAGCTGGCTGGTAGATTCAGCATCAGGAAAACAAAAACATACAACACTGAGAACAAGAGGATGTGGGAGGAGGAACCACAGCTGATGCTGCAGCTGCAGCAAAAGCCATCCCAGTAACGATACCCACTCAGGTTGCTCCAGCGTAGGAGAAGGCTTCAGCTGGCGCGAAAACATTGAGCAGCAGCACCCCATGGTCTGACCTCCAACCCAAACTATACTCCCCCCCAATTCTCTACAAACGGACAGCAGGCTCCGTATCAGAAAGATGGTATTTTAGGGGCATTTCATTCAGAGAACAGAGATGTTTTCACCAGAACAGTCAAATTCTCTCCTAAAGTACAGGGGTGATAGAAAAGGGCTGGGATATACCCTGATAATCATAACGCTGTGACTTTAGCTGTACGATCACTGAAAAAAACAACTCAATTAATTTTGCATGCTAGCATCCGAAGGTTGTCCTTGTTTCAATTTCTACACACAGAAACTACATTTACAGCCTTGTTAAAGTTGGTGGGGTGCAGTGTCCTGATTAACAATCAGGACAAACAAAGATTTTTATTTCTGTTACACATTTAAGGTGACTGGCCTGTAAGTCTACCACGGACTTCAGCCACATTATGAGTTGCATACGCTTTAGATAATGTTGAATAAACATTATTCTTGTTTCTATGATGAGAGAACAGCAGCCCTGAGACACAAAATAATGCTCATCGAGAATGTAAAAACTCTTGCTGCTTGCTTTCTCTGAACGCTAAGACCTCAGCTGTACATATAGGACCATGTAAGAGCATCCCTCATGATTTTTTTCCCCTCCACCTTTTGACAAACTGCTTTCCATTTTAAATGCTGCAGATGCTTGCGGAGCTGTTTGCCCTTTTACCTCCGAAACCTTGAGCCAGATGGTTTCCAGGTTTACAGCAAGCCTGAGGCAGTTCAAACATAGGGTATGTTGACTCAGAAGCACAGGGTGAGGGCAGAGGGGAGTGGAAGCGAGAGCGCTGGCACCCGAGGTGGGTAGGGGGGGAGCAGAGGACTGGCAAATAGCATGGAGAGGACTCCCCAGAAGTGGTAAAGGCAATAGCGAGGACTTGAACATTTAATTCAGAACCCAGTGACAGCAGTGGGAAGACTTCCACCGGGTCACTTGGGTCTGCATGGGACTTTGGCCACCAGAAAACCCAGAGCGCCCTCTGTTTTGAGCCTTCTTGAGCACATGAACACCCTCACGTTGACACGTCCAAGGACACAAACACCCTGCATTTTCCAGGGGAGGAAGGCTGGCTTGAGGGCACGGCTCTCGGACTTCCTCTGGTACCTCCTCACCAGCAAACACCAATGTCCAACGTCCCTCAAGTATAGGCGTAGGAGCGACGACAAGATTGAAGGAGACATTCTCAGTATTAAGGAACATCTACCACAACTGCTGGGGCTGGAGACAAAGGGCTATCACATTAAAGCAGTTGCTACCATCAGCCCACCATCCCCAAGAGCACCCAAGAGTGAAAACTTGAGGCTTGCAACAGCCCGCCAGCCCCAGCAGGGCGATGCAATGCAGTGCTCAGCCTCAGCTGCCACCCACCCCACTTAGTCCACCACAGCGTTGGTCTAAAGCCCCCCTAAAGAAAGGCACAAGTGCGTGGCTCTGCATAAGAGAGATCACATACCCACAGTGTATCGTGCAATACACTCAGAGCAAGGTGAGCAAAGTCTTTTGCGTCAGATTCCTGTATGTCCTCAGTCACCTCACTTCACCAGTGTATCACAGAAGGCTGAGGTTGGAAGGGACCTCTGGAGGGCACCTAGTCCAATCCTCCCTGCTCAAGCAGGATCACCCAGAGCTGGTTATCCAGGATCATGTCCAAATGGCTGTTGAGTATCTCCAAGGAGGGAGACTCCACAACCAACTCCACAGGGCAGCCTGTGCCACTACTTGGTCACCCTCACAGTGAAAAAGTGTTTCCTGATGTTCAGAGGAAACCTCCTGTGGCCTCTGGGCCTGTCACTGGGCACCACTGAAACGAGCCTGACTCCATCCTCTTTGCACCTTCCCTCCAGGTATTTACATACATTGATGAGATGCTCCCTGAGCCTTCTCCAAGCTGAAGAGTCCCAGCTCTCTCAGCCCTTCCTCATAGGAGATGCTTCCAGTCCATTATCTTCATAGTCCTTCATTGGACCCTATCCAGAATGTCTGTGTCTCTCCTGTACTGGTGAGCCCAGAACTGGACCCAGAACTCCAGGTGTGGCCTCACCACTGCTGAGTAGAGGGGAAGGATCACCTCCCTCGACCTGCTGGCAGCACTCCTCCTTATGCATCCGACAAATACCTACAGAAACCTCATGAGATGCAATACTTCTGAGTTAATGTAGGACACCAGAAGAAAGAACCATCAGCCCACGAACCAACTTCATTCAGTCTGAAAATCGCTGTTTCAAGCTTTAATTTTTTTTTTTTTTTGTTATTAGTCGAATCATTCTGGCATAAAACAGAAGGACTATGCCCAGCTCATAGCAAATTTTTAGTTCACTGGGCCTTTCTGACCCAACCTAATAACCCCACAGGACCAAGGCATATCAAAGCTTCCCCACCCCAGTAAAGAGCCATGGTTTTGTTCACAAATCATAACTAGTTTAATGAAGGTGGCTACTGAGACCACCAAGCTCTGGAGACCTTAGAGTCACCAAGCAGCAAATTTGCCTCGAGACATCCCACCACCCAAGGAAATGCTTTCGCCAGCCTGCTGCTGGGCATTAAGTGTCTGTACCCGTCAGCCTCCACCTCCTCCTCCAGGATGGATTCAATCCATCTAAATGCACACACAAAGAGCAAAAATACTATCTGTCAAAATGCAGTCAAGTTCAAGTGCTTCAGGACAACCAAACCCCTGTTGTTCTAATGGTTTACTATTTGCCAAAATCTCCGAGCTCAAGTAACATGAAGTTTATGCTTTCAAGGGCAATGAAAAGCGTATAAACATGAGGTTGCAACAAAAACTGCCAAAATCGCAGCATTCAAGATAGTTTCTCACAAGGAAGAGAATGTTTCCCATCTTGAAGTTAAATAATTAATCCTGATTTTTTTTTTCTATCTATGAAGGGGAAAAAAAGGGGCCTGCACAGAAGCATTCATTTAGTTGGGCTAGTCCTAAAATAAGCTTTTTAAAGTAAGTAGGAAAGGGTTTGATTTAAACAAATGTACATTGTTAGGGGTCAATAGCTGCTATTCAGAGGAGGCTGGAACAATGCAGTTCACAAAGCCCGAGGCATCTGAAATGCAAATACAACGTGCTCCCTGGCAAGGTAGCTCAACAATACCCTGTCTGTCCATGGGCTGCAAGGCCTTCCCACCAGGGGAGGGAAAAAACAAAAAAGCCTTGGCAAAAGATCCCTTAGGAGCTGTGCAGGTTACAGCTGCCTCCTGTGCCCGGCCAGCTCTGCCACTGGGCTGCAGTCCCTCTGCGATGCATTAGTGATGCACAAGTGGCAATTTGAGAACAAAACCTTCACTAGTAGTTAATTTATGGACAAGACCCACCTGAGGAAGGACTCCACTCAACACCCATGGTGGCACATCAGATTTATCTGAACCTGTTTTGGGGGAGAAGCCATGTAACTTGGCTACTCCATAGCTCCCTGAGAAGCCATCTAACACGCTGCTAGTCTGTGATGAGGGGGAAAGCAAAGCCAGGGAGCATTTACTAAGGCCCAGTGCTTTTTATTTCTGTGAAGCGAGGTTGTAAAAATACTTGGAATAGCATTTGCAGAAGAAGGGCCATATGCCATCATTTCCATAGCAAATAAATTTCTCCTGACTGCAAAAGGGAAAGGAAGTCGGTTTGCAAATCTCACAGCTGCCAGACCACCTGGAGAAGTCCCTAGTCCTTCCACCTCGCAGATTTTACAGCTGAAAATGCAAACACTACCTCTTACCTCCCTCTGTATTGTGTTCTTGAAGATGGCAGAAGTCCATTCTGTTTTACTTTCTTCTGGACATACACACTGGATATCACAAAATTAACCAAGAACTTTATCTCAACTAAGTAAAATGGTGGCACATTCGTTGCAAAACTGTAATTAACAAACTAGACTTTGTATGCATACAGGTTGTATGCTGAATAAAATAACTGTCTGTACATTAATTATATTTTTATATACTTAGTATATCTCTCTACATATGAAAAAGCAGATACTGTGTAACAACTGTGTTCTCATCCAAGTGAAAATGCTACTCAGCCGTGTTATAATGTAAAATCCAGTTGACTCATCCATCCAGTTGATTCACAGCAGTTAAAACTGCTTTAAATTAAGGACGATGTATGCAGGTTATGCTGCATCTGCATTCAAAAAGCATTTCACTACTAGGGCTTGGCAAAGCAAAGTGAACAATAGTCAATGTGTATTTAGAGAACCTTTTGTTCATGCACTACAGTAGCTTGGCTCCAAATACAAAGTTTGAGAGACAGGAAGAGATGTTATTAACTAGGTCAAGCTGGACATAGCTTTTTAATGGAGAAGATAACCAAACCCACATTTATTTTCATTCCTCTTCTTTACTAATTCATACACTGATCACAAGGAGGGCCACAGCAAGAAAGAACCTATCCAGGCAAAATATGACTTTTACACTAGCTTCATATTAATGAACAGTTTTGCTTCTGAAAATTCGCCCCTCATTGTTAGCTTAGGACGATTGAAAACGCTTCAGTTTAGGTACCCAAAAACCTTAACATGTCAAGTGCATGCCTGGCCAGGCTACTTGGGCAAACTCATGAAGTTCACTGGAAGCTGGGTATCCCTCACCAACTTCAACCCAAAAAAGAAGTGTTCAGCCTCTTAAGCAGAAAACTGGTCCTGTTCTTCCAGGGGAACAAGTGGCAATGGTCATTTGCCTGACGTATTACCCTGTAATTCAGAGCATTGATCTTGATCCCCTCCTTTGCTGTGCCTGGCTTCCCCGGTGCAGTTTTCCTGCACTCATTGACCAAAGGGTTCCACAACAGCTGGATGTCAGTGATAGCTAAAATACGAAAACTACTACAAAAGTCTGTGTACGCTACCACCACACAACCTATGAAAGGGAAATAAATTAGTATTCCAGAAACCACTCCAAGGCAGTGCGGCTAACGGGCTCCGCTTCTCTGCAGCCCCTCTGCCAACACTCGGAAACCCAACAGTTTTCGTCTGGGGATGGTGAGGAATGGATGGAGGTATGGCCAAGAACCAGTTGAACCCTAAGTCTCAGTAGACAGCGAGAGAAAGCACAGCTTTGGAAGGTATTTGAGAATGTAATCTAAATTTCAGTACCTTAAACTCAACTTCATGAACTCACTACACACTTAAATCTAGGCACACACTTAATCCAGTTGAATGGGGTAAAATTAATTTCCAAAACACTTAACAGCAATAATCACAATTTCCTCAAAGAGCACAGGAGCAAAACACTAACACCCTTCTCTGAACAAATTTAATTCCGCCTCCTGAACACCACCACTTTCCTTTACTGTTTCAAATCAGAACAAAGGCATGAAGATGTTTCTATGGGCTATAAGGTCAGTTTAGGGGGAGTTAGTTTCCTGCAGAACAAAATCTCCTTGAAAATGAGATGTTTCTGTTGTCTGTCCATCCCCCACACCAGATCAAAGCTCCAGCTCTCCTGCTCCTGAGGTCTGCACAACAGCTGCTGATTAACCTTGAACAGGCATCTCCTTCTGTTTCAGTAACTGGAGATAGCGCAGTGCCAACAATGGCACACCGCTTTAAAAACAAGAAACTGGATTAAAACATGTATCATTAATATTACTGACTTAAGAGGGAACCAGAATAAATTTGTACCTTCCCAGCCCTTTTAAAGCATCAGTACTTTTTACAAGACTGTTGCTTCATATAATACGGTCTTTTTTTTTTCCCCAATTAAAAATACTCAAAACATTTTATCTTCCAGTTATTCCCAAACAAACACAGAGACTACCCTCTATATATACAGGTGGATGAGCACACTCCTCCTCACCTTCTGCTGCTGAGTGTGAAGACATACACTGCTAACAGACCTTGCTCAAAAGCCAAAAAGCAGCTGCACTTCTATGCTAGAGCCCTGAAGATGTGGTTGTCAGCTCCTGAGGACGACGAGGTTTCCACATTGTCTGGAAACAACAGCTTTATCATACTCCCAAAAGCAAATCTAGCAATGAGGTGCCATCAAGGCTTTTTGGGAGAGTTACCAGTATTGCTACAGTCTGAATTACGACTTTCACGAGAAAGACTCAAGCGTTATCTTTACGTTTTGACAAGTTTTGTTTGTTGACAAACTTTTTCAGTTTCAAGACTGCCCAACCTACACCAGGGCAATATAGGAATTTGAAAAGCCTATTACCAGTTGCAGTCAAGTTCGACAGGCTGCTAGGGGACAACAGCTCTTTCTCACGCCAGTAAAAAAATAACAGTTTCTAGGCAGTCAAGTTAACAGCATTTCTCATTTATCCCAAAATTTAAAATGAGCACTCAAAGTACTACTTGGCCACTGGTCATGAAAAACACTGCAAAAATGATAAATCAGTGAAGCTGAAAAAGCATACGGCAACTTTCCTCTATTTATCCGATCCGCAGTTCTGGGTCCTGCCATACATCATTATCAGCGGGTACCACAGATTCGCCCCACATGCGACACCATCTCCACCAGTCCTCCCCCCACACCTTAGCTTGCAGAGAGATGAGGGAATTCTAATCTGTTAAAACTCAATAAGGAAGACAATTAATTCAAAAAGTCAATATGTGAGTGAGGAGAAGGAAGAGTGGGCACTTAACCGATGACAGTGGGGAGATGTAAGGAATACAGGGGAAAACTGCCTGGGGCCACTGTACACCTTTTCATCATCGTCTGTATTGGTGCGGGTGGTAGCAGCAGCCAGGCAAATGACAGTACATTCACAGCCATCTTAAAAGTAGCACGTAATTCCTTCTCCTTACTTGAACTCCTAAAGAGGGATATACAATCGCCTAACAAAAACCTTTAAACTTTCCCTAAGAACCAAACAAGTCCCAACACTACATCCGCAGATTTCCAAAGAAGTTGCAGTTCTGTCTTCGATGACAGCAGTTTTGCCAAGCACTCATATTTTTCCCAAACCACAATTTTTTATGAATTAGTCATGACTACAGATGTAAAAAAAAACAAACAAAAAAACACCAAAAGACCCAAAACCTTTTTTCCTTAAAAACAACCAAATTCTAACCAATCTCTATACGTGCACACACCTCAGTTCTTCATCCATGCAAGCTGAGGTTTTTCAATCTTAACGGGTATTTTAACAAAGACAGGACTGAGGAAGGACAGTGCATGTACAAGTGGCAGGGGAAGAGACTCTAAAAACCGTTCACCAAAGCCTACAGCCATGTAGCAGGAGCAGTTATCCCAGCACGACCGCCCAAACAAGCCAACTGAAATCACCGTTGCCTCCTGCTAACATAGTCTTTTCCATATCGCCTAGTAAGTTGCTACACTAACGTGCAGCTCCATCACTGACTCGGGGACAAGAGGACAGCCTACCGAAATGCCTGTAGCTCATCCACCACGCTCAGTTGTGCTTGGCAGTCCTTACTTCAAAAGCTACCAGCTTGGCAACTTCTGCTTACACTACACGACGAGCTTATAAACTCACATCAAGGTGGAGAAGGATTTCTAAATCCAGACATACAAAGTCATGCTAGCACCCTCTTCTCATGCCCTCCTTCAGCCACCCTCTTGGGACTGGTGCCTCAAAGACCAACAAGGCAAAGCGACAGTAGAAGCACCTTCTTCGCTACCCCCTCCTTACTGGGGCTCACCAACACAATTTTGCTCTTCCTAAGAAACTTCACCCTTAAAACATTCCAGCTATCAAATCTGTCATCTGCTACAGGATGCTAAGGGTCTCAAATCCACTTTCACAAGTGCTGTAAAACACCCTGGCGTTTTCTTCCACCTTTCTCTTGCCTCTCGTGCCCGAGAGGAATGCAAAGCAAAGGTCAGGGGAGCAGACTCACGAGCACCATTCACGTGGTATGGGAGAGACTGACAGTTCTGAAACAAGATTTAGTTTGAGGCTGACAGATGTTTCTCATTCACCGCTTGCAAAGCCCATGGAGAGCCTTGTTTGCAAAATGGGAACTCCTGCTTGCAAAGGTAGATGTTCAGCCTCATTTCAAAATGTTTTATTTAGGAGGAATATCTTAAATTTAGTACTTTAAAGTTGATCAAGTGAAAAAAAAAACTATTCCCTTGACACATGAGTCCTGAAGAGAGGCATTTACCACTGATTTTCATGAGATTATTAGGCTCATCGGTCAATGAACTGTTCAGTTCTTAACATTGTTCTACAGTGTACCTGGACACTGACTTTTTAGAAGAAAATCTAATACAGAACAACTACACAGTACTCGTTTTCCCACAGATGCTGGTTGTGCTATACAAGGATGGACATGCCTTGTCTAGAGGGACGTTATACTGGCTTAGTCCAATTTGACTTTGCAAAGCAGATGAAATTTCTACACATTTCCCCCACTGACCAATTTCTGTCAATGTCACAACTGAAAGCATAAAGGAGGAAGTGAATTTAGCAAGGCAAGGACTATTCCTGGTTTCTAGAAAGCTCTGTGTTTTAGGCAAGTGGGACCCTTATGTGAAAAAGATAATTCATAGTAAGCAGCAAACTGTGCAAGGTAACAAGCATACTTTAAAAAATGCTACCAAGAAGAATATCACCATTTTCACTTTGCAAGTTACTGGCATCAAAGTACAAAAGGATCCACTTTAGCTCTTACTTCCATATCGTCAACATGAAAATAGCTATAAGATCAGAACCTTAAGACAAAAACAAACCAACACACCCAGCTTACATTCTTTCTGAGTGTTCTTCTTTTTGTCATTCTCCTCTTCCAAGTTCCATATTTTCCTAAAATTAAAACTCAGGATTTTTGAGACACAGTTCACACTTTGCACTGTAAAGAGTTAGCAAAGCTCTAAGGCCAAGAAAGTAAGTGTGAAAAGGAGGGAGAAAAGAGAATAATGGACGAATCAGCCCATGGTTCTTTCATTTATTTATTTCACTAACAGAAGTGTTGATTACTGAAAATAGGAGAATTTTAAATACCAGGTCACAACTTCTTTTCCTAAGTTCTATTGATCCCCTCAAACTGAACAGCAACAGATGATTCAGCTGGCTTCCTTTTTCTTTGCAGCTTTGCTTTCACAATATGATCACTCCATGTCTCTCTCTCACCACAGGAACACAAGTATTTAAAGTATGTAATTGCACTTAATTATGTCTTTACATTGGTAGTTCACACTTCAAGATTTTTTTTTAAATTTTTAAAAATCAAACTCAATTGGCAAGCTACACAGGATTTGCTCTACAAAATCCAGAACCCCTTCCTAACTTTGCCCAACTACCATGTCCTACAGACATCAACAGGACCCTGCATATGGGTAAACATCTGTAGAATAAGCACTTGATATGCTTAATATCTAATGGAAGAATAGATTAAATTCCAGGAGGAATAGAAGAGAAACACTGTACAGCTGGTAAATTAGGATGTGCCGTTGGACCTGTTCAGTAGCATTTCCAACATTTTTACCCTTGCCTCTCTGAAGGCCCATTTGGCCAGTCTGACCCCACGCTGAGGAACAAATCCCAGTTATGCTTTGACCACAAGCAGTTGACACGCTGGGGTTGCACCAGGCTTAGCAGACGGAGCTCAGGTCCTCCATTCCCATGAGCCACAGCAATTCACTCAGCAACTTTCACCAGCACCACTCACTCAACCCTGTTCATAGAATCATTTGGGTTGCAAAGGACCTTTAAGATCATTGAGTCCAACCGTTAACCTACCACTGCCAAGGCCGCCACTAAACCACATCCCTGAGCACCACCATCTACAAGTCTTTTACGTACCTCCAGGGATGGGGACTCAACTGCTTCCCTGGGCGGCCTGTTCCAGCACTGGACAGGCCTTTCGGTGAAGAAATTTTTCCTAATACTCCATTTAAACCTCCCCTGGTGCAACTTGAGGCCATTTCCTCTCATCCTCTCACTTGTT
>VZSC01019660.1:55355-71730 GCA_013398225.1 Steatornis caripensis
AAAAAAAAAAGAAAAAAACCTCGCTTGTAGCTTTCCAGGAACACATCTGCAACCAAAACAGCTCTACAGCCAACATAAAAAGCAATGTAACAATGATGCTGAAACGGATTTAAAAACGGTAGTAAGCTAGACAAGTTATTTGTTAACAAAGCTGCATCTGTGCGGAGAGCACAGAGACCCAATTGTGGCAGAGACTTCCCGCCCCTGACAGTACGGACATGGCTGCAGAGGCCGCGCCAGCACCCCGGGGCGAACAGGGGCTGAGGCAGCATGCCCTGACGCAGGGCTGTTTTGCCCACTGTTACCCCTTGGGAGTCCCAGCGGCGACGCAGAAGGGCACTTCTCTGGGCATTTCAGCAAGTGTGAGAGTGGCTTTGCAGAACCTATGTCTGAATCACGGTCACTACTGCTTAATTTGTACCAAGACCAGCAGTAGTTACCTACTGGATTTTAGTCCTTTTGACTAGTTAAGTGGAGTTTTGAGGGTTTCCTGAGTCCAAACAGGAATATTAGTGTTCCCAGAATCAGACTGGTTTGGGTTGGAAGAGACCTTTAAAGATCATCTAGTTCAATCCCCTCTGCCATGGTGAGGGACTTATTACCCTAGATGTTCATTAACTCTCCTGTGGCAAGCTTGGACTGTGATGCCTAGGAAGTCAAGCAGCTTGTACTCAGCTAGAAGCCAAAACCACAAGGTATTTCAGAACACACTTAATTTTAAGTACATTAAGACTCTTATCTAGTTCAGGTGGAACTGTGTCCCCACATTCATCCTGGGATTACCAACCTTGCTGTATCAAGGCCTCTTCACTTAGGCAGAGCAACATCAGGAGCTAAATCACCATGAAAAAATTCACACTTTCAAATATTATGCAACTCAAGACACCAAATTTTAGAAACCCGAGCCTCAACACTTTCTCCCACTGCTTGTTTTGGGTTCGTTATCTTCAGCCATTACTGCATAGCTTAGCTACAGATCACCAAAACCCTAAAACTCTCCTGCGCCTTTAAACCTGCCCACCTGCACACCTTTCCTTTGCCAACAACTTCCCCCTGCTGCCCAGCCAGAAGCCACTATCGCAGCTGCTTGTTTGGAAACTGCCAACGTCTGCTGATAAGAGAGGCAAAGCTCACGGATGGGAACGGTCTACTCACCCACAGCTCTGGACAGACCTTTGTAACAGCCCTCTCGGCCGCCAGAGAGCTGCTGTGCAAAATGCACGCAGGGAGCCAGGACGAGCAGGGCACTCAGCGCCAAACTTCTGACCCAGGATAAGCCCAAATGCATTGCTCCTTTATGATTACTTTCTAAAGGAGCCTGAGAAGCGCAACACATCCACAAATGCGCTTGGTATTAAATGGGAAAGAGGACACAAGTATCAATGCCTGCTCAGTCAATGCCAAGGCAGAAGTAGTCTAGGTCTGAAGATGAACGTCCCAGTTGTGCGTCAGTGAAGTCAAAGAGAGGTTAATTATTATTAAGCTATTCATGCAAGCCCCCAAGTTCCTTACTTAATTAGGCTGAAACACACAGCTAAGTGTAAAAGGTAGCTGCTGCCTTAAACAGACATTACACTAAAAATGTAATTTGTGGGATCAGCACCGTACGCAGCACAAGAAACCCAACGACACAGACTGCACGGGGTGCCCCTCCAGAAAAGATTAATCCCAGCACCTGGAGACTAGGAGAACCTGCCTCCCCTCTGAAGCTGCTCCAAACTCCACAGAGGGCCCAGGTCTTCAGGGCTCTTCCAGGGTCCCCGGAGAAGTCTCACCGCATCGCTACTTCAGGCTGGTCTGTGGCATCCTCCCCACCACCACAGCACGTGCCCCCAGGGAAGAAAATCAGCCTGCTCCTTCAATGAGGTTGCAAGCTAGGTTTTATTTTCCAAAAGACAAGACGTACTGACGCACTAGGTACAAATTAGCTACTCCCCTACACCATTTCCGTATTACCCATGGGATCACAGATATTGCTTTAGAAAAAAAATTCAGTGTTTTATCAAAACTGTAAATGTACTGACAGAATAGAGACGCTGCCCTGCAGGGAACACAGCTTATTAAAAGTGAAATGATTCATAAATGCACATATTTATTTCAGACTGGTGCCAAACAGTTTTTGCCATTTATACAAGTATACTTGAAGACCTTTCTTTGAGCAGAACACAGCACAAGTGCAGCTATTTTTAAAGCTATCTAAAAAATGGCAGGGCATGACATATCTTACTTTTCACCACATTGGTAAAGATGAAAAACTGGAACAACCTCTCTCTTTTATCCATCTGAGAGCCTAAATGAGTAACTCTATTTATAGCCACTAATGGTTACCACGTCTGAACTTATTTTTTCTCCTCAACAAATCACCTTTCCAGCGGGGAATTAAAGCTTTCACCTATTCAGATGTTTTTGTTAGTTTTGCTCAGCACAGCTTTTGAGCTGTCAACGAACTTCCCAGGTCACTGAAAAATAAACAAAAGGCAAATTTTTTTTTTACTGTTTCAGTTAATTCCAACTACAAAAGTCAGAAAGAGGGAGGAGATATACGGACCAATTCCTTTTATTTTTTTTTCCTTTTAAATAATCCTGAAGCAATTCATTGCCATATGTTTCCTCCCATGCAGACGTTTCCCCGTCTGCGCCAAATCATTTACTTAAGAAACAGAAAAAAGCACGTGCAATATACAAGAACGTCAGGTAGTATCAGCATTAGCAAGGAACAACAGGTTAATATAACAAGAAGGCACAAATACCATATTTAGATCTGCACCAGCTAAGAGTACAAGGAACTATTTTCCCCAATCTCTCTTCATTGGTAACAGGGAAAGGAAGCGACAGCACACAGCATTGCAGCTGGAGTACAGTAAAGTATCAGCAAGTAAAACAAATATACACACCCACAAAAGAAGCAGCAACTTATACAGCCATAGCTTTGAGCTTAATGACATAGCCTTTTCTTTTTTAAAGCACATACAAGGAGTATCCTAGCTTCCAGGTGGTCTCAGACCCTTCCACGGGTGAAGACGTAAAGAGCAGACTTCCCAAGGGTCCCAAGCACAGGCTGCTTCCAGCAGTCTCGAGTAAATCTCTCTCCATTTGGCAGAGATCTCTTGAAACTTCTCCCTCTTCTAACAATTACAAAGATCTGATAAAAATCCAGCTGTTTCGTGAAGAGCAAATGGTAGCACCACGACTGCTCATCTGCAGAGAAAGCCACTCGCTGATTACTAGTTACTCTGGTACAGGGTCTGGAACAAAACTAGGACAAAAGACGATCACACAACAAAAATAAAGTAGGAATTTCAATGTCAATAAAACTAAAAAGGGCAATTTTTACTACAATAACATTGCACCAACAGAGCAGTACTAACAAATGCTAAAGTCCTATTTTTTTAGGACAGGCGTTACCATGGCTTTCTCGAGAATAGCCCCAGATTTCTCCAATAAGCCTACGTGAAACTATCCAGAAGCACATCACTGCTCCATACAACCAAAAAAAAGATTCGAAAAGACAGCTCTAAAAAGCAAGACTTTCCAAAATGTTGGGATTTATAATACTGGAGAGCCAACCAGAAAAAATACACTCAAAACCTACAGCTAGGAAAACTCCATTTGGCCTCAGGACAGTAGCAACAGAAGATTATTCTCCCACTTTAATAGGAACCGCGAAGCCAAAAAAAGCTTACTTTATGCATTTTAAAGCAGTAGCTATCCTGTCCGACAAGGAGACTCGTTTGAGAAGCCATCCTGACAAAGCATCTGCTCCGGCGCAGAGTCTGCCACCAGCTCCTCTCCTCTGCTTCCCCGCGAGCGCCACAGGCAATCCCCACGGCTGTGTGACCCCTGGTCTGCTACTGCAGGTGTCTGGACCTTTGCTGCCGTAATCCGTAATCCCTTCTTGTCCCTTCAATTTAGCCACTCATTAACATGCACCCTGTCTTCTTTACTAACAAGAGAGGACTCCCACCCGCACGCGGAGCGTGAGGCACATCCCCGTGCTCTGGGACAGCTGCAGTTCATTTTGCCTACCAAAAACTCCGACGCCTTCCAGCGGAAAAAAAAAAAAAAAAAAACAAAAATCCCAGGAAAACAGCAAAGCTTTTGTGGCCTCTCTCACTGCATAAAGGGACTGTGCGCTTTTCAGATCAAGTATTTGCAAGTAATATAAAGGAGTGTTTCTGTAAGCAGCACACAAGTTCAAGAAATCAAAATTCAGGATTACAGCTTGTACTTGCCCGACTCCAGAAGCACCTGGAATGTAGTGAATGCTGGAATGCTGAATCACTACCCAAGGAAAAATCACTACCCATGACTCAACATCTTCCCTTTGTGCTCAAGCACCCCAGTAAGGACTGCTAAGGAAGAAGACATCAACAAAGGACCACTGGACGTTCAAAAGAAAATGCACAGATTTGGGTACCACCTTCTGTCCTCCACCAACTACTGACGGCATCTCCACCTCAACCGCACAGTATGAAGGCATCCCATCGACAAAGGTGCAACTACACAGTAAAAGTTTAATACAACTATTTCATTACATTGCAATTAAGTTTATTCATGGGCTTCTGTACAAAAAACCGAGGTAGTTTACTACCGCACCAGGGCTGTAGTTATCTAAGATACTGAATCACCAAAGCAAAACCATGGCAGAAATGGTGCAATAGAAACATCCAAATTGGGAGTAGAGACTCTCAAAACTAACACAAAACAGAGAACTGCGCTTTTGCTAAAAGCACTGTGCAACTTGACGACAAAACCCTGTCTGCCATCTGTTAAAACTTCTGCGATTTGGTCTGCAAAATATTAGAAATGTAATTGCACGGGGGGAAAAAAGGGACTGCTGTACAAATTATATTCTCCAGCTCAGATCTGCTGTGTTTGTTTATTCCTTGAAATAGCTTATCAACTATCACACAGCAGAATCCAACTCTGGGAGTTCCAACAACAAAGAGCTCGCTTCATCAGTACTCCTCCTGGTACACGGTCCGAAAAGCAGCAGGAAATGCCACCCTTCAAAGCCTTGCTGTAAATGCTGCTCTTGCTTTCTTCCAGGGAATATACTAACTGATTGCACACACCAAACAAACCTATCCACCGTACCCATCACCAGAAAGCTGTAGTGAGGAGATAAACCCTCATCACAAAACCGCAGTCTATATTCAATTAGGGGAAGAGATCCAAGATGACGACCAACAAAGCAAGAAGTCTGACCTACAGAATCGGCGTCTACTCCTTGTCCTGACATGAACTGCAGTGTCCTGCCAACTTGGCTCCTTTCTGAAGCAAGTAAAAATATACTCTAACCAAGATACACAGTTGGTTTTTGACCCACTAAAATGGTTAAATAGAAAAGATCTCCACTGCTTCTGTAAACCAGACGGGCACATTAAAGAAAGGGAATTTACTTTTCCTCTAGATAAACAACTTCATAAGAAAAACAATCCCATTTTCTTAACAAACATATTTAACTTCATCTGAGTAAACATTTTAAGGGCACACTAAACAGCAGCAACTAAAATAGGACCAAATAATTCGTTTCCGTTAACGCTGTAAACATCAATACTTTTTCAAAACAAGGAATAAACTTCTCTTATCTCTTGTCCCCAAAACCAGGGCCAGTTTGGCTGAACGCGTGAGAATCTGTCCAGAGAAATCCTGCACTCCTGTTAGCAACGCTGGGAAGAAGGACACTAGATGCATGCAGTGCACAACATCAAAGCTATGCAAGGCTTTGCCAGTAGCATCACTTCCATAGTCTGACACAGTTTCAAGAACTACACAAACGTTTTCTCCAGATGCTGGTAAGTTCATCAAAATGAGTCTTCTAAAGCCTTCTGAAGGTTTGTTAGAGAAACAGGGCCGAGGGGCTTGGGGTGTTAACTTTGATGACAACTTTGAAGAAACGCTCGGGTTTGTCATTCCGGCTGGAGGTGACGGCAGCTGGCTCTCATCAACCATCTGAGCCTCACGTCTCTACCTGAGGTAATCCTGACTTTGAGACCGTGATGGCAGGCTTGGGCGACAGGGTGCTATTCTGCCAGCATTACCATGTCAAGAAGTTAAGAACATAAAAACTCACTCGAAAAACCTTCAGTGCTTTTAACGGCTACCCCAGTATGGAGGCAGACACCCCATGATAAAGAGCCCTTGGGTAGATTTGCTCAGGGTGGGAACGTAGTTTTGCCCCGGGGGAAAAAAACAACACAAACACTTTCCTCTGCTAAGGTATCCTTATGGCATATGCCTTAAGGGCATTCTCCAACACAAAACAGAGACTTGTATTAACGTACTGTTGTATCACTGACCTATAATAAAGGATTATGAATAGTTTCCCAAGAATATATAGGAAGAGGCGACACTAACACATCAAAGTGCACTTAGCCTTTTATTTCNACAAACACTTCCCTCTGCTAAGGTATCCTTATGGCATATCCCTTAAGGGCATTCTCCAACACAAAACAGAGACTTGTATTAACGTACTCTTGTATCACTGACCTATAATAAAGGATTATGAATAGTTTCCCAAGAATATATAGGAAGAGGCGACACTAACACATCAAAGTGCACTTAGCCTTTTATTTCCTGAGTCCTCCAACACAGCTGTTCGCCCTGTGCGTGCCATCAGCCAGGATCACCAGTGAAGACACAGCTTGGCTCCTCAAGCCTNGTATTAACGTACTGTTGTATCACTGACCTATAATAAAGGATTATGAATAGTTTCCCAAGAATATATAGGAAGAGGCGACACTAACACATCAAAGTGCACTTAGCCTTTTATTTCCTGAGTCCTCCAACACAGCTGTTCGCCCTGTGCGTGCCATCAGCCAGGATCACCAGTGAAGACACAGCTTGGCTCCTCAAGCCTGCTGCTGGGCTCCCCTCTCTTCCTTCCCCTTTCCCTCGTTGGGAACAAAACAAAACCAAAACCAATATCATTCACAGAAAGATTTAACATATCTAAGAGATTTCTTCAATATTCGCCTTTGCTTAGTATCTACTCAAAAATCTCTAGTGAAGCTCTCCACAGGATGTGGACTGCATACTTTCAAAGGAAAGAAAGTCTGATACCATAAACTAGGCAAAAAGCCCCACTGAAGCAATTTAAGTACAGGCTAAAATGAATTTGCTAAAATGTATTAACATACAAATACAGGAATCCCATTCAACTCTGAAGTCTGGCNTTCACAGAAAGATTTAACGTATCTAAGAGATTTCTTCAATATTTGCCTTTGCTTAATATCTACTCAAAAATCTCTAGTGAAGCTCTCCACAGGATGTGGACTGCATACTTTCAAAGGAAAGAAAGTCTGATACCATAAACTAGGCAAAAAGCCCCACTGAAGCAATTTAAGTACAGGCTAAAATGAATTTGCTAAAATGTATTAACATACAAATACAGGAATCCCATTCAACTCTGAAGTCTGGCAGGCCACTGAATGGTACAGGAGATTGATANATATCATTCACAGAAAGATTTAACATATCTAAGAGATTTCTTCAATATTCGCCTTTGCTTAGTATCTACTCAAAAATCTCTAGTGAAGCTCTCCACAGGATGTGGACTGCATACTTTCAAAGGAAAGAAAGTCTGATACCATAAACTAGGCAAAAAGCCCCACTGAAGCAATTTAAGTACAGGCTAAAATGAATTTGCTAAAATGTATTAACATACAAATACAGGAATCCCATTCAACTCTGAAGTCTGGCAGGCCACTGAATGGTACAGGAGATTGATAAAGTCTGTCCTCCAGTATGTTTTTCTTCAGCATGCCATTAATCCTAGGAGTAAAAGGTATTCTACTGACTCCCACATTTAGGCTCTGCTCCAATATGCTTAAATTTACCCACCAGAGGCAGGGCCATAGACACACAAGAAATCCAGACTAAGGCATATTAGATCTGAATTTTCACTGCGAGTCCAGAAAACCACAGGAGTGACCACCACCTTTCACTTTTCGAAGACTTCCTTCCATACAGATGAGGAAACTGCAGTTTCCCTCAAAGCCGTAGAAGTGCTGGAGTGCTCTTTGGTTTTTTCCAATTGCTGAGCGTGGCTGCTCCTTCTTAGCGAAAAATAACTAAGCACAGAAGAATTGCTCACTAGGAAAAATTACAAGATCTCATCTAGAAACTGTGTGTTAAACTCCTCTACAGAAAAGTTTACACAAAATGGAAATGTTAACTAATTGGTCAGTAAAACCAAATACACCAATGCCTGCCGCGCTTCAAATCTGAGCCAAAATCAGGTCTGTTCCTAGTAGGACATTCAATAAGGAAAAACACACATTATCAAGTTCCTCCAACATCACTCATGTTTGTTATTTCAATGCAAACCAAAAAAAAAATTCTGAATTTTCTGCCAAATAAGAAGGCTTTTACAGGCTAGACTGGAAAACAGTCATAGGAAAACAGCACCTACATAGAGAGCAAGTATTTACATTTAACAGTAAAACACGCACAAGAGTGACGTGTTTACAGCTGAAACAACTCAGCAGCCTTCCCCAGTCAGTCACTGGTTTGCAGTGGGAAAACGTCCAGCCAGTCGTGACGTCCATGGAACGACTCCCTGCAGAGCAGCGGCCAGACACCTCCTGACTCCCATCTACACTGGCTGTCCAGCTGTGGACATCAAGAACATGCAGAAGTGGTATTTGGACCTACCTGAGACAACAGTCTTGACTTCACATACACGAGTCTAGAAGCGGACTGCACATTCTCCCCCAACATCCTGCTACTTCTTATAGGTAAAGTAATCTTTACTCGTTCCTTCTATCCTAACCAACCTTTCCCAGCACACTTTTCCAATGTAATGTTCAAATTTCATGTGTAACAAAGCAGTACCACCTTCTTCAGCATCAGTTTACAGTTTACTTCACATGGCAGATCTGGAAGATCGTTTATATCAGTTCCCATTCTGCATCCAAACTTTGAAAAAGTTCCATCTTTAAAAAAATGGAGTGTCTGAGCTACTTAATGGACTTCTAACCAAAAGGATAATCCACTTAACCTTTCTTAATCAGGGGGTTGTCCAAAACAAAGTTGCATGACAGTAAATACAACCAATGGATAATGCTCAAATTTCAGACATCACAGGACATCTTAGAAAATCCAAGTAAAAAAAAAACGAACACAAAACACAAAAAAACCCCCCTAAAACTCACCATGCAAAATTTGAACCAATAATACTTAAAAAATAGTAACTTGTCCTGAACTGTTGCCCCATCACCGAGCCATCCTCCTGGATGTCTCACTAGTGTCACATAATGATAAATTACAGGAAGATCAAGAGAAATGAGAATGCCGAAGCCATGACCCTCTCACACAAGCCTGAAGTCATAATCAATCTAGAGATTTTTGAGATCATATCCCAAAACTGGTAAAGTAGCCACATTTAGTGACTTAAGGCTGGCAATTCTTTTCTTCCCCCCCTCAGGAAGTCTTTAATTCACAGCTTACCTCCTGCCCTCCTCCCCGGGCTCCACCCAGAATGATGCTCCTGGCTCAGACCACTGCTGGGGACTGTGATTCACAACGGAAAAATATCAGCCCTGCAGCCAAAAAGGCTGGTGAGATCAAACTACCCAGAGGACAGGCTTCCCTCCAGAACCATGAGGGGCACGCACACACGCACCACGCCGGGTGTGCAAGGGATGGAGCTGCTGCTCCCACCCCTCACAGGAGACTGCAGCATCTTCCACTGCAGCTGCATCCGCCTAAGAGATGCAAAAAGACATTTCTCTTGCTAGAATTTTTTGGGGTTTTTTGAAGTCAAATTAATATTAACTCCCCATATTAAAAGGAAGAAGAAAAAAGGAAAAAAAAAAAAGCAGGCATGCTATTCGCTTGCTACGGGTTAGGTCTGGATTTGTTCTGAGCAAACACAGTGACACTATACAAACGTACACACGGAGCCACCAGTTGGAGCTACCAATTTTCCTTGAGCTATCTTCTAAAGCAAAGAAAAAACAGATTCAGGAGACTATTTCGGTCTCACCAAGCTGAAACCCAAGATTCAGCTAAAAACACCACAGTGGAAGCGCAACATGGTACAACCAAGCGAACCGGCGGCATAACTACTGACGAGGGGTCCCAAACTCTCTCCTCCATCTTTTGTGGCGCACTGGAGCGACAACAGCACGGAAAGGTTGCAGGGTTTCTCTGGTCACTCACAGGACCAGCGCACCAAACTCTCCAGACAACACAGAAAGCTCAAGCTCCCTTTCCTTTTTCTGCTTCCCTCTCTCATGCAAAGTGGTCCTCTCCTGCCTCCAGGATCACAGAAAAAAAAATGTGGAGCATTTCTGACGAAAGCCGGTGCCACTCAGCTTCAAAAATAAGTTGGGATTGGCCTGCTGTGCCTTCAAACACAATAGCAGGCTGTGCGACAGCTCCAAAACCAGGGCCAAAGAGCTTCGCATCCGTATGTAGGCTTCACCAAATGAAAATACATATAAAGAAAAAAATCTAGTTAGTTAAATAGCTTGCACACAAAGTGCCGACACAAACACACAATTAGGGAAAAGACTGGGGGGAAAAAGAAAAGTAACCATTTCAGTGAGGTGTCCACAGGTAAAAACAAAGCCAAGACTCAGAAGCAGCCAAGACTTCTGCAACGGTGGGGGTTTCACAGCTCTCCTTCGGTTGGAGTCTGACTGAACATACCTAAAAAACCATGAGCAGATTCTGCACAGTGTGGAGCCTCTATTGCCAATTTCAATAGTTAAGTGTTTTGCAGCTTTAAGAGAATTCTTGTGTCATTTTACAATATTCGTGGTGCCAGCAGGGCTGCTAGGCTCCAGCCCAGCCCCGACGACTATGCTTCAGTTGCACAAATCTATCTTATGAAAGGCACATGTGAAGTACGTGTACTAGGCAACTACAACGATGTGCTACTGATGAGCTGAATGTCATTTCCCAACTTACAGAGATAAACCTGCAAAAACTTTCTTTCCTTTCTGACTCAGTACGGCAGTCCTGAGTCCCCTTGAAACGTTTTCTACTCAAAACATACTGCTCTTTAATTAACCTAAAAATAACTTGACAAAACAACCATCAGCTTTTTAAAAACCTGAATATGAGGAGTCACAACTCAGGAACTTCGGAAAACCCAGCCACTATCAACAGCCAAAAGAGGCACTGCTCCTGCTTGGCACGGCTTCGGCGCTCAGAAGTCCTCCAGAAACGCAAACTTTATGCCATTGCTCAAGGGATGGTGGTTTTGCCCCACCGGTTTGAAACGCAGCTTTGCTGGTCTAAGCTACATCAGTACCACAAGCTGGAACATAAAACCCCATACTCGTGCTGTCAGTAACTAACGCTTTTAACCTAAACCAGGAGAGACCTCCGAGATTGTCCGTCCTAAACGCATAAGCTACGCTGCACAGCACGGCCAAAACCCGTGTGGATCGATGCCAAAATTTATAAGCATCACTAGATTTTCACTTTAAGGGCAGAAACTTGACAGTGCCACGGTCATGCAGTTGCAGGGGGCGATGAGCCTCTCGAAGGTCTCCATGAAGGACTCCACACGATCTTCCAAATGCCACAGCNCAAAACCCGTGTGGATCGATGCCGAAATTTATAAGCATCACTAGATTTTCACTTTAAGGGCAGAAACTTGACAGTGCCACGGTCATGCAGTTGCAGGGGGCGATGAGCCTCTCGAAGGTCTCCATGAAGGACTCCACACGATCTTCCAAATGCCACAGCACGGGAGCACCAAGGAAAAGTTCCCCGCAAGCTGTATATCCAAAGAGCGAGCTTCCAGGCTCAGCAGATACCACCTCTGACAGCTCCCTAGAGCTCTAACTTCAAAGCCTCAGAATTAATTTTTGCCCGTATCCTTCCCACAGAGGGAGGTTCAACACTTCCTCCTTCAGGACACATGCTGGGAGCCCTGCCCTTAAAACAGGGTACACAAGCAAGTATGTTCAACCGTGGAAAGTAGAAATAAAGGAAACCATTCTGAACCCGAGGTAACAGCAGTATTGCTAAAAATAAAAGCACGCTGGACACAAGAGTATCTGCGGTGCCTCAGAGGAGGCTACCCAGCAGTTCCCAGTAAACCCGCGTGCAACGTTAGAGAAACATCAGTGGGGACCTCTGTGATGACAATGATGCTTTTATAACACTCTCCTTCGACATCATCTACCCAGACATGCTAGATAGAAGGCAGCAGACAGAGTTGTTCTTCCCCCGTCTCTTCCAGTTGTGGAAATTAAGGGCCATTGTGGAACAAAATCCTTTATCTTTTAAGCTTGGCAGCAACTAAACACAGTCATTCCCTGCAGCCACCACTGCGCGCACCAGTGCTGCAAACTCCTCAGGAGCTGAGCACCAGGCTCGGCGGGCAGGTTTGGACAAGCTGACCTCCAGAAGTACCCCCAACCTCAACCACTCTCTGACCTCAGCTGGGCCAGCAACCGCCACACTGCTCCTGTGACAAGCACAGCGACAACGGTTCAGTGCGACGTACTGTGTACACAGAGCAAAGTGACTCCACGTGCGAGAAGAGGATGAGCTTGACTTCTGCATCTGCTTCCCCTGCTGCCCTGGTAAGGAATGCTTGGGAACTTCAGATGCTGAAGAGGCAGTTTGAGCTTCCCTCTCCCGCCTTTTCTGTGCAAAATTTCTTTGTGTTCCTTCTCATCTTGAGACGACTCTTCTCCTTCCCTCACGGCATACATCCCCTTTGAGCAGGGATGCATTCTCACTGGAAAAAGTAAGTCTGACCTCAGCTACCACATGGAGACTGCTCCCTCGTGAGTGTCCTAGCTCTTGGTAAAACATATGGGAACAATTTTTTCAGGTTGTTTTGAGCAACACAGCCAAAAGGCTCTACTGCACATATTTTCAATTCTGAGTATGGATCTCCAGGATTTCTACAGCTTTCAACACTTTATATATGAAAGTATGACTATGTAAATCTACCTAAAAAGTTACAAATCCAAGACCAACTTTCTTTCAAACAAAAGGTAGCACAGATCAATCAACAGCCTGAAATAGTTTTGAAGTCTTGGAAAACACTTCTCCACTATATTTAGAATGCAACTTTATAATTAAATATCTTCCAGCAATGAAACCACTTGGCATGTAAGTTCCAGGGCCGACTCTTCTAACCTAATTCTTCACTTAGAGCAATTTGTTTTAATCCACTGAAATAGAAAACTGGGATAGGGATGGAGATCGAGGCTCTTTTGGAGATACGTACAACCACTTGTCATCCTAGAGTAAAAGCCATATAAGCAATAGCAAAGGAAGGAAGCTGGGCAGCAAGATTAAGAAGTCAGAAAGCAGCTAAGTCTTGGACGACAGCAGCGTCAGCTGATTGGCAGGAGCCTGGCGTTACCCCACATCTCATTCAATGCGGCAAGTCCCAACAGGAGCACCTCCTCTGCAACGGGAGCGTTCCTGCACTCCGGCAGTATCTTACCCGATTGCCTCATTTTGTTCCAATGAGCATCATGCTATATATTGAGAGGAGGTTACAGTCAGCACCTAGCTATGGAAAAATATGGGAGAAATAGTAATGCAGGTGTTTTTTACTTTGTAACACCTTTTGGTTGTACAATATTTTTCTGCAAAAAGACACTGAAGACACTCCTGCCTCCGGTGCGGTGAGCAGGGGCTTCCTGGTAACACCAAGGAACAACCCCGACGAAGTGCCAGTACACGCCCTTCTCACCTACCGTCTTTTCTCCCAAAACACAATTAAATCAGTGGACTCGCGTCACTACCAAACAGGAGCAGAGCAGACCAGGCCTGTTACCTGTGCCTTTCACCCAGCTTCCTCCTTCTTCTGCACACTACAACTTATTTTAGCTAGAACAATAATTCTCTCGGATAAGTCAGCAAACATTTTCGTAAAGAGCAGCTGCAGGATGTCTGCCTCACACAAATTAAATTACCTAGCCAGTGGCTCGATCTAGTGCCTTCAACAGACGTTTTTCTGTGGGTCAGGCCCAGTGCGTTTCTGCTATTGTGCCTTATGCTCCTCATACGTGATTTACATATGCTCTGGTGTGAGGAAAGGAAAATGTTTATACTTATGGGTGGGACTCTGGATGCAGATTAAAGTCAAGGTGCTATATTTACTGATCTTTTAAAGTAATATCAACATGTTGAAAGGGAGTAAGAGTTCTTACGAAAGATCAAAGTCCGCATGCAGCAACCACAAATTAACATAAATACATGCTGAAATACTAACAAAGACTGGCAAAATTTATTTGCTTTTTCCCCCGGGACAAGTAGTTTTGGCTAATACAGGAGTCAAGACCATTAACTCTCTTCTTCACCTTTATGTAGGGCACGCTACTGTACTTTGTGTCAGAGTGAATGACTCTTCAGATTAATTTTGCAAGACTAGGCTAATACTACCATATTGCTCATGGCTTGCAAGCTTTTGAAAGGTGAGGGCTATATCCTCTACAGGGAAAAAAAGAAAAAGGGCAATATTATTACTTAACTCAGACTTTGTGAAGGTTAATCCTGCGTTTCTTCCTTGTTATTGCACTTGACAGAACTTTTGTTGTCTGACAAATGAAGAGTTAACAAGCAGTAAGGTGTGAGACTCTCTTTTGATTTGACTAATTATTATTCCGGTAAACGCATCGCCTATTTCTCTCGTGGGAGCATCAACAGCACCGAGAACACGAGGGAAGTTGTTTCACGAGGGCAAGGGACAGTTTTGCAGCTTAACCACGGTGCTGTAAAGCAGATGCCCAGCCTGTGTTGGCAACCCTGACGGCCCAACTGCTTCAGCAATTGCGATTAAAGCCATCACGCAGCCGAGACACCAGAAGTCACAACCCAGACGCAAGCTCTGCCAGCGCTCTGCAAGCACAGCACGCGCATAGAAGTCGCTACATTAATACCGGACACCCTACGTGCGAAGGCTGTGTCGACACTAGGCGGGCCGAACACATTTGGTAAAAATATTGCTGTGTAAAATTCAGCTAACTTAGACCAGGAGAGGACCCAAGTTTTTACTTTCAGCGTACACGCCGAGCAAGCAGCAAAGCGTCTTTGCTTCGGTCTCCTCACCCGACACGATGAAGTTGCCAAGATCCGCAACATAACGGTGAAGTTCAAACCACTTGGAAGACTTCAGCCTCGTTACTTCGCACTTAATGAACAGACTTTAAAAAAAAGCCCGCCTAGCAGCAGCTCTGCTTCTGAAACCTCCACCGTCTGCAGCCTCACACGCCCACGCGCGGCGGAAAAAGCGCGCTCCCCGCATTTCACGCAGGGAACCCCCGAGGAGGGAGCCCCCCGCTCCCCGCCGAGACACGGCTTCAGAGGCTGCTTAAGAGAATTCTTGTGTCATTTTANAGCAGCTCTGCTTCTGAAACCTCCACCGTCTGCAGCCTCACACGCCCACGCGCGGCGGAAAAAGCGCGCTCCCCGCATTTCACGCAGGGAACCCCCGAGGAGGGAGCCCCCCGCTCCCCGCCGAGACACGGCTTCAGAGGCTGCAGCCACCACGCCGCCGGGGACGGGGTGGGGGCAGGAGGGCCGGCAGGGACCCGCAGCAGCCCCGCCGGAGCCCGGGGCAGCCTGCTTCCCGCGGGGACCCCGGCCCCGGCAGCGGGGGCTCGGGCGGGCGAAGCCGCGGCACCGGCGCCTCCAGCCCCCGCCCGCTCCAAGGAGCCCCCACGGGCGCCGAGCGCCTCCCCGGCGGCAGCCTCCGCTGCAGCCCGGCCGCCTCGAGTTCCGCCCCCGCTCCCAGCCCGACAGGCCGGTAACTCGGGGCGCGGGGGGAGCGGGGCGCCGCTCTCTCCCCCCGGCTCACGGAGCCCCGACCCCCGAGAGGCGGCTCCTGCAAGCCCCCTGCGAGCCGAAGCGCTCGGGGGAACACAGGACACTTTTCGGGAGCCCCTTGCCGCTCTGCTGCCGGCTCCTTGCTCCACAAAGCGACGCCACGCTGGAGAAGGAGGAGGAGGAGGAAGGGGGAGAGGAAGGTCCCGGCGGCCCGCGCTCACCTCCGCCAAAAAGTTGTCCATGGTGGCCCCTCGGCCCGCCCGCGGGTGAGCAGCGCCGGGCCCGAGCCGCGCACCATGTGCCGCCACCGCCCGGCCCGGCCCGGCTCGGCTCAGCTCGGCCCCACCGAGCCGCCTCAGCCGCCGCGCCGCTCCATCGCGCCCCAGCGCCGGCACCAGCCCGCAGCCTTTGTCCGCCCGCCCCCTCAGAGCCGCTCTCCCGGGCGGTCTCGGGAGCGCATAGCAGCCGCTGGGAGCCGGGGGAGGCGGCGAGGAGAATAAGGAGGAGGAAGGAGGCTCCCGCCGCCGCACGCTCCTGCCCCGCGCCCGGGGCCGCCCCGTCCCGTCCCAGCGGGGCTGGGGCAGGGGCAGAGGCGGAGCCGGGGCCTCGCCGCTCCCTG
>VZSC01019660.1:71736-121385 GCA_013398225.1 Steatornis caripensis
CCCGTCCCGTCCCGTCCCTTCCCGCCGCTGCGCCCCGGTGCGGCGCTCCCGGGGGCCGCGTTGCGGAGCGGCCGCTGCGGTGCGCGGGGGCGGCTGCTGGGGGCACGGAAAGCCGCGTGCGAGCGCGGAGCCGAAGGAGCGCGGGCAGCGGAGAGAAGCGAGAGGCTCGCCGGCGGTCGGAGGGCGTGCTCCGCTCCCTTGTTGTGCGACACGAAGACATGCAAAGCGCCGCCGTCCAGCAAAAGTTACTGAGGGAGTTAAGTGTCGTATAAGGAATATATACCTGCAGGCTTCTGCTGCGCGCAACAAAGTCTTACTTAAGTTGGTGGCAAATTTGTGTGCGGCGTTTTGTCGGCCGTACCTGTGTTCCTTTGCTAAATACGTACTGCAACGGCCATTACCTCGCGATGAAAACGGCCTTTGGGTCACCTCCCAGGGATGCGCTGGGCTACACGTTCACCAGCTTGCTCTCTAGGCTTTCTGGTCCTTTACATTTCTGCAAAGCAAGTATAAAGCATTCATTTCTTGGAAACATTTCCTGTTCATCATTTTGCACCCGCTCAACGGTGAGGAACAGCACAAGGAACATGGCAAAGGAGAGTCAAATCTTGCAGATACATTTGTTAAAGTGGGCCTATTTCATTCACGCTACGGGAAGAACTGTACTCAAAAGCAAGTCACAGCCATAAAGAAAGTGAATGCAGTGTTCGGTCTTTTGGTTGCAGGCAGAATCCTGACATTGCTTTGGGAGCCTGAGCGTGTGAGTAGTGGTACGGGGGACCGGTCCTTGATAGCTGAAATAATCACGAGTGTGCAGCTCTCAGTTTTTTAAGGTGTCACAGGAGCTAACGTGTGGAGCACAACAAGCACCACTAAAAAAACAGGTTTAAGAATACGTACACTACACAAGGAAAAACACTCTTCTTTCATCTTTGTGTCCCCTCCAAAAAAAAAAAAATCTGAAAAAATAGGAGGGCAGGTAAGAGAGGTTTGGCTTTGAGATACATAATGTCCAAAATGGGGTTCTGCTGGTCTTAGAGGTTCACATGGTGACATCCAGGCCAGCTGCTGTGCCATCGAGGTTAGAGCTGGGACAAACCAGCACAAGAGGGACTTTCTTTTGAATGGGTACCTGTTATGGCCTGCGTGGGGGCTCTGGCTGCCCACCCCATCACACAGAAACAAGGTCGGGGGGAGCCTTCAGGAAGACGACAACTGCCTCGCACTGGGCCACCTTCTATAGATCAGCAGCTGCCCCCAGCCCGCCTTGCCGTGGCCAGCCACAGCGGCTCCTGGCAGCAAAAGCAGAAACGCTTCCCACTTTGCTTGTAGCTCAGCATAGCATAGCAGCACCCCTGCTGCAGCTTGCCAAGCCCAGCCAGGAGACATCCCATAGGACAACCCGCAGCCTCCTGGGGGCTGCCGGAGGGGGTGTCACTTCTCTTGCCAGCCCCCGCTAGTCTCTACACCCAGGTATGTGGTTCATACCTTCCTATGGTTGCTCCAAAACACAAGGTTTGCCCAGGATTTCACCCGAATTCGCCTGTCTACTAAGTACCGACTTGCAGTGAGGTTAGCCTAAGGAGTTATTCCACTGTCGATTATATGGTAAAAACCCCAATGTGGAAGCTCTGTAACTCTATTCCAAACTACCACGCTTCCAAAGTTACTCCAGGTGAGTGGGTTTTTTCCACAATCACTGTGCCAGAAAGCTTCCCCACTCAAACCTAATTTGGGGAGGGCTGAGTCAGATCAGGGGTATTTCTTAAGTTATTTTGACTTGTGATTGATTGAGTACTTTGTTTGACACCATGCTACTGGAATGTAATGCGCATGTCTGGCTACTGCATTGCACTTACTCAGGTCTACAAAGCACAACAACGTAGGGATTGATGAAAACTTTGAATCCATCGTCCAATAGAAGCAGCCTGTGTTTTTTTAAAATGAGAATTTTGATAAATTACAAGAAACTGTTACCAATAGAATAGGACAAAATTTATGCAGCCTAAAAATACATTGCAGAAAGAATGAGTATTCTCTTGTGGCATGGATGTATTGCAAAAGACTGTAAAACTCTTAAGACTTTTCTTAGGATTTAGAACAACTGCAAAGAGGCACAAGTAGGAGCAGTCTAAGAAGAGGGATTTGGGGAACAGAGGGGAAGGGAAGAGCGGTTTGTACGGTCACTCCAACAAGCTTCTTCCTTTTCTCCTTCTTTGTCTTCTTGTGTCAGTCCCACTCACAGTTTGCAAGCGCTAGCATCTGTGTTTCATAGGAAAGGGGTTTTGAAACATGGCATTTCCTTTTCCCGCTCTGAAAATGACCCCAAACTAGTTTCTTACTTGTTTTATGCAATTGTTTTGGAATTTGGAAAACCCCACATATACGCTGTACAAAGCTCGGTACATCTACGAACATCTGGGGACTTGGCCAGTTCTGCACAGCTCCAGTTTTCTTTTAATCGGTAGAAATTCCTTCACTGATTGCATGCCTAAGGTAAATTGCTTCCTTTTGAAGCTGCTCACATGCATGCCGGCTCGGTTGTCAGCCCAGGTGAAGGCCGGGTGCCGACCAAAGGCTCAGCTCAGCCTCCCCCAGGAGACACCTCCTCGCTGGCTGTAAGGGTTTTACCACCTTGTGCTGGTGGTCGGTGGTGAGGCGGCTGGCCAGCGAGCCGCTTCCTCCCAGCCTCTCTTGCTCCATGCAGTACAGATTTGGCATTTGCTAGATTGGCTTTACTCTCAGCCGATCTGTTAGACCATTTTAATATTCCTCACTTAAATGCGTTGCATTACATGGGTCAGGTCGTGTCTTCACCCAGCTTTTCTGACCTTTCTTCCCTCTACCAGTAGTTGCTGAAGTCCGTATTTGACCAAAATGTCCGACAAAAGACAGACATCTCTTCCTTCCTTACCTCCAAAGTAACCTTAGCAGCTGCAACTTTCGTAAGACCCTGGACTTTAACAGATTTTAACCACTTCTGTCTCTATCAGTGACTGGAAATCTCCCATAGCATGCAGCTCTCTCCATTTCTGCTCTGGAGGCAAAGCTATTGACTGAAGCCTAGTTATCTATAAATCACGCTTCACCTGAGCTGTGTTTCTTCACAGGGAATTTCCAAAGACCAAATTTGTAGGACCTTTTTTTAAAGATTTATTGCACCTGCATTTATTACAAAGTTCATAGACATGATTGCATCCCAATGAACCATTAACTCATTCAGTACCTCGAGCACGCTTGGTCAAATTCTAGTTGTCCATTTTTCAGAGTAACTTTCCCTCCCATTCTCATCTACCAAAACTGTCAGGGCACCGCGGGGGCTGGTGGGTCCCCGGGGCTGGGAGCGTCGGGGGCCCCTCAGGGTGGGTGATGGCAGGGCCTGGCAACCGGGGCCGATCCCACTGCTCCAGCCAGGAGCAGGGCAGCTGGGGGGCATCGGACCATGGGCAGGGTGGGGGGAGCTCTGGGGGTGTGGGCAGGAATGGTCAGGGCTTGCGGCGCCCTCGAGGCCATGACAGTAACTGTGTTTGGAACCAAACAGGTTGTGCTGTTGCGAGTCCCGTGTCTTTACGGTGTCTCACTGTCCATGGTGATGGTTTCTGCTAATTTCAGAAATGCTGCTCCCTGTTCAATAAGCAAACACTCATTCGATTGCCTCAACCTTAATCTGTGGGGGGCATCTGCATCTTTATGCTAAAAAGCTTTATATTCTATGATTTGTTTAAAAAGGCTGATGTGTTTTCACTACATGCATGTGATGCTTTGTTCTTGCCTGGCTTACCTTATTTTTTAGTTGCCATTTTTCCACAGTGGTATCGTTGAACTGAGTGATTTTAGCTTTTGCAGTCCTGACAGGTTTATTGCACAAAAGCTTTCCCTCGGGATCACCCTCTGGAGGAGCTTTCCTTTCCCTACTGACTGCACCCAATTAGGTTATCTGCTTTACCCCACGGCTCTGCTACCCATTGTCAGACGTGTGGATTGTTTTCAGTCAAAGAATTAAATGATACATTAAGTGAATTCGATTTTATTAATTAAAAGGGGCCTAAATCAAAGTTCTCTTCTCACCAAAATGAGGCAGTGTGCTTCTTTGCTCACAGCTCAATGCCTCATTTCATCCAGTACTATCTCTAAAATTTGCTGTCAGATTTTTTCCCCGTGGGGTCTTTGTACTTCATTTTCAGAGTGGCTTTGCATACGGTCTACATTTCTGCTAAGAATTTCTGTTTCTTTAAACTTACTCCAAAAGAGGAGTTTAACCACTACTTGTGTTTCTTCTCTGGGGCTGCTATTGCACTTCTGAGCTCCAGTCAGGTTTCAGATAACTAACTTTTGGTAGACAAGATGTTTGGCATTGTTGTTGTCCAACAAAATCTCAGAGTTCAAGTGCAAGGCTTTATCAGAGAAGCAAATGCTTCTGTAGTGGCTGACAATGTACAGGCAGACTGCTAGCATAGAGCACAGTTTGCCACCACGCAAGTTTTGAAAGATACAATGAAAGGAAAGATTGCTCCATCCAAAATTGTCACGATCTGTGCAGAGCGAAAAACCCAGATTCCTCATGTTCTTGCCCATCGTAACTCCTTCACAAGCATGTGCTCGCTTTTCAAAGCCAGCTCCCAGTCATGATCCTAGCTTTCAAAATAATTAATGGATTCTCTTCAAATGAGTACCCAACAACAGGGCTGGACAGCCTTCCTGTTTTTCTGAATCCTGCTTGCAGTAAGGCAGCTCTCCCCGTGTGCTGTATTGAGAGCTAAGTGTCTGGCTAGCAGTTGTGAACACTGTGAGGTGCTTCAGAGTTAGGTCTTGTGATGCTGAACCATGCCTTGCCAGGATGAGCCTAGCCCTTAAGTGTGACGAGCAATGGATCAAATTAATTATTCATGCTCACAGATGAACTTTGGTTATTAACCTCTAAGAGTAATAAATAAATAAAAAGTGAAGAGCCATCAGATTTTTGTAATAGCTTCATATTATAGCTACTGCAACGTAAAGTCGTTTCAACTTTTTCTTTTTGTGTAAACAACCTCCCAATAGGAATGAAGAAAAAAATCTGGGAGACGTTTTCTTGGCTTCTTCAGCCTGCCTCTCTCTTCCAGATCCCAACAGCTTCTTCCATCAGTTTGACCTCCTTACACCCTATTTCCCTTGACTGCAGTTTCAGTGCAAATATTTTTGTTGAGCCCTGGATGATAAAAAAGTAACAACTGTAGAAGTCCCACACAACAATCACACACACCATGGATGTGATGCCTTCTGTGCTGCTGGGCTGACCACATACCCGAAACAGCAGGCCCATTCCTTGTTCGGGGTGTACAAATCTAAAACTGTTGTCATGGAGCTGGATTGCCATATGACGGTGCATTTAACCATGTCAGCCTGGGGTCTGGTGAAGGGCTTTAAGTATGTGTTGTTATACTCAGTTTTTGACCAGAACCTCTACCTGGGAGATTCTAAGTTTTATTTTCCATGTAAGAAAATGGTCTCTTTTGCAGGATTTCAAAATACGATTTCACAGACTCCAGCCTTTTTTTCCCAGTGACACAGAGCCACTTCTTGATTTAACAGCTGGCAGCACACAGATGAAGATGGACAGCTTTCTAACTCCCCATATTTTTACCTATTTCCTGAATTCTGCTCAGCCCCCAGGCTTTGCCTTTGCAGAGCCTTGCTCTCCCTTGCTTATCATCCTTAGGCTGCCTCTTCATGCAGCCCCTCGTATCATGAAGCAACCTGCTTCCTTCTGGGCACTTCAGGCAGCATGACGGCTCATGGTGGCAGGCTGTTCCCTACGTGCAGCTTCTGTCACCCGTGGCTGTCTGAACCTCACTGACCCTTCATCTCGTTTGAGATCGCTGCTGCATTTCTTCCTCACCAGCATCTCTTAATCCACTACTTCTTTTACAATCTAACTTGCAGCCTATTAATTTTAATTCTGTGTATCAGCTTGGAATGTAGTTTTTAGATAAAGCAGGAACAGAGAAAGCTGTATTGGACAAGTGTGTTATTTTATCACATAAAGACATCTGCTGGAAGAGAAACAGGAGTGACGGACAAAAGCTATCAAAAAGCTTAGAATCAGTTAAGGGATAAAGACAGTGGGAAAGCATAAGGAAAAGGATACAAAGAAATGAAAGCTTCTCTCATCTTCTTCTGAATCGGATTATCAGTATGTTTTCCTTGTCTTCGTCCAGGAAGCCTGTTTAGAGACTTGTGTTTAAAGGCAATTTATAGGTGCAAACCCTGCAGTTGCAGCTTATGCACATGTTCATTTATCAGGCAGTTAGGCCTGTGCAAAACGTTTTTGCCCTCCTCTGAAGGTCACCACCCCCAGAGCAGAGCCCAGTGGGGGAACCTGCGAGAGCACCTTTTGCTGCCTCAGTGCCACGTAAGCCAGGTTAGTTCAAAACACTTCCCCTGGCGATTTAAACTTGGTCATCCTTGCCTTCTAGTGAGGAAAACAACAAACACTCACATTTTCTTTGCCACTGGCAGTGCTATAGAAGGAAAAATCTTGAGTAAAAGGGAAGCAAGCCCCAGCGAGGGCCAGTCATATCTTAAGCCACTGCAGCTGTTCAGTCAGCAAGTATAAATCAAAGGCTGCCTTCTCACTTGTGGTGTCAGGCCAGTTTAAACAGTGCCCGTGCTCTATCCCCACCATTTATTGCTCCCTCAGCTGCAATACGTGCAAAGGGTAAGCCTACCTTAGCACTGTAGCTTGGCTCCTTAGAAGTGAGTTTCCAGATCTCTCCCACTTCCCACGCTTCGGTTCACGTTGGGGAGCAGTTCCAGAGCACACAAACTGCGTGCTCTCAGTAGGAAATTAAGAGAAAAGATACGCTCCAGAAATGCTCTGGACCAGCTAAAGGTTGTTCAGGACACTGGGTCAGATTAGAGCTAGTCTGAAATGCAGCCTTCTGAAGTGCACTTACGATAGGCAATGGGTCCCCAGCATGATGTTTCACTCTATGGATACACTCCTGTTCTCCTGCACAATTTGCTTGTGTAGCATAGCTGTTATGTCTCCATGGGTCAGTGCAGCAAATGGGACAGGAGGAACTGATCCAAACTTTTAGTTTGGGTTCTCTTTTTGTTTTCTAACAAAAACTTTACAGAAAAAAGTTTTTATTCTGACCAATTCCCTGAGCAGGTTCAGATAAATACCTTGCAAACGAATATAGTTGCCAGAGAGAGGTACAAAGACAAGGGTGCTCTGCATTGCTGCTAGCATTTATTCCTCGTACCAGACGACAGTTTCAAAGAGCCAGGAGGAGCATCCTTCACAGTCCCTTGTGCTTCAGGGAAAGTTTATGCCTTTCAGATAGTTAGACTTTATCAACCTGTGGTGTAATTAATGCTGTTTGTCAGTGCTCTGCTGTAAGAAGTTTCTTTCCATGCATCTGCGACAGTAAGAAATAGTCTTCCCTCTTGTCCCCAGACTCCTTCCTACATTTGAAATCAAGAAATCCCACCATAGCACAAGATAGCAAAACATTCATTTCAAAGCAGACAGAATTTCCCACAAATTTTGGTGGCCTTAAATGGCAACGACACAGTCTTAGTGAGACACTCAGAATGCTGCAAACCTACAAATTATAGCGGAGGATGTTCTTAAGAAGTGTGCTGAACACTGCATTGAGTAATACAAAAATGAAATTTGTCATTGTATCCTTTCGTAATCACATTTACAACTTAACAAGCCTTGCCTGAAATCCTCTCAAAACCTTCTCTGGTTTTGATATGATACATTCAACTTTGGTGGCTTGATTTTTTGCTTTAATATCTTATTCATGCATAATTTTAGGATGTGTTTAGCTCTTGGTTGAACTATAACTTTATAGGTTTGCTTATTTACTGAATGCACTCAGGTGAATAAACATTCCATTTCTTTGGTACAAACAAAAGCAAAGTTCCTGGCTTACATCAGCTTGTTGTCCTAGAATAGAATCAAAGGCTGCTGAGGTAGTTTACATCCCTATTTAGAAATAGGAAAACCTTTGTTTTGTGTATGCAGATACTAAGCATTTCAGCTTGAGATGTTAGAGGAAGCTGGGGAAGTCAGCAAGACCAGTGCTAGCTACGTTCTTGGCATGCAGTCTGCCTGTAGATTTATTTGTGTTTACTTGCAACATATGACATTTAGTCGACTGGAAAGACATGGTAGAGATGTTTAGTTCCAGGCTCGTTAAAGGATATATGAGACCATATCTTCTATTTCCCTTGATTCTTATCCCAACTGCTCTACTCTGTATACCATTCCCCTAACACCCATAAAACTGTAGCGATGCTCATTCTTCTCCTGTTCATCAAATTACAGGATTTGCACAGGATGCTGCTGCAAACTGTAAACAGAAAATAAAGTGGAGAACAATTCCATAAATATGGTCGTTAACATTTGAGTAACAAACACAGTAGCAAAACAGCTATTTTTCAACAAGGTGACAGTAGAAAGCTCCCTAATTCTGACAGGCTTTCTAAGGGAAACTGGGAAGTAACTTGCATTCAGATCTTTCTTTGCAAATTGTTTCTCAAAACAGTTAACACCTGTGGGGATGAATACAAGCAAGCGCACTACCAGAGCCTCATGCTGTTTCTGCCCAGCCACTGCAAATAGTTAGAATTCCAGATACAGTGGAATATTGTGGCTAGTGACCTCTATTTTATAATGGTTTTTCCCCCTGACTACTTCAGAATTCCACAACGGGAAAGATTTCTT
This sequence comes from Steatornis caripensis, assembly GCA_013398225.1. NCBI lineage: Eukaryota > Metazoa > Chordata > Aves > Caprimulgiformes > Steatornithidae > Steatornis > Steatornis caripensis. The sequence goes on from VZSC01019660.1 coordinate 80,456, forward strand.
TGTGGGCAGAAGTGATACGGGTTTTGCCCTTCAGTTATTATGTCTGTAATTTTTTTCCATTAGAAAACTTTACAAGATATTTTTACTCTAAAGAATTCCAAAGCCTTCTAGAAACCCTGCAACAGAGCTAATCCCTTCTTCTGCATCTAGTAGAAATTCTCCTCCAAGTTTAAAAACTTCAAAAGCAAGTGGAAACCTCTTCAGAGAGGAAGGCAAGACCAATGTATTCGTGTGAAAATCACAGCAGAATCCGGTTAGATGGAGGGAACTTATCTGAAGTAAAATCTGGCAGAATGGCCAGCTGACATCTGGAGGGTGGGTAGTGTAGTGGTATTCCTCCTAGTCACAGTTATCAGAGTGAAAACTGCAGGAAATCAAGCTCTGTGCACAGGTAAAGCACTGCAGCCATTGTCTACTGAAAAGTAATCTGGCAGCATCGCTCTGTCTTGGTTGAGAGAGGCAATCTCTAAGGTCTGATCTAGACTAAATTTCGTGGTGACAACAAATCTGAAGGGTATTTTGTCCTGACTAAAAATAAAAATGCCTGGTTGAATTCAGAGCAGCCTAGCTGCTGGCTGACCTAAATAAACCTTACTAGTTGAAAGGGAGAAGTAGCTCAGCTCTGTAGGTTCATATCTAGTGAATCAGCTTTTGTCTAGCAGTGATGGGAGAAGGTTTCCTCTTATCTTCAGACAAATAGGTGAATCCTTTCTCGGGAAAAAGCTAACATAAAAGAATAAACATCAAAAGATGAAGCTGAGTGTTGTCAAGAACAAAATGTGTTCTAAATTAGGGTTGTGTGTTTCGTCTTTCCTGTTATTAATGGCATCCTCGGAGGATACTGACTCACTTGATGACTGAAGTGCTTGTGGTTTGGGACCCATCCTGAGCCAATAATCCTGGAACCAGGGAAGCTCTTCCCTTTTCTTTGCATAAGGAAGCTTCCAGACCCTCTCACCATTTGTCGCAACACCAAGAAACATGGGCAGTAAAGGGCTCAAGTTAGGACTCTCTGAAAGGGACCAATTTATAATCTCGAGAGGTTATCCAGCTACCAGCACGATTTTCTAACAGGGAACAATCAGGCTTTCGGCAGCCTTTGAGTAATCTTCCTTTCACAGCCAGTCAGACCAATGATTGGTTTTGTAAGTCGTCACTTCACCCTGTCCCTGTAAGCAGGGATTTGTCAGCTGTGGGCACAGACAGACCTCACCTGTGGTCCCAGGAGCAGAGCTGAGGAGCCAGCCAGGGTGATTTAATTGCGGTGACCTAGCCTGCCTTCAGATTTTCTCTCTGAAGTAAATCCCTGTAATTTCTCTTTGCACTACGCTTACACACATACAGTTCTTTTTCTTTTGTTCCCAGGAAGTGATAGATTAAAGGGCTGCACATCTCAGGCTCAGCACTGCATTTGCACTTGGATGTTTTAGCTTGATTAGAAATTCAACTCTTCCTGTTACTCAGGTGGCTGGATTACTGCTGCGGAAAACACCTGTCTGTAGGGAAAGGAGATAAATAATTCAAACCTTGTCCTGAAAGTCCCCTTCTTCTACCACTGTGCTTGGTGTTTACTGGGAACTTCTAACAGTCAGAGTCATTGCAACGTCTCCACTGTGTGACAACGGCACTGCTGAAATGAGGTAGCATTTGTAAGGCCTCTTCTGCCTTCGTGGTGTGCTGAGTATGTGGCAAGTAGGAAAAGGATCTTCCCAATTGTAAGATGTTAAAGGGTTCTCCTTGTAAAAGTGCTTCAGTCAGAATTGTCATTTTATGGGTTCTGTTGAGCAAAGTCGTTACATGTGCAGTGAAAAGATGTCCTCAACATGCCCACCAGCTAGGAACCTGGTCAAGCACTCCTAGGGTTTTCTTCTCATCCCTCACATATTCACCTCCACTTGTTCGTTGCTGTTGCTAATAGGTACCTTTGGTTTCCAAATTATTGCCATGTGAGTGGGCTTTTGGAACTGCCTGGAGCCCTTGCTGTGGCAGGGAGTCCTGTGTGTATGCAGCAGCAGGCAGTCTGGGCAGCGGTTCACAGACTCGCACTTCATACTACACGTCTGGTTTGGCGTGATGTCTCAGCTGCATGAAGACGAGCTTGTGCTTAAGTCTTCACTGAACTGGATCGAGAGACAGTAATCTTGCCTAAGGTGGCCCTTAAAACACCTAACTACTGTTTAGCAATAAAACCTGGGAACCTGAAGTGATGCATGAGCAATTAAAATGTTAATTTTCAAATCCTTCCTGTTTTCAACACTTGCAGTAGATAACATTTATGAAATACAGTCGATGCTGGTTTTATCTAATTGGAAGTTACTCCCGCAGTCTTATTAGAAGCGTGCTGGGATTTACAGCTGTGTAACTGAGAGGCAAGTTCAAGCAGTTGGACTGCACACTGAACAGCGATGCTGCGGTGGGAAAGTAACTCCAATTTCAGCTGAGAAACTGCTGCTCAAGCCTCAGTCTGCAAGAGCTCACTAGGGCACTCTACTTCATGGACCAGGCAAATCCCTAAATCCTTTCACTTCTGGCTAAGCCATGCCGATCTTCTGAGCTGCAGCTTGAAGAGCCCCTTAAGAGGAAGGTTTTGTGCTACACTCTGGGGTCCTTTGGCTATTCTGGTGTTCTTCTGCACCTATCTGAGCTCTGAGAGCTGCTCCCTAACCTGTGCAATGTGGTGGTGTGGTGCCACTGCAGAGCGCGATGCTATGCTGGCACAGCATGGGAGTGGGTTGGTCTGCAAGAGCATAAATTCGACGTAGGGCTTCCCAGTTCATACATATCAAGAATGTTTTGTAATTAAGAGGTCTCTACTGCTTTAAAAGTGTCAGTCAAAATGGGTTTCTTCTTGGTTTGGGGGGAATGGGAGATTTTGTTTTCTGAGTGACCTTAAATTACCCAGACTACACAATGGATGGCATGATCAGGACGCTCACAGTGACCACTTCTTCCACTGTAGTCCTCCCCCAGCATCTTTTGTCCAAACTACATCAGATCCATTCATGAGGTTTTCTTCTTCCAGCCTTACAGTATTCCTAAAAAATTCACAAAGGCAGAATTGATATTCCAAAAAATAATGCCAGCAGGAAGCAGAATAGAGACTGAAGCATTCTCATGTTGAGAAACAGACCAACAAAGAGAATATTGTCTTCATTTTGTAAAAGTTATTGTCAAATTGCTTTGACCTCAGCTTTAGACTTATCTATATGTTGCTCTGTAGCAGAATTTGAAATGCTTACAGAACGGTATCAGCGCTCACAATACGGTAATCTCATAACATCTTCTGCAATTGGTCTTTATGATCACCATGATAAAACAGCAGCCAAAAAGGGCACATTCTGTCTAATTACCCTGACTGAAACTTGGACATTGTGCAGTGGAGAAATACAAATCAGCAAACGTTTTTGTGACTCAACTGCTGGCAGCATTCAGATTTTGAGATCTTTCAAAATAATGTATTTATGAAGATTTTTCACTTATGAAGGTGCAATCCAGCTTCTAAATATAATCTGGTTTTTGCCTGGAAGCCTGCCATGAAGGGTCAGTACTGAATATTCCTGACAGCAGCACACAAGTAGCTTGTGAAGCAGCTAGTATTCAGAGAGCTGTGCTTTGTCAGGAACATCATGGTCTGCAGGGATGGTAATGAGACTGAGGTCTGCAGACATGAATAGGTGATCCCAGTAGTGACAGTCAAACAACATTAGATTTTTAAAGTCTGTAAGTACAGACTGTATATAAAATCAGCAAACGGTCTCTGTTTCTACTAAACTAGGCTGATATGAAGAAAACGCTGCCAATAAGGAAATTCTGAAAAAGCCCTTAAACATCTCAAAACTGGTACCACCATACTCTATTGTGAAGGTAAACTATGTTTTAAAAGATCTCTCAAAGTCAATGGCTTAGGTGCTTTAGTTACTCTGTGATGGAAAATGTGCACTTCAGAGCTGCTTCCTGCACTGAAACTTATGCAGTGAGAATGGGGGCATTGGTCTCCGAATGCAACTTTTTATGATAATCTAATTTTACTTAAACAGCAAAGTGATGATGTACTACGCGCACCTAGTTTTCTTTCACTTACACTTTTCCCCCTGCTGATAAGTCCATTTGGTTAAAGAAGTCATAAAAATAAAAAACAGAAGCAAACAGGATTCAGTTTATTAAAGATCAAAATTGCGATTGGGAGAAATACCATTGTATAGAAAAACTATAGGACGAACCTCGTATAAAATTCTGTGGTAGTTTGTAATCTTGCAGCATATCTAACGACAATGGCCTGGGGGACAGGGCAGAATGTACATAGCTTTTTGCATAGGACAGCATGACAGATAAGCTATCAGATTTTCATTACAGAGCAGTTTTTTTTCATTTATACTGGATTTATTGTGGTAGCTATTAAGGTCAATAAAGCACGCCATTCACTCCAGGGAAGACGACAAGAGATACAGCTAACAAGCTGTTATTGATTTGGATCAGGGACAATGAAATGCCCACTGACCCATTCCCTGATCAGTTATTTACTACTTTTTCTTATTGCTAGGTGACAGCTAGCATGGCAGAAGTCCTTTATGCTTGCTATATATAAATATTCTCATTTGCTGTTGCTATAAACGAATACATACATTTGAGATGCTTTAGAATCTCACGATGCACAGACGGGATGCAACGATCTGTGCAATGAGATGCACAGATACATATCTGCAGAAAATATTGAAGAGTGTCTTGATTAGCACAGAATGATCTTAATAAATGATACTCACCCTCAAAGGAATATCATGGGCACGTATGTTTACATGTGCATCTAACATCTAAATACAAGTTTTCATCTTTCCCATATATTACGAAAATTAATGGATGCCAGTACCTTGTCCAATTATAAAGAGTGTCAAGATTTTTATTTTAAATTCTGAACAGTGCTTTTATAGTTATGTTGTCATTGAAGAAATCCCTTGACAGATTTGTGTTACACGTGAATTACAACCAGCTGTGAATTACAGGGTTGCAGTTCTAGCAAAGATTCAGGTAGTGTCATAAACCACAGGAGAGAAGCGTGATTCACTGAAATCCCAGTGGAATTACAGATCTGTAACTTCCACCTTACTTGCAATTTTACATGCAAGCTCTGTGTGAGGAAATACCGATACATTTACGTCTCCTTGCCCAGGTTCCCTTCTCTCAACTCATCCTGCTTCATCATTCCCTCCTTTCCATGACTCCTCACATCCCTTCGTACTGGGCGATATTGCTTTGAGTGGCAACTATAATCACTGGCTCAGCTGCAATTTTAAGGCTCGTGAATCCTAATGTAGTTAGGATTCTAAATACTAATTTACTAATTGTAAAATACTGTTGTATTTTACATTAGCACTGTTTGAACTGCCCCCTGCAGAAAAGTCAGCAAAAGCAAATGTGGGACAATTCATGATATACATGAGTTCACAGGCCAGTAAACCCGTCAGTGAAAGTGTCTGTGCTAATCTCCTGGGTGGAGAAGTGGTGTATCATCTGGGGTGTGGTATAACCCCTTTCCTGATCCTTATTTATATTGATGCAGATTCCCAGGAGGCATTGGCAGTCTGTCCCGCCTTGGTCACCACAACCCTGGGAGAAAGGATTTCCACCTTCCTTAAAGGAGGAGGGAAGCCACATCACTCATAAATTTAGCCCTTTTGAAGATCCATTTTGTGTTTTCCTACCTAGTTTGAACCTCATAGCACAGTACTAAAGGGATTTTTTTCTTCTCAGTGAAGATATATCAGAGTAAGTCTGGCAGGTTACCTGCATTCTGGCTGTGGCATTCTCATCCAGCCTGTCCACAACTCTATAACCTGTGTCTGACAGCTACAGACACGTGGTTCCTTCCATTTCTAGCATGGAAAGGAAAGGTATTTAATATACTACTTTTTTCTGTAGCGTCAGGGGACCTGGAATCCAAGAGAAAGAACTAGTTACATGTCAGCAGCCAGTATTCTAGTAGGTGCAGCCCAGTGCCAGGGAGTCCCCAGGGCTTCAGGACTTCCACTGCTACCCAGCGAAAAGGTTTCAAAGCACAATGCCCTCCACACATCTTGTCAGTGTCACTCAGTCATATCACCTAACGCCCTCCCACTCTTTAATGAAATGTCAACAAATAAAATGATAGGGTTTACATAGTTTACACCTGGATGAGCTGCACCTCAGCTTGCCTACCCCAATGCTCACAACGGAAGATTTCTGTAGCTTTCTGAAAATGTTGCAGATCAAGCCATATTGAAAAAGTTAAGTAAATCGAATAGGTGGCAAGGGTTAAATAAATCTAATAGCTAGCAATGAAACCTCAGAATCCAGAGCTGCAAAAAGCCAGGACTTGCAGAACTTGGCACTTCAAAACAGATTGTACAGGTGCAGAAATGTGACAGCTGAGTACGATTGTAGCCGAAGAGCAAATTAAACTTGCTCTTGAAATTCCTTTGCAATTAGTGCAGGGACACTGCACATGATCAAAGTCTGTGCTCACGAGTCCAGGGTTTCACAAAGTGAAATGAATGCTCGTGACACTAGCTATGTTTCAGTGTGATTAGCAGTAATTAAGCAGCAGGGAAAGTCTCTGTGGACCAGAAGATCTCAGACCCCATTTTGAAGTCTGATGGGGAGAAGCATTTCAAAGAACCTGCAGGACACTGTTTGAAGGTGCAAGCTACATCCGCCTGATTTACAATTTTAACCCTTCACAGGAAGCACTTATTGAGACTGTAAGCATCTCTAGAACAAACAGCTTGTTGGAAGTATCAAGTAGATTAGCAAAGATAGATGATTTCGCCGTATTCATAGTACAGCTTTTTTCACCACCAGCTTATCTGCAGATCATTTTTGAGGAGAAAGAAAGTAACTAGCATAAGAGAATAACCTAATTTCAGTGAATTATTTCCTCTGGGGTGTAACTGGTCAGAGGGTAATAAATCAATACCAAAAAATGCCATATTAATTTTTAATCTTTGATTTTTCTTAGTAAACATACTCTCAGTGTTAAGCACATGAAGACTCTCATTTATGTCAATGGAAAATTTCACAAAAAAGAATCGCAGTCCAATTTATGTCGAACCTTTACAACAATGCAGAAAAGTGGGGTTTCTTGAAGATTCGGGGTTTTTTGAAAATTCAGGTTTTTTGAAAGGATGTCCTTGGTGTATCATATACAAAAACCTAGACTAACTAACTTATTGTTTAAATAACTAACTGAAGTTAAATCAGAAAATGCAATAATAAAGCTCCTACCAAGATGTTTGTGTGCTATATTGACTTTACTTTTTCTTTAATATAATACTAACCCTATTTCTCCAACAGAAGAAATTGGGGGAAAAAATGTGGAAACTGTATTTATCAAAAAGCATTGTACATTGGCATAGACAAGGCAAAACCCGTCTGAGTGCCACTGTGTCAGGACAGAGTGTTAAACACAAATTATGGTAACATTTTAAAATGTACACGATGGAAAAAATCTTACTGCCTTCTGTGTCAAGCACTGCAAAGATGTGTAAAATATATATGAATAGCAAACATGATCTTCAGGACATTAAAATTTGGAATGAAAGATAATTAATTTGTTCATTGTGTGCATTCATAATCATAAGTTTTCTGACACTGCGGAGATTTACTCCCATGCTTAATGTTATACATTTTTCTTATTATAATCTACAACATGCCTAATTGAGCATAATGCATGCATTTTTTATCAAGATCACAGACTTACTGTGCTTTTTGAACTGCCTAACCCTAACAGTGCATCCGCATCACCAAAATGAAGTACGCCTATGTGATGTGGGATGTGGTGACCTGAATCCTGCACATGAGTTTGCCAATGATATTCCTCTTGACCTTGGGTAACTCACTAAGGTCTACTGACACACTGCCAGACACACTTGACTCCCACGGGATTTAGTAAGATGTGTGGGAGTATTAGACCTTCAACGCTGTGTGCCTAGATCCATTTCCATAGTTGGATTCTTAAAGGAAAGATTGCCGTGTTTGCAAAGGTGTCCCTGACAAACATTTAAGACCTGAAATTTTAGCTGATACTCTTTCCTTCAACTCATCCTAAGCAAAGAAAGACAGAGAAAAACAACCTCCTTCACTGACAGGCCCCAATCCTTTATTTAATCTTCTTGATAGACCAGGCCTCCCAGCGCAGCTGCTTTCTGCAGCACCAGCTCCTCAACCGTGGTGAGAACAGCTGGGAAATTATTGCATGAACAAAAGAGGGGGGAGGATTATCCTTGGGACCTGTGGCAAGACCTTTCACTTTAGGACATAGTTCTGTTTGCAGTTTTAAAGTCCCGAAGCTTACGTACATACAGATGCCATATCACAATGAACAAACAACAAGTCTGCAGAGCGAAGCACGGAGCGGACAGGAAATGCCTTAAGGTAACCCCGGCAACCTTAATTTTCTCCATTTGTGCAGTCTTTAATTTTGTCATCACACAGTAACGACTCTCCTTCAGCAGACTTCCCTGCCAGATGTTTATAGCAGCACCAGCAACCACCAGGTTTAAGGTATCTAGGCAGTCTGTGCTTTAAAAATAACAAAAAAGCAGTGGTAAAGCCCACATGGAAATTTACTGATCTTCCAGCCCTGACAAGAACCCCAGAGTTCCTGGGCATTCAATTTTCCCCTGTAAGACAGGGGAAAATTGAAGGAAAGGGAGCACAAAAAACCTATGAACAGTCCATCTTACGTAGAAAAGATACTTCTAGGATGTTGATATGAGTTTATCTAACTCCTCAATACATCTAAAAAGCAGCTATGTTGCTAGAAATCCAATCCTGACCACTACCAAGCTCCATCTTTCAAGGTTTCCTGGCCATCAATTTTATTCTTCAAATAAGAGCTTGCGCACTTTATTGAAAATACCTTTTCATATATTAAAATCTTATTTTCAATATACAACAAAATATTTCTCAATATATAAAATTTTCAAACACAAATCAAATTTCTTTATAAAGTCCTTTTTGGGAGAAATTGTTCCCCTAGATCTCTCACAAATGTGGAGGCAACAGACGAACAGTTAACTGTTATATCGTTTATATAGTCACTGCTTATAGCAAATGCCATTGCTGATTTTTTGATTTTATAGAGAGACTGCCGCTGGAAATGTAGTAAGCTTGTTCTCCCCACCCCCACTGGATTAGCTACGCTAGGATTGTGTGTTGAGGAGACTAGCGACTGGAGTTTTCCCCAGTACTAAAACTATAATAATCCCCTCCTCTCTAGCCAGTGGAGCCAGTAATCACACTACGAAGAGCTTCTAGAGCAATTCAGAATATCTGCATTAGCATTTATGAAATATTAAGTACTAAAGATCCAATTGGCTATTAATTTATCTGAGATAAATACTTCCACAGGAAATTACAGAAGTAACGATAGTACAGAGGAAAAATAAGTTTATCTATGCTGTCTAAACTGTAGCATTTACTGGCTGAGTACTCAGTCACCTTATTATTCATTTTTGAACACAATGGTTCTACATGTGTCAAATTCACTATTTTTCAGCTATAGTTTTAACCAAAGTTGTCAATCAGAAATCTCTGTTTAACTCAAAAGGCAGTAGGAGGCTGTGATCTATTACTGTTAAAGCAAGCAAAAGGATTGCCTTTGAAAAATGAGTCTGGAGTACTGCTGTAGAAAGAAAATATAAAAGTACACAAGCAAGAGTAATAAGTAAAATACAAAAGATGGAAGAATAATAAATCAAGCTTAGAAGTCATCTAAGAACCTTGCAAGATGATGTAGAAATACTGCAACATCTGGAAAATGCCTCCAAATTTCATTCTCTTTACTTGAAGGCTCTGACGAATGAGGCCAGCAGATCACAGGCATCCATTAATAATCCCTCATGTCTCTTCTGGGGTCAGTTATGCCTTGCAACAGATCTCATGTTAAAGTTTAGTGTGTCAGCCTCAAAACTAAAATCAGGTTATTAATCAAAGAGTTTCAGAAGTATTTATGGCAATCTCTTTTCCCTATTTTATCTCCCATTACAACAGAATGCAAAGGCTTTCAAACCCAAGGGCAAATACAGTCTTGCTACATCAAAATAAGAATTTCAGTGTGGAGTTTAAAATCAACTGAAAACATCAGTCCATTCCAAAGATATTCTGTCCATTTAATTAAAACAATAGGGTGGGGCTTACACATCACCCGATACTGAAAATTGAGTTTGTTTGTTTGCATGTTTGCTTCTAAGTTTTTCAGCAAGGCAGGGAGGACAAACTATCTCTCAGCTCTCTGCCTCTACTTTTTCTCCTTTAAAATTATAATACGGGCTAGTGTGAGGTGCTAACAGATGGGGAGGGGGTGGCAAAAATCATCTTGTCAATTTTCCCCAGGGAGGGTGTGCCACCACGCACAGAGGCAGTATTTCTCCTGCCCCACAGTGTCAGGAGCAGGGTTGTTGCAGATGCCCACGGCCTACTCTTGCTCCTCAGGCTTGGCCCCACTTCCAGGCCTGGGCTGAAAGGAGCCAGGAGAGATGTTGGCAAGGGGAGAGACCACGGGGAAGCTAGCGGTGTTGGGGTTTGAGGGTGAACAAGAGGAACAGCTAGGAGCCCATGGCAGTGACTCTGGGGAGGACCTCTGCTGAGGGCTGCGGTGGAGCAGATGTGGAGCCCACAGAGCCTGGAGAAGAAGGTGCCCTACAGAGACTACTGGGCAGCTGCTAGATGGTGTCTTTGCCAAAGAGCCCTCACATCAAGCCAAAGATGTGGCCCCATTTCCAGATAGGCCTCGGCACAGGCAACAGCCAGCATATGGTTGCGTGTGGCACATTGCCACGTGCCAGGCAGGGAGCAAGGCTGCTGTGCAGACCCGGGCGTAGAGAGCAAACTGCATGCCTTCCCCTGGCCACGGGCTCGATGGGTGGCAGGATATTAGGAGGTGGACTGTGGACCTGACCTGGCATGGTCATCCTCATGCTCTAACTAGATCTCTGAAGGGATCATAACTAACTTTGAAATATGATATACAATTCCTGGAAGAATCTCTTATCAGGATTCCTCTAGAACCCAGATATCACCTCCATCAGCAGGCACTACTTCAGCAAGAAGACAGAGTACTCTACTAGTACTTCTGGTAGTTTCTGTGAAGTGCAAGGAAGTGCTAGGGGCTTGCATAAAAACCAACCAAACAAGCAAGCAAACAGCTTTTGCCCAAAGCTACCTAAAAGCATAGCTACTCTACTTTTGAGGTCTGGTCAGGAAGATGCAGTGTTGGATCCAGCCGACTCAACACATGCCTAGAAGCAGAATGAGATGGGAGGAGGTTGTGTGTCTTCTATCCCCCCTAGCTGTTCTCCCAGGCACTGGCGAGTGGCAGGGGACCTCCTACAGCGATGTGAAAAACACCAAGCGTTTGGGACAAAGGCAAAATCCGGGCATGTTGTAACCAAAAGATTTAAAATAGAGATTCACTTCAGTAGTTCTGTTCACAACATTAGAAACTTACAAGAATCTTTAAGGAAAATTTCTTTAACAGAATGCTTTTTTTAAAGCATACAGTAAAGAAAAAAGTGTAACGTATTTAATTATATTTTCAGTCCAGAATAAAGTGTCAGTGGAAATGAGGAAGTCATGTGCCAAAAGAACCAACAGTTTGGTGGTTAAGGCAGCTCATCTGCTGTGTGGGATAATAAAGTCCAGATCCCGCTTTAAATTAGGGAATGTGATTTTCTTGCTATTAATTTAATTGTTTTCTTATTCATGCCAGGAGCAAATTTAAATTTACTTTTGGGAGGTCAGAATTCACTTCATGTTCTTGCAAATGGACTGAATTATTCGTAGTGCATAATGTAAAAAGATAAGTAAAAAGAAGCTTTTTTGGGGGGACAAACTACATTTGTAGTAGCTAACCAAATTTGGGTTTGACCTATTTGGAAACAGATCAATTCAGAAACAGTAAGAAATGATTTACTGACAATTAATAATTCTGCCCACATTTTTCCAGGGGTATAAGTGCTTGAATAATAGTCACCAGATACCAAACAGCAAAAAAGAACATGGGAAAGCAAATCACCTTCACCATGAAATTTACATGCACATGCATAACCAGCATTGGTGTTTCTGCATTCTTCTCATTTCCCCATGAGAATGCAGTAATCCTACTATTCCCATTCAGGTAAATTAAATTTTTTGTTTCTTTATTGTGAAAATAGAAACAGGATTTGGCTCATGGGGAAACAAAACTGTAGCAATACTTTAGATAATTTATGCATGGTATCATTAATGTATTTTAATAAATAGCTTTTGTAGTGGAGCTCCCATTCCCACTACTCCTTCAGCTTCTTGATCTGAGCTTGTTCTCCAGGTCAGCAATTCAACTCATCAGCTCTTTGCAGTCTTCATTAACCTTGGTGTTACATTCACTTTTTGGTGTTTTCATACCTCTTCTATTTCTTAAAGACTTCTCCAAACAAATGCTCCCTAAAATCAGCTAGGATTTTAAATTAAGTGTAACCCGATAGCTTGAAGGCAGGAGCTGAAAGAGCCAGTGCTCATCCTGGTTTCTGCAGGCCCCACTAGAAGCGACAGGACTTAAGCCCCAGCAGGGAGCCAGCGTGGACATCTGTGTGAGCAGCTCCCCAAATTCCTGCATGCATGTGCTGCGAGAACAGGCTCTGAGCTGTGGGAAACGGTATAACCACACCCCTGGGGCTCTCTGTCTGGGCTAATTTACATGGGCTTCCCAGTGTCTAGCATCAGTTCACTTATCTCCAAATCTCTAGCCATATCTCTGTATAAAAACTATTTTAATTCAAAAGGCTTTTAATCCAAAATGCTTTTAATTCAAAACCAAGAAAACCCCTCTTAATTCAAACCCAAGTTTGGCACAAGCTCAGCTAGAGCTGATGATATATGCAAGGAGATTTAGGGTTGGTTTTTATTTTCAGTTTATAAAACATACTGAAATGGATTCATATACACAGGTACCTGGAACTCTACAGTATTTTTGGAAATAAACCACTCATGGATAAAAGCCTATAAAATCTAATGTTCATAATTTTCTACGGCTTCTTTTATGCAAGGATCTCAAAGCTTTTTTGTAATATTAAATATGCTTAAACACTACATGCATTATTCCCATTTTAAGGAAAAAGTGACACACAAAGAGGCTGAGTAATTTGGCAAAAAGGGACACATAACCCAGACATCCTGGACTCATGCCTTAGAGGACAATTCTATTGGGACTAGGTATTCAGCCTGCCTTTGTAAAATTAGCTAATTAGTAGGAATATGAAGTGAGAGACTTCATATTCCAGTAAGATTCTAGGGTAGCTATAGTTTCTAATACTTGAAAGAGTGGCTGGATCGTGATATCATATGAAGCAGAATACATTCACCGCTCACCAATACATTACCATTCACCAAAAAAAAAAAGCAGAATAATCTGCTTTTGTAAATAGTGAACACATGAACAGTAAATAAAAAGTCATAGATGTTAATCACCAGTGAACAAAAAGAGTTCAAGGAATCCATTTCCCAGAATATAAGCTTTTATAACAACGTATTTTTTTTAAAAGGTAAGTCAGATTTTCAAACGTGCATATGTTTGATAAATAAACAATAATACAAAATGATCTCTCATGATGATTTATAATAACAGAGATTTACAGTGATACTGAACATGTAAGTTTAGTAATGAAGTGAACAGAAAGTGTCCAAACTTAAAAAATAGAATGTTATTTAAAAAACCTACAGGTAGCTAACCCATTATATAAGTTAGGAAAGATTTGCTTCTGTAAATTCAGAGACGAATTTTCAAAGAAGATTTGAAGGTAATAGCAGGTCAAAATACAGCTTACTAATGTCTAGGAAGGAATCTCTTCTTTTATTGTGTTATTAACAATGTAAAATTATCCTAACCTACACTAAATATTATTATTCTGACAAGGTAAATAAACATATTTACTGATGATATAAATTATCCTGTCTTGCATAAAGTACTTTAATAGTAGATTAGCAATCAAACTGGCTCCAACTTCTGCCCCTGGAAAGCCTCTCTCTGTTTCTGAGTTCTCTTTGGCAGTGACTTCTAGGCATTTTATTTTCTTTTGGCATAAGTGAAATTAAATGGAACATAGCCTTCTTATGATTACTTTTCATATACACTAAGTTGCTCTCCATATTATCATATTCTGCTCTCCATATTATCATATTCTTCTATCTCTTAAGGTTATCCTATGCTGTTTCCTTGCGCTAGGTACAGTTAAGCGTAAAGGACTGAAGAGTAAACAACAGGTCTACATGAAAGTCTAAAGCAATGAAATGTATCAAGTTATCCTGGACCTAACAAAATTAAAGAATGAGGATATATTTGCATGTCTTGAAATGTTCTGATTGCCAAACAGTGTACCTTCAACATACGCCACCACACAGCCAAACTTGAATATTGGCTGTGACAAGGCTTAAATGACTTGTCAGGGACTTTAAGGTTGTTTTCCTTTACTGAGGTTTGTCTGGAATGAGTCTGCTGGGTTGGTGTTCTTCTGATTCCCTTAGGTCACCACCAGGCGAAGAATCATATATTTTTTCCTGCACCCTGGGCAAACCTCTGTTAAAATTAGGAGGTAGGTTCAATTAATCTCAGGTTTGTATTTTGAGGAAATGTAGGCTGCTGTTAATTCTAAGGGTACCTTCACATATTTAAAACAGAGCAAACAGGCCATGGGAGGTGGTGGGCAGGCCTGCTAGGGAATATCTTATGGAAAAATGGTTCTGGAGAAGATACAAAACCACCAGTATGGGCCTCTGCTAGTTCTCCCTGTCAGCAGGTCCATGACTAGCACATCTCCTTTTCTCCAGCTCTTATTAATCTCAGCTGGTCCTACGAGTCTTTGGCTACATTTATACAGCACCATAATTAACGTCCAGTACAGATGACTAGGAATTCTCCAACCAAACTGACAGAAGATACCAATGAGTAAGAACAGGTTGTGGGAATGTGTTACTGTTGATGGAAATTTCATTCAGTAAATCTTCTGATCCAAACGATACACTTTACAATAGCCAATAAGCTAGGCTCAGTTTTAAATTACTTCTTGGCCTGACTCACTTCTGCAACTTAACCACCAGGATGCAGGTGAATGCTGACTGGATTTCCCATTCTCTGCTGTTGAAACAGCCCACTTCTCATTATTTCCATCACGTTCTGTGGAGCAAGGACCTGAACTTTAGTTTCCACTGTCCCAAGCTACAGTCCTCACAGCTGGAGTTGCCAAAACTTTTAGTGATTAACATGGCAAAGCTTCAAAGGGAGAAACTGAAACATCCTGCCCATTTCTAGTTTTTCTAAGAATATTCAGCCTGGAGAGGGGGGTGACATTCCCATATAAATGAAGACACAAGAACAAGGACTTTACCCAAATGGCCCAGAGGATCACCCAGGCACATTAGCTATTCTGGGACAAGTTTCTTCACTGTCTTGGTGGATTTGGAATAGTTTTTAACACGCAAATTGGTGTGGTATAGGAAAAAAAATCATTCCCACCCAGTTCTAGCCCTGTGGATATATGGAGTTGCACGAAAAGCTCATCTAGCTCCCAGACCTCTGAATCTAGGCATGCACAAAGTTAGCTTAAAATTGTTTCCTGCACAGAGATTACCATGGGTTGCTTCTAGGCCTTCATAAATTCTCTTCTGTATCTGCAGAAGGAACAGTTCAGGGAAGATTTAAAGTATACATTTGACTTAAACCTAGCTTGCTTTGCCCACCGCTACATGATCCTCAAGTACAGACTTTACACGTGGCTCTCACTCTGCCCGTGGATACAAGAAGAAGATTTGTATGGCAGTAATGCCCAGGAGTGCTGACCTCAGGTTTGGTCCTACTGTCCTCACCAATGATACCGTGAAAAGAAGTCCCAGTCTGAAGAACATCCTCTCTTATCTACATCCTCCAACACTTACTATATCATCCAAGGGGTTGGGTTTTGGTTTTGGTTTGTTTGTTTGTTTTTAAAGTACACAAGCTAGGAGACAGAGGACAAATAGTGACTGGTCAAAAGCACAGTCTCTCTGCAGGTTTGGAGGACTTCTGTGTGGAAATCTGGGCAGGAAGTAATGTATTGGGGAACTGCAAGAGCTCTGCAGGTTTCCTATTCAGCTGTTACCCAGGTGGGCCCTGAAGGAATTTCCTTTTAGAAAAGAAAAACATATGGTAGTATCTACATGCACTATTAAAGAGCTTGAATATAAACACAGCATCCTAAATTATTTTTTATTTAGAACAGATGGTATTTTGAAAAGGAATGCAAAGGAAGTACTTAAGATGGGATATACACAGTACAAAACAGGTGAGTCAGAAGAAAGGTTCCAGTCTTGTTTTGCAAATTAAATCTCTTGCCGTAAAAACAAGGCTATTCACATCCTCCGCAGATCAGCAGCAAAAATAAAATTAAGAGTCTCATTTCCAGCCCTTTGTGCATGTGTCAAACAGTGACACTGTTTTCAGTCAGGAAACATGATAGACAAGGCTTGTAATGATGATGCAAATCATGACTGAAGTGTACTGACAAAGAGCTGCAGCGGGTGAATGAAACATGCATAATGTCATGGAGTCTGGACCTGCTCCGTACTGTTAGTCATCCAATGCTGCAAGAACTGCTGCTGTAAACCATCAAAGGCTGGGGGATGTTAAACTCCTGCAACACTGTCTGGAGATGGGAGGACAGTTAAGTCTATCTCTCTCATTCTCTGACACATCACAACTTCATCGTTTCACAGG
This sequence comes from Steatornis caripensis, assembly GCA_013398225.1. Lineage (NCBI taxonomy): Eukaryota > Metazoa > Chordata > Aves > Caprimulgiformes > Steatornithidae > Steatornis > Steatornis caripensis. The sequence goes on from VZSC01019660.1 coordinate 97,209, forward strand.
ACTGTTGCAACAAGTCACTGACAGCTTCTTTCAGATCATCAGCTCTTCCAACGTCATCAACTTCCTATGTGTCAAAGCACTCTCTCGCTTTTTTTTTTTAAAGCAACCCAGAAGGGATTATTGTGTTTACAGTGCAGAACTAGGAGTTTGGTGGTCTATCTTCTATTCCCTGCAATACAGCTAAATTCTTATCAGACCTTGGCTTGGGAGGTGGTGCCACAAGTCAGTTTCCTTGTATTTGAAAGAAACTAAGCTCTCCTGCATCCCACAGGACTTTTCAGTTCTATTTAATTATGATGAAAGAAATTATTATTTTTGTTGCAATACATGCAAATATTTTACACTTCATTACGCTAAAGTCATAACTACAAATGTGACATGTTCCCCAATACCAACACGGAATCAGAAAACATTTCAACAGAACAGTTCTTAACTGTCTTAACAGTGCTTTAGCAAAGATACGTCTGCTTTGTAATTTTCCTTTTGCAGCAGATGTCACAACTAATGAGAGATTGTCCATTGATATAATCCAGCTTTGTATCAGGCAATACAAAATAGTCATCAAAAATATTCATTTGATCCTCAAAATCCAGGTGATGAGCTTATCTTTCAGGACTTGAATAATCATTTTGGGGTCCTTTTTCTTTTAGCCTCATATTATTCAGATTTTTTCTAATGTTTTCAAGTTTTTTCAGTAGCTACAAAGATATGTGGTAGTTAATTTGAAAATAAATTATATTCTTTCATTTCTAGTATTGTCTTTAAAAAGTACCTACCACTTCGACTATCCTTGACAATATCATAAGATTAATCTAATATCAGCACTAAAACCTGCATGACCTTCAGAATTAAAGTTCCAGTGAAGGAAAGAGTCATGTGATAAAAACACATGCTCCATATGCCAGCACATAAATGTAGAAGTACGTAGTCCTTGTAGAGGACTGCCTCATCTATGCATCAATAACATGTATTATTGAGATTTAATGGTTTAAGATTTGTTTTTATAATTCAGGATATACAAGCAATTTGTAAATTTCCATGTTTGCTGCCATGAAATCAACAGCGCTGCTCAGCAGAGAGCTGACATTTCCTCGTTTGGCCTTTTACTGCTTATGCAGAGGCTGAAGCTCTTTGTCTTGCCCTTGATGTCCCTGCCAGTTCAAGCTGAGCTTTGGCTTTCCTAGCCCCACCCCTGCACGCCTGGGCAATATTTTTAAAGCCCTCTTTTGTAGCCTGGCCCTGCTTCCACTTCCTGTATGTGGCCGTTTTGCAGTGGAGCTGCGCCATGAATTGTAGAATAATTTGGGTTGTAAAGGACATTTATGACCATCGAGTCCAACCATTAACCCAACACTGCCAAGTCCACCACTAAACCATGTCCCTAAGTGCCACATTTACACGTCTTTTAAATACCTCCAGGGACTGGGACTCAACCACTTCCCTGGGCAGCCTGTTTCAGTGCTTGATAATCCTTTTGGTGAAGACATTTTTCCTAATACCCAATCCAAACCTCCCCTGGTGCACCTTGAGGCCATTTCCTCTTGTCCTATTGCTTGTTACTTGGGAGAAGAGGCTGACCCCCACCTCGCTACAACCTCCTTTCAGGTGGTTGTAGTGAGCAATAAGGTCTCCCCTCAGCCTGCTTTTCTCTAGACTAAACAACCCCAGTTCCCTCAGCCACTCCTCGTAAGACTTGCTGTCTAGACCCTTCATCAGCTTTGTTTCCCTTCTTTGGACATGCTCCAGCAACTCAATGTCTTTCTTCTAATGAGGTCCCCAAAACTGAATACAGTATTTGAGGTACAACCTCATCAGTGCTGAGTACAGGGGGACGATCACTTCCCTGGTCCTGCCAGCGACACTATTTCTGGTACAAGCCAGGATGCTGCTGGTCTTTTTGGTCACTTGGGCACACTGCTGACTCATATTCAGCCAGCTGTTGACCAATACCCCCAGGTCCTTTTCTGCTGGATTGCTTTCCAGCCACTCTTCTGCAAGCCTGTAGCGTTGTACAGGGTTGTTGTGACCCAAGTGCAGGACCAGGCACTTGGCCTTGTTGAACCTCATACAGTCGGCCTCGGCCCATCAATCCAGCCTGTCCAGATCCCTCTGTAGAGCCTTCCTACCCTCAAACAGATCAAGACTCCCGCCCAACTTGGTGTCATCTGCAAACTTACTGAGGGTGCACTTGATCTCCTTGTCACGATCACTGATAAAGATAGTAAACAGAGTTCCTGGCTTAGCCGAGCCAGGGTGCAGATATGTCTGCTTGTTTTTCTGGGTATCATCAGGATGTATCATTCTCACAACTGGAAGATGTGGTCTGTATAGTCCTGGCAATTCTCCTCATGTCCTTCACCCTTCAGAGCTGCTTCTCTATGATCCCAGCTGCCCACTCCCTGGACAAGCCACAGGTTGCTCGCCTGGTGCCCCATATCTGATCCCTGGGATGCTCCTTCCTCCCTCCCCTCAGGATCTTCATCTCCATTCTCTCATGCTCACCATGACCAAGGCTGCCATGGGTCACCACCTCCTCTGCTGGTGCCTCCTTGGCAGGGACAGCAGATCCATCAGTGTGACCCCCTGGGCTGGCCCAACCAGACCCTATATCAAGAAGTCGTCCCTGACACCCTCCAGAAATCTCTGGGAATGTGTGTCCCACCCCTGCTGTGTCTTTCAGCAGGTGACGGAGAAGTTCATGGCTCCCAGGTGTGCCACACTCTGCCTTCTCCAGACTTCCTTGAGAGGTTTAAGGAAGGATTCACCCTTCCCTCATTCTGATCCCATGGTTGGTAACATGCTCCCTGTACACTGCCACTCTCCCTGGCCTCCCTTTGTATCTGACCCATGAGCTATTACCAGACCCTTGTCTGTCCGAAATGAGAGCTCCATACATTTCAGCTGCTCCTTCGAACTGAGGGCATCCCCACTCCACTTCTTCCCTGCCTGTCTTTCCTGATAAGCTTGTACCCTCTGCTGCAGCACTCCCTCCATGCAGGCTGTCTTGCATGCTCAAAGGCACGTTATTTGATGCATTAACTGTTGTTCAAGTTCAGTACCTGTTTCTTCTACGTTTTGACCCTACAATATGGTATGAAAAGAACAGAAGACCTGTTTATCTGCTGTAGGCACAAATGCTCCTCACAGGTAGGTCAGTAGTCTCACTATGGATCATTTGGATTTTGAAAAAGGCTGGGATGTTCACACCTGCCCACTCTTTCATAAGAGGCTACTGAGAATGAAGGTCAAATAGAACAAGATGCAGTTAGACCTCAAATGATCTAGGTTCGTTCCTCCCTCCCTCCCCTCTCTCTTTGCCTTTCTCAACTTTGCATTTTCTTTCTTTCTTTTACTTCCTTTCCTTCTCTCCTTTCGTCTCATTTTCCATGTATCCTAAGAAAACAGTACAAAATAAACTTAGGTTTTCCTTGATGCTATAGAAGGGTTTGATATTTCTGCCAGGGAAAAATCTCTAAATTTTGCAACTGAAACCCATATTTTTTCCTTACAGAAGAGATTTTTAAGTAAATTCATATAGACTGGTAATGAACCTAAAAATGGTCAAGACTTTTGCAGAGCAACTAGTGTCAGAGTTCTCAGACAGTTCTCCTTAAAGACTATTAAACCTTCAGTCATCTTAGAAAGAAAAGGCCGACCGTAACTAATTCTTGTGGTAACATGAGTTCAGCAGGAAATAGAAACCTTCACAGAAATCAACTATTTTTATTTTCTGGAGAAATTCGTCAAAGAAATGGTATTTGCTGGTATGTTCAGTAAACACAGAAAAAAATACTGAAGAGCCAAAATGATGATATATTTTAGTATGCAATTTCCCCAGTAATTTAAATTCCTTGTTGCATGACTTGAAAGCCATGAAAAAGTGTTCAGACTCACAATACTTCCTGAACTCTGTGCCACATCTTCCACATCAGGATTTTGTAATGTCTCAGAATTTTTCTCTCAGCTTTGGCTATTTTGGAAGACATCTTTTGCTACTCTTCAGTCCAACACACTTGTAACTGAGAAATGAGGTATGCAGTAGCTACACAAGCTCTAGATCTTTGAATTTATCAGTATAATACTATGAATGCTGAGTGAAAAGTTGAGTAACATGAGAGTCAAGGAATTGTTTTTGATCAAAACTACCTAGGAGAGAAGTGAAATTGTACTGAATGGTAAATTTCCATCATGACAAGGTGGGGGCAACAGGAGTCTCAGATACTACGTTTAGTCTCCTAACGGTATCACTGTGTAGGTGGAGTGGAGACAACAACTACACTGAGATAGTGACATTTTTCAGGTAATATGAAAAAGTCAAGAAGAGAGATGTGAGAAAATTTAGGATGGCATCAGTAACTAAACAGACAACATGCTGACGAATGAACTTCAGTACTGACTGGTGGCCAAAGTTTAGACTATTCACACCTGCCTCATGGTTTCTGCAAGGCCAAGATACATTGGCATTATCATTCAATCATCACATCGGGCATACCTTGTTCCCTGCTGCTACCATACCCTCCCTTCCTCCAGAAACTGCTGTCTGAGGTAGTCTCAGGCAACATGAGCTTTTCTGCCCTGAAGTTCAAGCTTAAACCCAGCTATCTACCCTGCAGGGGAAGGATGCCCCAGTCCCTCTCTCACTTCTCTTCTCCCATGGAATGACATGTGATTTCTACAGGCACACCCCTGCCTACAGCTTTATAAATCACTGCAGGAAAGGGAGCTGCCTGCCACTTGGGCTTCAAGGACAGCACATGTAGTGGTTTGAGCCCAGCTGGCAACAAAGCACCACACGGCTGCTCGCTCGCTCACTCCTCCCCCCACACCGGGATAAGGAGAAAACATAAGGAAACCTGGTGGGTGGAGACAGGGACAGGGAGGGTTCACTCACCAGTTATGGGCAAAACCAGACTCCACTCAGAGAAAAAATGTTCAATTTAATGAGTTACCACTCAAAGCAGAGTAGGATGAGGAGACATGAAAAGCCAGATCTCAAAACACAAAAAACACCTCGAGTCCCCTCACTCCCGATGTCTCTCCCTCCTCCACCCTCAGCGGCGCAGGGGGACAGGGAATGGGGGGGCAGTCAGTTCACCAGAGATTGTCTCTGCCGCTCCTTCCTCCTCAGGCGGGGAGGGCTCCTCACACGCTTCCCCTGCTCCAGCGTGGGGTCTCTCCCACGGCAGACAGTCCCTCACAAACCCCTCTGACGTGAGTCCTTCCTGCGTGGTGCAGCCCCTCAGGAACGCACTAACCCAGCACGGGCTGCCCACACAGTTGTGGTCTGCTTTGGGAATAGTCACCTCCTCCCCTGGCATGGGGTCCTCCACAGGCTGTAGGTCCATCTCTGCTCCACCGTGGTCCTTCACGGGCTGCAGGTCCCTCTCTGCCTTGCCCTGGTCCTTCACAGGCTGTTCCACCGTGAAACTCCGTGGGCTGCAGGGGCACAGCCTGCCCTCTCCCCGCAGGCTGCACTGGAATCTCCGCTCTGGCCACCTCCTCCCCCTCCTTCCTCACTGACTCCCCATATCTGCACAGGTGTTTCTCTCACGTCCCCCTCCTCTCTCTGCTGCAGGTGTCAATGGCCGCTCATCGCAGAGGCCCATCTGTTGTCTCTAAATGGCCCGGCCTCAGCCTGAGGTGGGGCTGCCTTGGAGCTGGGGGAGCTTCGAGCAGCTTCTGACAGGGGCCACCCGCGCGTGTAGCCCCTTGCCCTGCTACCAAAGCCCCGCCACACAGACCCAACACAGTACATTAACAGTCTGTACGTGATGCTGAGGTATTGGCAGCGTATTCAGATGAACAAGGAACAAGGGAAATAAATAGTGCTGGAGAGACACAACTGTCCATAAACTAGAGGTGCAACCTCACCTGGTCATCATCTCTCAAAAAGAATGCTACACAAAAGGAAGGCTGGAAAACCCTTCAAAGAGTGAAGGTCAAGACTATTTAAGACTATAGGGGAACATGACAAAAAGTGTTTTTACAGTTTTGCAGAAGGTAGATGAGGAGTTCATATTGTCCCTGATTCCCTTTACCACAGCAGAGATGGGAAACGTCTGCCAAGATATTCCTTTATTATGCTTGACAAGGATCTGCAGGAAATTAATATTTGTGATTTTCATGCCTTTAAGCTAATGCAAGGCAAAGACTGAGGGGACTGGAACCTTGTACAAAAGCTCCCAGAGCCACTTCCCTGCGTTATATGGATATATCAGTCTGCTCAGTTCGCTCAGGGCTCCTTACACCATACATCATTTAATGACGAAGGCATTAACCCTGTGTTCAATACACAGCGGACTTCTATGTCACACAAAGCAGTGTCAGACCTGGGATCGCTCAACTTAAAAATAAAAGAGGACATCTTCACTGTGAATACTACAGCAACCTACTAAGCTAGCTTTTTCAAAAGGAAGAGCAGTATATTGCAAGACTTGACCTGCGTTGGAAAGCTCACTTGAAAATATATTTAAATTATGGGGCAATTAATGTGTTTTATGCCCAGGGCAGTTCCAAGTGTCTGTGGTACTTCATAGGCCATGCTAATTAGTTTATAGCTAGTTCAGTCAGGCCTACATTATACTGTCTTCACAGAAGTGGCTGCAACATAGACAACTTATCACAAAGGAGCCCTCAAAAGGCATTAATGATTTGTGCTTTTGCTTCTATCATTCAACTTTCGAATGAGACCACACGGGCAGGAGTGAAAGAACAAAACACACTCATAAACTTTTACAGACCTAGATGCAGGTGCACGCTCAGCACCTGGAGCTAGTGTTTTATGGTCTTCACAATAATTCTCTAATATTAATGACATTTGAGTGAACTTTCCTATCAAAAAGAGAACTTACCTATGCTATCAGCATTGGTAAATGATTTATAGGATCTGTATCCAATAACTAGGTGAGAAAAAAAGCTGGAGTACATTCTGCTATTAACACTGTCACAGGCAATGTCATATCTGAAATAGATCTCGACAGTTTTAGTAAAACAAGTGCCCTAGTGAGTAATTTTAACCTTAACTTCTTAATGCAAACACAGATTACAGTTTACAGGGACTTCACAGGATTTTACCATTTTACAAAATACATCGTTACAAACACGCTTCCCTCACCCTCAGGTAAGGATGTACTTTAACATCTAAAAGGCTTCACTGGAAAGACTCAACAATTTGCCAGGATTAGTATTTACAATATAAAACTTGACCAAATATAAGTTATGACTGTTGAAAAGACCAAGTCATACAGAGACATAACTATAGGAAAGTATTTGCTCATCCTTTTATGTCCTGGGTATTACGTAAACAAATATTTTCCTTTACTCTGCTGACTTCAGATTTGGAGGCAAAGTTCAAATATATATTTAATCTAGCATATTGAAAGTTCATAGAAGAGACCTGTACTTCAGGACTAAAAATCACGTAAGACCACTGCTAAAACAAACAAACAAACAAATAAATATATAGCACAAACTGTTGTGGCAAACTTGGAAAAGCCACTCAACATATGTATTTATGCTAATAGCAGAACACTGGCTTTAAAATGAGTGTTGGGTTATGCAATACAATGTATTCTAATAGTGAAAACTTGACACTAGCTAGCAGTATCAGGTAAAAGTGTCAAGCTAGCAGTGGTGTCAGGTAAAAAGAGTTCCCAATCAGAGTTTATGAGCTAAATCAGACTGATAGCATAAAAGTCGTAAGCACTGGAAGAAGCACTGGAAGAAGGGTGAAAAAAGGGGAGTCTGACAAACAAGTAGAGGACAGTGGAAAAACAAAGCTGAGTTCTGTGTTTGTTTCTGTTTGTTTTTTTCCAGCAAGGTTAAGAGGAATCTTGATCCTAGTCAGAAATGCTGGGATGGCAACAAGATTTGATAGAGAACCCATTATGAAAGAAAGGACTTCCAAGATTCAGTGGCCAGAGCTGAAGCTCACAGAAGTGAAGTTCACACCACAAATCAAGTACAGGCTTTAAAATAAGTTTAGCTGTTCTTACTGTTTACACAGAGACGTTGTGTTTTCCGTTCAGAATGCTGTGCTTTTACAGTATGTTACAGTTTACGTCAATTACCATGCTGGATGGAAATCACTTGGTGAAGAAGTTGCATGGCATCTGTTAAACAGGTAATACAGAGAACAGTAAATCCTGACTGGGAAAAGTCCAGTCTTGCTTACCAAGATTACTTTTTGTTTATTTAATTTTCAAAACAGTATTCTGCAACTATTAGGAGCTCAGGGCTGGAAGTCCTGCTCTTGGAATCTTCACCAGTGATGAACAGTTGTTTCATCAGATCCATGCAGGCCTATTTGAATCCTTTCCCACTAATTACATTCCCCTCTTTAAAACTCCATATGGCAAACAAGAAATTTGCAGATACTAATTCAAGAGACTACACAGACTGTATGGAGGAGAGATAACACCCCTAATTTCATTTTCCTCTTATCAGACTGGCAGCAGTTCTGAAATGGGGCTCTGTGCAAAATGTCTGGTACAGTGGCATCCCCACTGTGCACGGAAGTGGTATAATTATACACACCCAGGACTTAAAAGTGGTGGTGCTGGGCATATCTCAAGAGATTGGGCAATTTGGATCAGCATTGGGAGCTTCAAAGGATTTGTCAGATTTGTGTTCACCACACCAGCCTCTCCTTGCTTTTACAATTATCTTCTTTGTACCTGTAAATGCAATTGAATCTAAGCATTACTTCTAGGTTTTCCTTCCTAGGTACGAAATTCTGCTCAAAGGAGGAAAGGACAAGCCCAAAGGGTAGAGTTACCATTTTAATTTCACTTTTGCATGGAAGAAATCATCTGTTTTGTTTCCTGTCAGGTTACATACTTTAATAGAGAATTCAAATAATTTCTTGTTTGATTGATTGTAGTTTTCTTAACATAAATATAGTCTATATTAATCTTCTCTAGTCTGGGCTGTTTGAAGGCCTCTAAAATCAGATGTCCAATTTTGAAGTCTGCACGTGTGATTATACAACACAAATAAAGTAATCACACTTTTTTTTCTGCGCAAACTCAAGAAAAAAAGGATGGTGAATTCTTCTGAAGAAACATCATCTTTTAGCCACTTGACAAATGCCAGGGACTGTGCTGCCTTTAGCTGGGATAGAGTTAATTTTCTTCATGGTAGCTGGTATGGGGCTATGTTTTGGATTTGTGCTGAAAACAGTGTTGATAGCACAGGGATGTTTTTGTTATTGCTGAGCAGTGCTTGCACAGAGCCAAGGCCTTTTCTGCTCCTCACACCACTCCACCAGTGAGGAGGCTGGGGAATGCAAGAAGCTGGGAGGGGACACAGCCGGGACAGCCGACCCCAACTGACCACAGGGATGTTCCATACCATTTGCTGTCCTGCTCAGTGTATAAAGCTGGGGGAAGAAGAAGGAAAGGGAGGTGGTGGTGGGGGGGTTGTTCTGAGTGATGGCGTTTGTCTTCCCAAGCAACCGTTATGTATGATGGAGCCCTGCTTTCCTGGGGATGGCTGAACACCTACCTGCCCACGGGAAGCAGGGAATGAATTTCCTGTTCTGCTTTGTTTTCTGTGCAGCTTTTGCTTTTCCTGTGAAATGTCTTTGTCTAAACCCATGAGTTCTCTCACATCCATTTAGGATTCCTTTTTTAAAATGCCCAAGTATTTTTTGAACACAACATTTTTGAGCACTTCAGAAGTCTTCCCTGCTTTGATGGGAGTCTTGGACAACAGACAACTGGAGTCATTCTGCTAAATCATTAAAAACTGCTCCTTAAATACATAATTTCTCTAAACAGTTTCAAGGTTTGAGTTACAGATACTGAGCTAAGCAGATTAATCAATATAGTTTTTAAAAGTGTGATTAAAAGCATCCTCATTTGTTTCTCCTCAACACCTTAATTCTTTCTTTCTAATCACTCTCAGAAAGAAATGTTATGGGCATGAAGTAGTACTAGAACTGGTGGGAAAACATGCCAAGGAATACATTTTCCGGGCTGTCTTCCTGCCATATAGCAGAGCACATAATTACATTTTCTTTTCTGCAGATCGCTTTTACTTCTGCCAGCTCTGAGGTTTTGCAAAGATTAAATCTATCTCAATGACGGAAGAGTGCCACAAGAATACAGCATAATGGATAGTAAATAGTAGACACTATATTACAAGAAATCAGAATCTATGGCTGGGCTGTGAAGGGTGAAATCGACTGCACCCATAGGTAACTTCAGGGAAGTTTCTGAAGAGTCCCAGAAGTCGTACCTTGCCCTGATCTGAATCGTATTCTGGCTGTTGCAAACTACTGTGTAACCAGATAATGCTGGTATTTGTTAGTCATAATTATTTACAGGCAGAGGACAACCCTGGGCAACCTTTTCAGGGCCCTGAAGGGCACCGCTATCTTTGACTGTCCCTGCCTACCCTCTGGGGCTCCCCCGACCCTGCCTATGGCACAGGACCCCATGTCAGACCCCTGGGGTCATTAGCCTCTGCCCCAGCAATGCCGCAGCATGGCCAGTCTCCTGCCCTGACCCACCCGGGGAGCCCCCGGTGCTCCCAACCCATGCAGCATCCTCGAGAATACTATGATCATTTAAGTAAACCGTGTTATTAACAGCATCCCCATCAAGTGGAAAATCAACCATCCTTTATAGAAAATAAAGTCTTTCATTTTATCTGGAATTATATAAGCATTTGGTTAAAAAACCCAAGACGGAAGCATGACTCATTCTCATGTGGTAAAACATAACTAAAATGAAATTTTATTTTTATCTAAGTGAGTTTTAAGTCAGAAATTTACTTTTAACTGAAAATCAGTTATCAGACCTCTATTAATGTTTTATTTCCCCCAAATTTGCAACTGATTGGAAAGAGGGTCCCCAGGGAGAGGAGCCAAGTCTGAACCTCCTGCCAGCCAGCTGGCTGAAAGGAGGAGAGCAGGCTGGTATCTCCAGGCTGGCCACACCACATCCCACCCAGTGTCCAGTGGGGATCTCTGAGCAGAAAACCAGGCATACTGTTATCAGTGAGATATAGGGAACAGGGGACTGGTTTAGAAATCAGACTTGGTTAATTCTGTTCTTTATGGAAAATTTATTTTAGACAAGTCTGTGAAATTCAGCTTGCCATAACTGTACTTTGCTCATCAGCAAGTACATTCCAGTACTTCAGAAATGAGACTGTCTCACTATCACATGTAACTTCTCTATAAAGCAATCAATTCATTCAATGCAGTACCATATTCTATGATTCTATGATTCTATGATAAAGCAGTGGCAGAAGCGGAAGAGAAGGAGGAATCCCAGTTCCCTCTTCCCTGACTAATCATGAAACTGTACTTCCTTTAGTTTTGCTTTATCTTGTAAAGTCTATCACTCTTTACAGAGATTACATTTATCTCCCTGGATTGATGAAAGAAACCCGCCTTTACTATACTTGCTATCAGAACTTCTCACAGCACAGTGCTAATGCACAAATCTTATTCCTGGGCTACTTAAATGCTGACTGACACAACTGCTAAACAGGCAGCTTTAATAAAAAGCCTTCAGTTTTACAGTTTCACAATGCCTATGATCTTGGGATTTAAGGCCAGGCTGTAGGTATGGAGGAGCAAAATTCCATAGCCCTAAAAAAAAGAGGCTAAACAGTGTGACCATATCATGAATCGTCTAAATTCCTTTCTGCCCACACTCTTTGGAGTTATTTATGACAAACTTAACATGTTCAACAACGGGAAGAATGGAACAAACAGATGGTGTTTGTTTCAGCTTTGGTAACTCTCAAACTGGGCTTTTAACCAAGGTGGACCTGTTCTGTTCTTCCTTACACATTATCACTGATTTGAGAATGTGCAGTATCCGCAAGAGCGATTGCTCTCCCTTTACTTGCAAGTTATACCTTTGCAATGCAGAACCACCAAAATGGCACTGCTAGGCCTCTTGTAATTGCCATCCCTTAAAATAGATATTATATACTGCTCACAAAATCCATCAAGGCTAATAAGGTCCTTTAAGATTTACAGGTGGAAAAGTACAGTATTTGCCCCTTGTTTATGTGCAAATTTGAGAAGTGGCTTAATCAGAAAAGTTATTTTAGTAGCACTTAGTGCTATGACCTATCTACAAAGTAAGAAATATTCTCTTGCCAATTTCAAAATTAATTGCAGAAGGAAGAAAGGTACTAAAGCAAAAACACTTCTGCAATCATGCGGTATATGTCAAGAATATGCCGAGAAAAGAACATCTTATGGACTCTCAGCTACTGTGGGTGGCCTTTTCTTCTCCACCCACGTGTTCCCAGTCCCCTTCTTGTACGAGCTTGTGCCAGTTTGATCTGGCAGTAAATCAATCCATAGTAAAAAAGAATAAATATTTTCAGGTTTTTGTCAGCTTGGTTTTTGATTGGTTTCATGCCCTAGAACTGATTTACCAAGAAATCACCTAAGCAATATTGTTGTTGCAAATGAGGGGATTGTGGCAGTGCTGGTTTAGATAAAATTGGGCTGCCTTGAAGCCACACTCTGCAGCTAATGTCCCAACCATAGACAACAATAGTTCAACTGTACACAATCTTAGCTGCCGATCTCCATTTGATTCTGTATTTGGTTGCACTTTGCACCAGTATTTATTTTCCTTTGATGGTATCAAAAGCCACTTACCATAAAAGTTCTTGGAGGAGAATAACGAACATGTTATATATTGTTTTCTTCTCAGAGTTTACTGTCATGCTCAATGGCATGTTATCATGCAATGAGAAACACAGTACCGAGCAGCACCCTGTTCATTTCAATTGTATTGCAATCCTGAAGGGATCTGACCAACCATGCTGTTTGTCAAAAAAAGTTTTCAACTTTTATGGGAAACGTCACAGACTTCCATTGAAGCTTTTCCTTCCTTAATACAGCAGTCACAAGCTTAGTAACTTTGAGCTTTTAACTTTAACTCAGGTTCCCACAAAGAAAGTATTTCAGAGCATTTGCTGATCTGCTGTAGGAAAATATAGCATGAAACCAATGGTGCATGGTATTGTTTTACATTACGTGTGTACTTATTGTTTCACAGCACAATGTTCAATGAGGAAATACCTCTGACAGACTTCACTATGAAAGCATGGGATTAGCAGCACAGTCAGCACTAAATAAAATAGAACAGGGCTCTAAACGTGTATTATCTCTTTGGAGGCATCCTTCATTGCAGGTCCCTGTGAAGGGACATACAAAGAACAAGAAAAGACAATTATCTTATAAGGCAAGTTGTTGAGGACCATAAAGAAAAATGTCTAAGTGAAAGATGTTGTGAGGTTTAGTGGATGATAAAATAGCAGATGAAATTCAGATAAATGTAGAGCAGTTCTAACTTTATGTACCCATTAGCATAGGATCTGAACTCAATGTTTCCACCCAGTAACAAGAACTAGGGGTTATACTTTCCTGACACCTTGGCTGAGGGTCCGGCAGCAAACACTAAACCCCCCACGTATTAGGAAATTCTAACTAAGGAATGGAGAACAAGGTAGAAGATAACATGCCACTATATAAACCCCTATATTTTAAATACTCCTACTAAATGTACTCCTACATTTTAAATAATTCATATAGCTCTCTTACCATCTCAAAATGTATGCAGGAGAACTGGAAAAAGTGCAGAGGTGAGAAAACATGTAGAGCAATTTCTACATGGGAAGTGATCAAAATGGACTAGAATTCTTCATACTCAACGAGAGATGACAGAGGAGTAATGACAATAATAGATGGCATGTTTAAAACAAAGTTATGGTCCTCATACAACATGCAGTTAAGCTATGCAACTATTCACAGCTTTGCTGTTGATACTAGAATTGTAGATGGATTCAAGAAGCTCTCGACAAAATTATAGACAGCATTCTGGCTGAGGACAGACTTCAGGCAGGTTGGTATGCCTTATTGTATTCTTTCCTAGGCATCCGCTGTTGGCCCCTATCATAGGCGAGATATTAGATGGGCTTTCAGTATGAATCAGCATATTTGTCTGTGTGTTCTTAATCAGATCTGAATCAGATAAGATGTCTGCTGCCATGTAGTTGATCCAATTTCACCTGTGATTGAAGAATGATGATTTTTTTGGCAACAATAAGCATTATGCAAGGATTAAATAATGAGTATCATTCCTGTTTTGGAGTATTAGACACACCTAACCATTTCAAACGCTAGGCAGCATTGACCACAATAAAACATGTTGCCTGAATGATTCTCTAATTTTAAGAATATCCTTCATAAGCAACAAATTACATTTCTTTCAGTGCAGATAATTCATTCAAGTCTCCAGACAAGTGAGGTTGATCACAGTGATATATTTTATCCTCCTAGAATAATCACAGTGGAAAGTATACATTGAAGCATGCTCATTGAGTATCCAATACAGACCAAGCGTCCTCCTTCATGACCTTTCTTGAATGATGGCAATAAAGAGATGTCAGTGAAGAGCAAGTATAGGGCATGATACTATTCTCAAATATTCTCATACCACATATTTTCATATCAGCATAGTCTAGGCCTAACATGATTTGTCTATTTAGCAACCCTGAATAGATCTTTCCTCCAAATACTTACCCTTTTCAACTCATCGTAAATTTTCAGTATCTACAACATCCTTTGGTAAGGAGTTCTACACATCTACAACCCACTGTGCCAAAACCCACCTTCTTTCATTTGTTTTGTATCCAGTTCCTACAGGAAGCCTCTCTTACACTTCAAGAGACAGTGAGCAGTCAGTCCTTGCCATTATCTCTACACAACGTGTGATTCTGAAGACCTCTATCATATTGCCTTGTAAGTCCTTTCTTTTCCAAACTGACAAATTCTACCCTGGTCATATACTTAATCATCCTTGTTTATCTCCTTTGGGCCTTTTCCAGTTTTAGTCAACCTTTTTTTATGATAATGGAGGTAGAACTGCATGCAATATTAATGCTGAGGGCAAATAATGCATTTATGCATGGAAAACAATGCTATTGTTTTGCTCTTCATTCCTTTCTAAATCATGCCTAACTTTTAGTTAGCCTTTTTTTGACTGCTGCTGAACAGACATTGAATTGTTATATTCTATTGAATTACCACTCATAATCGAAAGGATTCACTCCTGGGTGTCATTGGTCAGTATAGAGCCCATTATGTTATGTAAAACAGGATTCTTTCCTCTGTATCTTTACGTACATGGAATTTTATCTAACATTCTCAAAAAGTCCTCCTACACCTCTTTGTTGTGTGTGTTCATCCTTACTATCAGAACAACTTCTTATCCTCTGTAAATCATTTCACTTATCGCTCACTCTCTCCGTTGTCCTCCCCCTCCTCCATCATTTCAGCAGCACAGGTTTGGGCATGGACCCTTACAGACTTCTGTGACTTCTCTTAACTGCTATAATTGACATTTTCTTTCCATTCCTTGCATCCTATCTCATAGCAAACCCGTGTCTTACCCCACGGGTCTTTGGATTCTCAAGAGCTTTAAAAGGACACTAGATGATTGACTTTTATCAGCCAGCCATTTTGTTCATCCCCACATAGATCATATATATTCACATGTCCACTAATTCAATTATTTCTTGGAGTTTTACTAACTTGGTGGGTATAAATCTCATGCTACAGATGTGTAGCTTACTTCATTCCGCTTGGAACCTGTTTTAAGGACTGGCATAACTTTTGCCATTGGTCCAGTCCTCATGTACCAGAATAGTTTTAAACTGAGAGGTTACACATTGCAATTGGCAATTCAGCTGTTTCATCCTTGACTTTTCTTAAAGCACTTGGGTGAACACTGTCCATCACTGGCTACTATTTGCATCGTCAATGTTTCCACAACCTCTTTAGCCACTTCAATATCAGACATATTCTCTGAGGAACATCCTCCCTCTCCAAAGACATCCAACACGGACCTACAATTTAGTCCGCAGTGAAAGTTTATGTAAAGAATTCATTTGGCTTCTCAGCAGTGGTCTTGCCCTCTCAGTGCTCCTTTAATGCCATGAGCACCATTTGGCTCGACAGCCTCTCTGGTATGCTTCCTGCTCTTGACACATCTGAAGCAATATTCAGTATTCATTTGGTCCTTTTTGCTTATTGTTCCTCAAGCTCTATTTTGACATGCACTATTGCATTTATACAATTAATCTGCCAGAGATTACAATCCTTTGTCTTTTCCGTGTTTGGATACAATTCCAGCTTTTTGAAAGATGCCTTCTTATTCTAATAGCCTACTTATTGTGCTGATTAGACATGCTTGATTCCTTTCCCTTTCCTATTCAAGCCTTTCTTAACAGGTGGTATACACTACTGCTGGGCTTCCAGTATGCTGCCCTTCAGTAACCTCCTTGTAACCTGCAAAGACTTACTCTCTTTATGTTAAATTTAACAAATTCCTGATTTTCAGATATTTCCCCGTTTTGAAATTGTGTACCACTGGAGTAGCAATGGTGGGGAGTGAGGCTGGCCTTTTTACCTCTGTAAGGATGCTGAATTTAAATTTAGGACTTGTTTGCACTCCCATTAAAAGCAACATTAGTTATGCCTAAGGAGGGATAGATTAAGAACTAAAGGTCAGGACTTACTGAGTTTTAAAGGAGTAATTTCTATTGGTGTCTCAAAGCTGCTTAAAAATTGATAAAATGATTAACTCAAGGATTTTTGCCTAAAGAAGGTCAGAGGTACTAAAACCCCTTGTAGTAGCAATGAATTCAACAATGGGCTACATTAGGAATGTTAGCAGCCTTCAAGACCAAGAGTAATTTATATAACTAAGAGCAGTGTCTTTTTGCCATTTATTTAGTAGTACCATTTATAAACTATAATCAACAATCCTCTCTTTATTAACTTTAATATACTACATATGTTATTTGGAGTATGTGAACCATAGTTTTAATTAGTTAAAAGATAGGGAGCCACTAAAAATACACAGTAATCAGTAAGAAAGAAGAGAGATTAAGTATTCTTTAGCTCATTTTTAAGCTGGTACTTTACTAAATCCCTACAGGATCTCTAGATCTTCTGATATGCCTACAGATTATATTAGTTTGAAAACATCAAATTAACTTTTGTGAGAGCCATTTTATGAGATACATTTATTTTTTTATGCATAATTTCCCTTTTTAAAAGCTGAATCCTGTCAGGAAAACAAAGCAATTCTAATTTATTTCACACAGATAACATCTTCTTGTGGTTCAATTCAAGTTATTAGTCAGTAAATAAATTTGTTACAAATTTGGCTCAGAGTCACATTATGGCATAATAAATCATTAGTCTTCTGATAATACTTGCAGTGCATCCAAAAGGTTTTACTAGTACTTCTCAATATATTGAAACAAATGTGGAAGTCACTAAAGGTGACGTAATTCATATTAGGCAAACCTATGAAGCTATTGAGGGGGAAAAACGTCATACTATGCTCTATTTAGAAACTCTGATAATATGTGTTACAGACGATCAGCTTAAAACAGTACAGGTAACAATATTTCTGGCATAGTTGTAGAGAGTTTGATTTGATGGACTTAGTATTCTTCATGTGCAGTATTTTGCATGCCATTTTCCAGATCTTATAAAAGACAGTCTTAGCAGTGCCTATCAGCAGAGCTGTAATT
Source organism: Steatornis caripensis (assembly GCA_013398225.1). Classification (NCBI taxonomy): domain Eukaryota; kingdom Metazoa; phylum Chordata; class Aves; order Caprimulgiformes; family Steatornithidae; genus Steatornis; species Steatornis caripensis. Next base: position 114,795 of record VZSC01019660.1, read on the forward strand.
TTAATATCATGGCACAGACCTCTGTCATTTGAGCCAACTGTAATATTCACAGCAGGCTGCTCTTCTCTGTTCAGGCAGACCACTGGAGGAGACACGTGGCTTTTGCTCAGCCTTTTGAGACAGTAGAGTCCAATATCTAGTTCCTCACAGTCCTTACTGCCTATTTTCTTTTATCCTACTTTTGTAGACCTTTTCTGTTTCTGTCTGCCCACACCCACATCACTCCTTGTCCCTTTCTTTGCTATCTTCCCTCGCCACTCCAGTCCCTGTTGCTACTCCATCCTATCCTCTTTAAGTTTACCTCCTTAATCTTCTCCAATTTGCTTTGTTTCTGTTGACAAAACTTTGTATTTTTCTCTGGTATTAGTCATAGAAACAACTGCAGTATTTAAGCTGATGCTAAAAAATCTTTTCTTCTTAGACAAATACCCAAAGGAAGTTCGATCGTAATTGCATTTGGTGAATGTAAACAGTTGGTTAACAGGAGCTTATATAAAACCCTAGCTACCAAGCTGTCTGTAACAGCTAACTAACCATTTGCCAGTGTCAGAAAAGCCTGTAATAAGGAAGGCCCTCTAAATTGAGGTTGGAGTCCAATCTTTAAAAGTGAAATCTAGGAGCTAACCTTCCCCCTCATTGCCACGTCTGCAGCCAGGCTCTGCCTTCACCCAGCGATGTCTGCGCAATGCCTTAGCTCCTGAAGAGAAAGTGGCAATTCGATATTTTTTCTGAAAATTTCAAAAGGCAAGGACAAACCATGGCACTCTGCTGGCATACATTCTCTTATATATGCTTCTATTTTCATATCAAAACCCCCTCTCAAACCCAAAGCTAATGAATGGCGATTGGATACACGGGTAAGAAACCCCACAATTCATTATTATTGTCCTGAATTGAGCACTGCATGACATTGAACATTACGAAGTCAAAATAATCATGAACACCCTCCAGTCTGGGGGGGATGAATAACCCAGACTAATGCCGTCTTGGGAAAAAATACTTTGTGAACAAACATGTGACCAATCACATTATCACCCCTTATTAATTTCTTTCACAACCTCTGGCAACCTGAACATTTCAAATTCTTTCCTAGTGACATCTGTATTCATGCATCTAACTTAGATTAAAACCCACAGCAACAACATGGCTCTTGTGTAAGTGAACGTCACTGTCAGCCCTGTTCCTGTACTCACTGAAACCCATTGTCCTTTGGAGCCCTGCTATCAGCTCTTTCCTATTGATCCATTTTGCATGACCAGATATAAAGGATATTCCACAGCCACCTGTAAACCCTGCACCTTTTAGTTTGCAACTAAAAACAGTCCCACTCAGTNCCTGTACTCACTGAAACCCATTGTCCTTTGGAGCCCTGCTATCAGCTCTTTCCTATTGATCCATTTTGCATGACCAGATATAAAGGATATTCCACAGCCACCTGTAAACCCTGCACCTTTTAGTTTGCAACTAAAAACGGTCCCACTCAGTCATTATTTCTCTGCTCTTTCCTTACCAACTCCTAATACCAATCAAATGTTGCATCTCTGTCATTTGGAAGTTGCCTTTAAACTGCAGGGCAAGCAACAAACACAAATAGATTTACTATTTAAAAGGTTTACTTGGAGTTACGTGTATTCCGTCTGCACTCTACCTAGGCTGACCAGCACAGTCTACTTAAAGGATCTTACACAAAATGATAGGGAAAATGAACATCAGCATCTCAGTTATACGGAACTTGTTCCCATCATCCTGACAGGCATGTGAACACATTTTCTGTCTGAGCTAGTAAGTTTTTGCTGCAAAGTTAAAATCTTTTTCATATTACACTGACCAATATGCTCAATTTAAATGTTTTATTTGGGTCAGGATTTTAAACTGTCAGCTTTTTTTAGTTGAAACATATTCTTTGGACCCTCTCCAATTAGTATTTAAGTAAAGTGTTTTCAGCAGCGCTTAACTTGAATATCAGCTGCAACTAAGAAAGCTTGTCAGGAACGAAAATGCAGACCATGCAAACAAATCCACAAATTTCACCAATTTTTGCAAGAGTGAAATAGCTGTACTGAAGACCACTGGAACTGTTCCAAGAAAAAGGGGGTATTTATGCTGATTTACATTCACACTTCACAGGTCGAACCTCCCTGGGTAGACTTTGCATATTGAAAGTACTGTAGATAAGAACATCAAAGCCAGCAAACCTGAACAGGAGAAGAGGTTTCACAGACTGGTCTGAGGTACTCAGCAGCAAAACTAATTTAACGTAATCTTCAACTGTGCTCCAGATAGAAGCACTTGAATGTGATACAGCTCCATTCCAACTCTTACGGACATGCCTACATGCCTACTTTATCAATCACACATCAGAGACTATAGCTCTTTTTGTGGCAGTTTTCAGAAGCTGCCAAAGATCATAAAAGTAACAAGGATAGACAAACAAAGGGAAAAGATATTTTGCCTTCAGGGAAAGGCAGATTCAGGACTCTAGTTCTGAGCTGAGTGACAGCTGGGAAAAAAAAAAGAGAAATGTGGGGGCAACACTTACTACTATACAGTCAGTTTGACTTAACAGATTTAGCAACATTTCCTATTCTTTTCAGTGGCATGGCCACATGCAATCCTAAGTAAATTTTACTAAATATAACTGCTATGAATTATGGCTTTTTGCTATGAGTTCAAAGCTCTCCATGACAGATCTACAGCCTGACTCAACATACTTGGAGTAGCGATTATCCTGTACAACCCACAAAAACTTTCTTCTTGGGAGATACAAAGGAAGACTTTCTCAAGTGTCTAAACCTACTACTGTCACCACTTAAGGATTCACAGAAGCAGTTAACGGGACTTTTTGGAAGTATCCAAATTCTTAACTATCCCTGTAATAAAAGTTCCCCTCAATTTCGACATGTAGATGCTCTACCAGGAAATGTCCCGCCCTAATTCACTCAGCCCAGATCACTCACGCACCTTTAAACATTTAAATAGAAATCTTTTGTATTTCCCCCCATGGCTCTGGGCATTCAAAGGAGGGTATTCAAGCAACCTGCCAAGCCACACACCCAAAACATGAAGTGTGTTCCTCTGCCTCTCCCTTTATGCTGCTATCTCTGATCCCAGTTCCTGTCAGTCTTCCTCTACTCCTTTCATGAAGTCCATTTCCATACGGATTCATCATTCTTCAGAGCTAGTCACCATCTCCATCAGGCTTCCCTGTCTTTGGGCTATGTTAACCCTGGAAAAGCCAGAGGCTCTTTCACAGTAATGAGGTGTAGATGTGCCTCTGCTTTTTAGTTTGTGCCGTGTTCCTTTCCTGCCCTGAGCTGGTAAGATAGATAGTTATGCTCTTTACATGACATGGTATGAAATCCACTTTAGAACAATGGTCCTAATTCCCTGCTAAATCTGGAATTGGAAAAATTTCCTAGGGATGGGAACCTTTGGAGAAGACAACCATCTGCCAGCAAACTTCAGTTAGGCTTGTTTTCCTGTAAAAGTGAGTAGATTTCACTTTTAAAATGTAGATTACTATCAGAAATGTCATCATCTAAATAAGATAAACTGTATGTGGCAAAGCAGAACACATGCTGCTGAAGCTGCTTTATCTCGGTGAAACAGAGGCAGCTTTGTGTTCATGAAAGTGACCATCAGAAAGGGTGCTGGTCTCTTATTATTTAGTCTAACAACTGAAGGAAGCAAAAGACCAAGCTATTTTAATTTTTTTTTTTTAAAGCAGCTCTTACACAGATTGCGATGGGAGTATTTTCTGAAAGACACTCTCACATCTTAGTTGAAATCAGTTCTGGTTGGGGAAGGAAGCTTTTGCTTCCTTTTGCTGCTGATTAAGAGTCTAGGGCTTAAAGGGCAATTCCAGACAAGGAAGGAGATCTTTATCGCTGCTCTTGGAAGAGTTCCCACTGTTGTGTTCCTATTTTCCCCTCTTTTAATCACAATTTACAGCTGAAAAACTTATCTCAGAGAATGGTACCAGCATACCAGCTGTTCCATGAAGATGCTAGATCATTCAGCATTGTTATGGTTTCAGTACTTATAAATGTTTCTAATAATATTACATGGTTTCAGTCAGTAAACAGTACTTAAGAACTACCACAGCTGTTTTCTGAGTAGCTAAAGTAGATCAGCTTGTAAGAAAGCAGCACAGGAAAGTCCTCCTCTAAAAAATACAGTGTGGGCTGAAGCCATCTGGTGAGTATTACAGGTCACCTTCTCCTCTCAACAGTATTCACCGAGGGTCCAGTCCATCCAGGAGAGATGTTTTACAATGCAAACCAGGACAAGAACTTAGGATCAACTCTCAGCATTCGGATATAACACAGCTCTGTAATCAGTCAATAAAGTTATGTGGACGTGGTTTCCGTGCTGAATTAGGGGGATGACATGACAAACGGCAGAACCTCAGTTCACAGCGACCTGAGAAACTCGGGGACTGGGGCAACAGAAAACTCATGGGATTCTGTAGGAAGAAATACACCTGGGACAGAACAACCCCAGGCATCAGTATGGGCTGGGAACTGGCTGGCAGAGCAGCAGCCTCAATGAAAAGGACCCAGATATTACAGCGGATGCCAAGTTGAACAAGTGCTGACTGTGTGCTCCCATCATGAATAAAGTAAACCACTAAGGGTTACCTTAGGGGGACATGGCCAGCACAATAGCAACCTCAAATGCCTGTATCCTGGTATGGCCCTCACGGCAGTCACTCTCACACTGTGCAAGTCATCAAAAAATAGTGGAAAGGAATCCTTTCTTCTAAGCTTTACAGTATAGTACAGGTCACTTAAAGAGGTATCGCCNCCTGTATCCTGGTATGGCCCTCACGGCAGTCACTCTCACACTGTGCAAGTCATCAAAAAATAGTGGAAAGGAATCCTTTCTTCTAAGCTTTACAGTATAGTACAGGTCACTTAAAGAGGTATCGCCTATAATTTTACTAAGTTGGTTGCGGGAAGACTTAGAACGAAGCCATCGAAGACATGCAACTGTCTATTTTGTAAGGATTGAGTTGGAATTAGGCTGGGATGTAAATCTGTCACCCCTGAGCGAACCTGCCAAGGTGAACTTCCCCATCAACAAAGACAGCTCAACCACTTGGTTTTTTCTTCAGCAAATAAAGAAAGTGATAAAGTAGATCTGGGCTGTGGGAGCTCAGGGAGCCTCAGCTGCATAATTTGCCAGTTCCCATTGCAGAAATTCTCACAGAGTCATAGAAGCATTGGTTGGGATGGGCATCTCAATGTCATTTGGTCCATGCTTCGTTTAAAACAAGAACTATTGCCATCACTAGATAATTACGTCCATCACCAGCTATCATTGACTATCAATCACCAACACCAGAGCAATAGCTTTGCTCAGCTGAACATTGAAAAGCAGGGGAGTCCACTCACTCTCTACCCAGCTGCTTTCAGTGCTGCACTATCATCTTGCTGGTGAAGAAATTCTTCCTATCGTCCCATCTGAATATTCCAAGTCACAACACACGTCCCCTGCTTTCATGTTCTCTCCTACTGCCAAGAGAAGTCTGAATTTGTGATCTCTGTGACTTCCCTTCATGTACTCATAGGCTACTACTTGATCTCCCTTTAGTCAGACAAAAGAAGTACAACTCCCTCAGTTTTTACTCATAGCTCATGTGCTCTGTGTCCCTGGCCATCTTGATAGACACTTTGTAGACCCTCTCTGGGTTTTAGCACCCCTCTTGAAGTGTGTGTGGGTTCCCAGAAGTGAACATAGTAGATCAGCTATGCCCCACTCCCTCAGCAGCAGATTAAAGCAAGGAATAAGCTCCCTTGATGGCAGAGCTCTGTCATGGTTTAAGGCTGGGCTGGCTGTTAAAGGGATGACAGATGCTTTCTGTTCACACTTTCGCTCCCCAGAACAGGAAGCGAAAGAGACTTATGGGTTGGAAAAATTAAAACACCTTTAATGAAACAATATTAAAAAAGTATAATAATAACAGGGAAAAAAAATATATACAAAAATACACAAAACCAATATGACGATCTTGTCACCCGGACGCTGCAGGGCAGACCCTGGGAGAGTCCTGGAGTAGTCTCAGCAGCAGATGGGAACTGGATTCAGGAACACATGGATCAGGATCAAAGGCAGAAGAATCATTCAGAGTCCTCCTTGGACGCTAGCCATAGGAGAGAGACCGACCCTCGTGATCCCTCAGCTTTATACTGAGTGTGATGCGTACGTGATGGAATATTCCGTTTGGTCAGGTTTGGGTCCCCTGTCCGGCCCACTCCTCCCCACTGGAGGGTTGCAGATCTGACCCCTTTTCTACTCTTTCATTTCCAACACATAAGAAAGTTAGCAGAACCAAGCAGTGACCTTGGTTTCAATAGGAATAAGTATAAGCGAGAGCCTTTCTGCACACCCTTCCTACTGTTACTCCAGCAATAACTACAAACATCTAGCCTTATCACTGCTAGAAGCAGACACTGCCTGAAAAACGTGCTGTAATTTCTGAGAGTGCAGTCTCTCAGAAGAAACAACTGAAAATTAAAATTACTAAAATGAAAATTAGTTCTGTCCTAACTCAAACTAGGACAGCTCCCTTTTTTTTTTTTTTTTTTG
>VZSC01019660.1:121486-169450 GCA_013398225.1 Steatornis caripensis
AACTGAAAATTAAAATTACTAAAATGAAAATTAGTTCTGTCCTAACTCAAACTAGGACAGCTCCCTTTTTTTTTTTTTTGTTTGGTTTACAGTGATTATCAGACTGCCCAAGGCCTGCAGTATGACACTAGCTGTCTCATTGATTCACCCCAAATACTACGGAGGTACATTTCTCAGTGTAGACGATTCTGGTCATTAACATTTTTGTTGCTCTTTTACAAAAACTAACATTATTTAGGCAAAAACTCCATGTGTGATTTGATAGGACCTGTTCTCATTTGAGAAATTTTCAGTCACAGAAGCACATGAACAAAGCATTCCTGGGAGGATTAATGAACCTCAGTGTGCAAGGAAGAAACAGCACAGGAACAACTGAATTCCATGCTCAGCCTCCTGCCTGCGCTAATGAGATAAAACAGTATAACTTGTGCTTTTGGACTACTGCGTGAAATTATCGAATCCAAAATGTGTGTTATTACCAAAGTTGAAAACTGCATATACATATACATTTTGTATACTTCACCGTACTCAAAACCACCTGGATGTGCTTACCATCAGTTCACAATTTTGCCTAACACCTCTCTACTAACTTCACCTACCACTTCAAAACAGAAGAGCCCTCTGCATTGTGGTTTTGGCAGCATGCAAGCAAGCACTGAGAATTAAGACCTTGCCACACTGGGATCATGTCTCATCGTCAACCAGTTTCTCAGAAACACAAAAGAATGCAAATGGTTGCAAAACCAAAACTCGTCTAGACTCTGACACTTGGATGCTGGCTTCTAGTCCACAATACTGAACTTATATGAACTCCTCAGAGTGCAGCATGCCTGACTGCACAGTGCAAATAAATGTTCGTCCAAGTGTAAAATACAGCCATCTTTAACAGAAACATTCCAAATATAACTGAGTGAAAATGAGGCCTGCCTAAGCTTGGGCCGTTGCGGTTACTTTCCTTTATTCTCCAAAGCTGCTTACGAGTCACTCTTTCAACCATAGGATTGGGACCTATGTTAATATACGGCTATGTTAGTTGGAGTTTTGGGGGAAGGTCAGTTCTTGTCCCTGCTGTGATCATAAGGTTTACACAAATGCTTATTTTAGGATAGTCAAAAAATCTTCTCTCACATATCTACAGATCTAGATGATAACATCTTGGTGATTTTCTTCCACCATCTCCTATTGCATATTGGGGAAAAAACAGCAGATTTTTCTTGCATTTCATGTTTGTAAGCTTCATATTATAGAAGAGCTAGGAGTCACTATCAGCAGGACTGACTAGCTGGGAATGATATGGCAATTAAAAGCACCAAAACCTGTCCTTAATGTTTCACCAAGTGTGTTGGGTCTATGTGGCGGGGCTTTGGTAGCACGGCAAGGGGCTACATGGGTGGGTGGGTGGGTGGCCCCTGTCAGAAGCTGCTTGAAGCTCCGCCAGCACTAAGGCAGCCCTTCCTCGGGCTGAGGCCGGGCCATTTAGAGACAACAGATGGGCCTCTGCCATAACGTATTTAAGGAGGAGACAGAGGAGTGGTGGTGGAGAGCTGCAGCAGAGGGAGGTGAGAGAAACACCTGTGCAGGTACCAGGAGTCAGTGAGGAAGGAGGGGGAGGAGGTGGCTGGAGTGGAGATTCCCCTGCAGCCAGTGGGGAGGGGGCAGGCTGTGCCCCTGCAGCCCATGGAGCATCACGGTGGAGCAGCCCATGAAGGACCACGGCAAGGCAGAGAAGGACCTGCAGCCGGTGGAGGACCCCACACCAGGGGAGGAGGTGCCTGCTCCCAAAGCAGACCACGACTGTGTGGGCAGCCCGTGCTGGGTCAAAGTGTGTTTCTGAGGGGCTGCACCATGTGGGAAGGACTGACGTCAGAGGGGTTCGTGAGGGACTGTCTGCCGTGGGAGAGACCCCGCGCTGGAGCAGGGGAAGCGTGTGAGGAGCCCTCCCTACCTGAGGAGGAAGGAGCAGCAGAGACAATCTCTGGTGAACTGACTGCACCCCCCATTCCCTGTCCCCCTGCGCCACTGAGGGGGGAGGAGGGAGAGACATCGGGAGTGAGGGGACTCAAGGCCGGGGAGGGGAGGGGGGAAGGGTATTTATTTCTGTTTTAAGATCTGGCTTTTCGTGCCTGCTTATCCTACTCTGCTTTGATTGATAACTGAATATAAATTCAGTATTTTTTCCCCAAGCGGAGTCTGTGTTTGCCCGTGCCCATAACTGGTGAGGGAACCCTCCCTGTCTGTGTCTCCACCCACCAGGTTTCCTTACATCTTCTCCTCATCCCTGTTTGGGGGACAAGTGAGCAAGCGGCCACGTGGTTCTTTGTTGCTGGCTGGGCTCAAACCATGACACCAAATGAAACTAATTGCTAAATTTGGGACAGGTGACAGATTTTGGAAATTTAACATGCCTTATAGCAACCTGCCCATCAAGTGTTATAATGAGAGGTGAGTAGCAGCTAGCTGTCTCATCCACTAGTCCAACCGCTGTTCTGGAAGTGGTTGTTTTCCCCACTACAACTCTATGTTGTTTGGGTTTGCCAAATCCTTGTTGTCCTCCCCTCACCCCCAGCACTGAGAACAAGAGTGATATGAAATATTTTGCTAATAAGATATCAAACATATGGTCTAAAGAGTGATCAGCATTTCTTGATGCAGCGCCCGAGACAAGGTACATACTAAAAGACAGACAGACCTCCTCTTCCCGATTCCAACCAGTTTCCAGATTTGACATCATGATTTTTGCCTGTAGTGACTTCTACTTGGTTTTGTGTTAAAACATAACTTCCCTCCAAGGAGAGTAACACCACCACCATCTTTATCCAAATCCTCTAACATAACTATATGAAGTAATAATATTTATTGTTCACTTTTTACAGGGAAAGAATAATGGACAAGCAATATTAAGCATGCCTAGTATTATTTTTGGTCTTCAGCATAAGACATGACATGTGGATGTATTACAGCTCTTTTTCTCAACAGTATGAATTCAGCACTTCATTTTTCTACGTGCTAATTTTATGTCTTTCTAAAGCCTTTGTACAAAAAGTATGCTAAATTAAAGAAAACTTAAATCACAAGTTCCAGCTTGCATCATACAGAAGAGAAAGGCAATTGATTAGTTCATGACTGCAGAAGTTAATTTGATTTAAGGGCTATGAAACTTCAGATTCTCTCACCAATATTTATTTCCCTTTTATTAACTGCTGTTAGGGCTACAACACTGCAAAAATACATCAGAAGAAAGGAAATAGATGGAAAAAAATAAAACCTTACCATTCACAACGCAGCATATACAAAGCAGTCTAATCATCTGGGACCTTGATCTTTAGCCAATTTTAGCTTTATGTCTGAGAATGGGATTGTCATCCAGGATTCTGGTTTGGTTCAGAACCAAAATTTGGATATGAATTTCCATTCAGTTCAAGAATGCTTGGATCCATACTTAATCTGGGACTATAATATCAATGAAGGATATGATAATTTAAGAGACCTCAAAGGAAAATACTGCAGAAAAATCTAGGATACTCTGGGCAAAAATTGCATAAGGCCGGGAGAAAGGAGGGGAGTGGGAAGCATGCTTGCTTGAGTAATGCTTAGAGCAGTAAACTCACTTTGCAGTAGGACTAATATAACTTGCATAGCTGAAGGTACAATTATAAGATTCAAACAAGTAAGTGATAAATTTATAGATTCCTTGCAACTCTACTACAGCAAGAAAGTTATCCAAAGGGGATATCAAGTGGCTGCTGGAAGTCTGGAAGGTGTTTTCTAGGGCTGTTTATATTGGACTGCACAGTGATGAAAGCTATTTTTGTATTGGGTTTGTATCAAAGCCATTAGGGGAAGCTATCATGCTAAGCGCAGAATTAGAAATCTTGCACAGCTTGGGGGGAAAAAGAAAAAGGATCAAATAGAATCCCCTGCCCTGGGAATTCTGCTACTATGTGACTTAACACATCAAGTAACCTCTCACAAAATGAAGGAAAATAGCTTCAGTGAGAAGAAAAACATCTTATGCTCTCAAAGAGTGTACAATTCACCTCTTTGCTTACTTTGTTTTGAAGCAAATGGTAAACCTCTGAAATTCAGATCTCTTTACACATTAGCTATAGATTTAACAGGGAACGGGATGATGACTGTAGTTCTCTTTGGCAAGACAAGAAATTCCCCTCAGCTGTATTGCTTTTTCCATGCTAGGTCTGATCTTACTGAAGAAGTGAACAGGAACAAATATGGCCCTCCTGCTTCATTCCTCCTTTCTTTGTTTCCTTGTCTTATGGGAGCAATGAGATATATGACCAAGAAAAGGAAGAGGACAAGATCTGCAGCTTCTGCTGCTGGCTGTTGCAGAGCACCTTAGGAACCAGTGTTGCTGTGAACATGAGTACTATAGAAGTCTGATTTCCTACAGATGTGCTCCTGGTCATCTCAGCTCTGAATATTTCTTCTGGATGGGGTTCCTGATGTCTTATAAGGAAATCAAAAAAATGTAGTAGGTATCAAAGTAGAAACTTTTAAGTCACTCTTTTTTATGAAGCTTACAGTAATTATTGTAGACTTTTTCATCTCTGATAAATTTGATTGAAGTCTCTCAAATAATCAGAGGGAGAACAGGGACAAAGCTGGCTGGGGACACTGTAATTACCTATGGCTTATTCTCTCAGGGAACTAAACAGGACATACTTTCACAGGTGAGATATTAAATTACCGATTATCACTATAGAGTGGAACAGTCATGGTAGACCTGAGCTGATCAATGACAGAAGGCACAGGATGATCCCTTGTAACTTGTCATGTTGGCAATCATTTGGTGTCATCTACTTACCTTTATCTAATGTTGGTAACTACAGAAAGAGTTGTGAATACTAGCCAAATAAAATAAAAGCCCTCACTCCTGCAAGGTCTTTGAAACATAACACATTTTCATAAAATAAGCCAAAACCTAAAATTATCCACCATCAGTAGGTAACAGAAAGAATTGAAAACTATTTGGCCTTGTAAAAGCATAATTACCACCTACCCAGTGTTACAGAGGACTAAACAACTGATCACTGGTGGTGTTCTTTAATACCATTCTAAATAAGGAAAATATTTTCCACTGGTTCAGTTTTGCTGTAATTGACATTTTATGCTTTTTCTTCTGTACTAAATACTGCAGATGGCAATATGTCTCATCTTGGATTTAGAAGTACTGTCTTTTCTTTAGTGGATAAGCAAATCCAGAAGAGCAGAGCTTGGCATGAGTGTGTATATAATATAAGAACAGAAGCAAATGCTGATCTTCAGCTTAACAGCATGATTCAAATTAAGTGAATTGATATAGATTACAATTACATTTTTTTCAGCCTAGATTTTTATTCCAATATACATTTCAAGCTAATCTGAATTCCAGTTATTGTCACTTGGCCAAAATAATTAATGGCATTATTCACAGATTGTCATGCTGTGGCATATATGTATGACAGAGGCAAGAACTATTTGTCTGGAAATAATTTTATTTACAAGACAATTTGCAACCTGAATCTAAGGTAGTATGGTTTTGCATTCTCCAATCTCTCAACCAAATGGACTGCTGTCTAAAAGACTGAAATTCCATGCACCGTTATTTCTATTGACCTAGTTTAGTCACTCCGTACTGTTGATCTGCAGTAAGCTCTGGGAGGGAATACTTTTTTCCCCATCGCTTACTGTAAAGCAGCAGACTTCTAATATCCAAGAATAATATTGTAAAAGGTAGTGCATCTGAGGCCTTGTTACAAGCTCAAGGAAACTTCACTGTGACGTGACAGCAATAGATCCCCCCTCTGCACAGAAATATTGCTTCCCTTCAAAAACTAGCATTATAAGCTAAGATACAGAGCCATGGTATTTTCTGTCAGAGTGGTGCAGGTATGCCCAAAGAAAGCCTGTTAATGACTGTAAGGATATGGCTGTGCTTATGAGTAAGTGAACAGACACTCAAGACAGCTCTAGAGAAAGTAAGCATGTGGAGGAGGTGAAGATGTATCCATGGTAAGGAAGAAAAGCTGAATATATTTGTCCTCAAAAGCTTTGCTTACAGTATTCGTAATGGACAACTCTACTGGAACTATACTAATGCGTAAAGATACAGTTCAAAGCACAACAAAGGCAATAGGAACATTGTCATCACCTTAAGAGGGAAGGAAACTTATTTAGATAATACGGGAAACAGTTTTAATTTTCCCTGAGGCTTAAATCTCATCATTATTTTTCTGCATAAAAATGTTTAAAGTTTTTCATCTTTTCCAAGTCCCTTTTGGCAAACACCTCATCATGTTCTGCGCTGCTGGCACCAACCAAAATTTACTACTTAAATGTCCATGAAAAGACTGTTCTCATGGTATTTCCTCCCAAGCCAAAAATCACATATTACCGGAAATCTTGCAAGAAACCCCAATCTTGCAAGATTTCTAGCCTAGTTAAATTTCGATAAAGACAACAGACCAGCTTCTGATGATTTTGACTCCCACAGTGTGTCAGTTCAGGTGTATCTACAGCTGTACCAACCCTACAGTTCGGATTTACTTTCTTCACTCCCTCTGCTATGCAGAGAATTTGGGGTTTTTTTACACCCAGCTGCAACCATGGCTGCAGAAATTTTGTGTTCTCTGCCACGTCATTATCCAAAATTCATGGCTATAAGCAGAGCTTACGTGCTTAGGTGCAGCATTGGGCTATCACAGTTATGCCACGTTAAAGATGAAGTGATATGCACGTACTCAATTTGCGGTAAGTTACCACTATAAAAAAAATGTTAGCTTCAGGTTGCAAGAAATCATGCTTTTTTTTTTTTAGACTAATCTTCAGTCTCTCCATAGAAGAACCAATTTTTAGCTAGTTGGCTGTCTTTTGAAAGGTTGCTACAGGAGGATATTCTTGTAGGACACAAAGAAGCAGAACAAACAAAACTATGTTGGTTATTTTTTTCTGAGTAAAAGCTCACGTCCTACCAGAAAAGCCCATCCACCTCTCAGTAGAGCTACTCTGAAAATGTATTGGAAATTTTCTTCTTGATTCTTCTTTTCTTCTTCACTGATACACTGCAGAAGTCCTTGGTAAATGATCCTAAAAGTCAACCTGAGACTGTTCCCTGAGCAGTTCCACAGTTCAGAGGAAAAGGTCCCTTGACCCCAGGATTAGTGGATACAGCTGTACTAATTATCTCCCAGAGACCCAGACAAGTTGAATCAAAGTTTCTAAACATGCACTAACTGTCAAATTTTTATTGCTCACTTGCTATAAAGTGCAGTCATAACACTCAAATGTGAAGTCTTTCATTGGCAGTAACTGCACGCATTTGACCTTTTGGAAAATATCAAACACCACACCTGGCTTCTGAAACTCTGCAAAAGCAGAAATCTTTGAATTATTAATCTCTCTTCCTCACCCTTGCCGGAAAACTTGATAGAAATAATTTCTTCTGTTGAGAAGTCACATGTGAGAATACTAATGCTGAGTTTCAAGAGACAGGAGAAAACGGAAGGAAGTATCCAAACTGCACACACCAAATATCCCAGCTAGTTGGTTGGTCCAGCAACAGTAGGAAGTGTCAAATATGGTTGAACAGAGCCAGCTTGGTCCAGCATGATTTTGTTTGTGTCAGGGTGACATGTACAACTTCTAGAACATTATTATTGCGTGTGCATAAAATTACTAGGAGAATCCCATAGTCAGAAATAAATAACTAAGAATACAAGGCCTATGAAAAACTCTTCAAAGGAGTAATTTGTTTCTGAAGGAACACAATGCAGTCCTTTTAAAACATAGATAATTTTCTGCTAAGAAAAAAAAGGTCTTAGTGCTGTGAGGTTTGCTTGCATGTTTTGCATTGCCAAGGGGCTTTTCTACACCATTCTTGAGCCGTTTAACATCAAGACCTGGCCTGAGAGTGCCAGGTAGCAGTGAGAGAGGGGCTGCTCCACGAGGGAGGAGGAGAAGCTGGGATCCTCCTCGGTGCCCTTACCAATGGGTGCTGTCCTGCAAGGTCAGAACACATCAGGCTGGTATCAGGGTCCATTGACAGCCTCAGGCACAGCAACTGAGGAACCAGGGTCAGAATCCATCCAGGGGGTCCAGTCTGAAGCAAAACGGGGTGAAGACAAGACACAGGACTGGAGACAAGGCTGCAGCATGGGTCTGAGGTCTATCATTGAGTCAGGGCTGGAGACCAGCACTCCTCCAGCATAGCTCCAACCAGGTCTGGGTGCCCCAAGATGAGTTGAAATGGGGTCCTGGGCCATGGTCACAGTGTGGGTGGCCACAGGGGAGGCTGGGCAGGGACATTCAGGACTGATAGTGCCCTCGAGGCTATGACGTTGAGCTGATTCTGCCTAAGGATATCTTTCATAAGTCTGAGGGTTTGAGACCCAGTAACCAAAGAATAAAACATTTTCATCCCTTTCATTAAAGGCTTTGGAACCCATTCATGTTTCTATTCATTAACAAAAATATACTATAAGCCTGGCTTTCTCAGTATAACCTTAAAGCTCTTCATTTCCGGGCTGTATTTATCCAAACATTTCCCAACATTTACCACTGCAAATTTCATGCTCGCAATCAATGTAGGGGTGTTGGCTATTCCTTGCCCAGCCCAATTACCCAAGGGAACTCAGGGAGAAAACAGAATCCGCTAGGATTTATTCAATACAAAATGATCCTGAAAAATAGACCAAGCTGCACTAGGTACTCAAAACATTAAATTTATGAACTGCTTGAACTCCCCAGTTTCCATGCACAATGAGGTCAAATTCTGTCTCAAAACCAGCTCAGTTTTATGATAAAGTAACTGGAGGAATACTGCTTGTATACAAACAGCAGAAATCTTTGAATTATAAATCTCTCTTCTTCACCCTTTCCTGAAAAGTCAATAAAAATAATTTCTTCTGTTGAGAAGTCACACCTGAGAATTTTAATGCTGAGTTTCTTCTTCTATGACTCTCTTTCCACACAAACAAGACTGAGAAAATGCTTCCCTCATTTGGCTCCATTTGTACCGGTGACATTGTATTATTCTCTTGAAGGAATGGTATGGATGGATCATGCATTCCCAACATGTTAACGAGGGTACCAGACATTGCAGGATGATCTCACTTCCACCCAGATAAACACGTGAAAATCAGACATCTCCCACTCCACTGAGCAAGACCAGGTAACAGGGCAAAGACAATGTAGAAATGCTCAATAAATATAAAACTCACTTTTCTGGTCTTCTTTCTGACCATCAAGTGCAGGCTGAAAAACAGAATCCTTATGCTGCCCATTACTGCCTGAACTTCAGGTCCAACACCTGAGTCACCCTGGACATGAGGACCAACACAATATTTGACCATCTTAATTTTTTTAGTCTTAATAGCAGAATGTTTTGAACTCTTTGGGTTTTTTTTAGTTTGAACTCAATTTAAACATGACTTTTTCACACCGTGTAAGAAGGTTCTTCATCCTTTAGCTCCATGCAGGTGCTATGCACAGCACTCTTGTGTGTAACAGCACGTGTCGCAGGGATATACGAAGGGTGGCAGCTCTGCCTCCCCTGAGGCTCAGTAAGGAGTCATCCTGTTAACCAGAAGCTACTGTACTTTCCTAACTTTGAACTCAAGTTGTTTGGCAATTTTTCTCATAATAATTATATCCTCAGAGACCTTGGAAATCCCTAGCTCACACGTTTTCTCAGACTAAACAGTTATCCATTCTTTTATCTCCATTATTGCATTTATTGCCAATAGCATTTTTCACCGCCTGTATTAAGACAAGCTAAGTCCCACCTCAGTCCCACCTACTTTGGTGTCAGCGAACCCTGCTTGCCTCCCTTAAAGCCAGCCTTTTTCATCATGAAAAATGTGTTACATCCCTTGTTCTGTGGAAGAGAGATAAACTAGTACAAAGGAACTAAAATTGCTGGGTTTGGCAAGGTAAAGATTGATTGCTTGGGGAACCTATGCTGTAGGAGCTGTTGTGGGCCTCCTGCTCCTTGCCCTGTGCCCTTGCATGCTGTGGAGCAGCACGCAGGAGGAGGGACAGGCTTCAGGACAATCCTGGGTGTTTCCCCACAGCAACTGAATTAGCAGGGAAAGCGTGTCGGCTCTCCCCTGACTTGGAAGTGGCAAACCACATTAGGAGCTTGCTCCTGAAAAGAGAAGGGATCCATTTCTCAATCTCATTTTATTAATTTTTGTGCATCCAAAATCTGTTTTGTTATTGCCATAATGTCATGCAGAGTCTTAACTCCTGGAAGAACAGAAGCATCTGTAACGATGATGTTATTTATTATGTGACATGTGATGTTGCGCTCCAGGAATTTGCTCTGCTTTATTACTTTATTTCATTCTCTAGGAAAATGTTCATCTCCTCTCTGTGTGCATAAGCACTGATGAAAATACGTGTTTAGTATTCCACTCAGCTTCCATTACAGTGGCTACTAACTCATTTCATGTGCATGCTGGTACAGTCAGACCAAAATATAAGTATATAGAAGCAGAGTTAGAAAAGTTAGTAAACCAGAGCCATCTATAACTGCTTTTAGCATCTGTTCTGCCTTGCATGCTGATTGTTCATGTATATTGTCAAAACAAACTCACTGATAGTTTATTCACTTCACACTTTAAAGAAATTCCTCATTTGTATTATGATGTAGCACTGCAAACTGAAAAACAAACAGAAATTCAATTAAATGCTTTTTGCTTACACTCCATAGAAAAAAGAGGACATACCTTCTCACCCTGTGCTGCATAGGAGTAAGAGGAATCAGAGCTGGTTTCCAGAGGCTGCTGCTGAGCACTCAGTCCCAGCTCTCAGCCAGCCCCTTGGGAAGGATAGCTAGACCAGCTGGGTAGTTGGTCAGACCTGAATACGAACACAGCCTTACTGGGCAAAGAGCAACAATGAAAACCGGCGACACCCAAATATTCAGGCAGCAACACTGCTGCCTCTGGGCACCTCAGTAAAGCCCTGTGCTAAGCTCACCTCTGAAGCTTTTCGGTGACTATCCCTCTTGCTAAGCTCTATGTTAAGCTCCTCACTCATGCTCAGTAGTGATCCTTCAACAATTCACCTCCTGCAGCTGCGAGAAAGTTCTTGGTGGTGCTACTCCTGACTTCTGGGATTTAGGAATGGAAGAAGAAAACCCTCTGTGAAGGTCCCATATTGGCTGTGACAGATCCATCAGTGTTCAGTTTTCCATGCAGGGGGAAATACTGCTTCGGTTCTCCTTCCATGCTTTTATAAGCTGATCTAGACTCATTCACTCCGCAGTCTTTAACCCTGACTGGGCACAGCAAACAGGTTATTTGTCTGCTGTTTCACACACGAATAGTAGTGTGCCCAATTTTAAAACTTAGCAGTCGTTCCACAAACATTTCTGCAGGTTGGGTCTGGCCCACCCAGCCAAACGCACCTGTACCCGTAGCAGCTGCCAGCAGATGCCCCCCCACCCCCCACCCTACATGAGCAGGGATTTCTGCCCATCTCAAAGACAGTAAGTGACTGGTCATTTACTGTAGGATGTACCAATGAGGTTTCAGTACAGGCATTACATCAAACTCTTACTTCTCAAAATAAACAATGAATACACCTACAGTAGTCAATTTGATGTAATTTTAATTAGTTTCTAGTAATTTTCACACACTGACTATTATGGACTTACCAACTCAAAAAAATGACAAGATGAATACTAATTATTATATCCCCAGTAAAAAGGCACTATAAAATAGACTGTGTCACCTTGATACAACACACTGGAGTAGAATGAAATAAAGAAATAAAATATTTCTATATTTTGATCTTTATATTCATAAAAGCTGATTTTTACCTTACATTTTGGGGATATAGTTATGGACCTATTAAGAATATTTGTCAAGAAATATTTCCCTATACAAATATTCTAGGAAAATGCTATGTAACGTGTCTTTTCTTTTTCACATGTGTGAAGATCCAAACTCCTTTAACAAGTCAGGGGCAGTAGGAATCTATCACTGCTGCAGTGCAGGAACATTTGTGATGGGAGCTCTAACAGCCAGGAATCGAATGCTCACCATGCTGGAAAGAACAGCTTACCTGTATCACTAGATGATAATTTCTTGGTTTTGCCACTCATAAAATGGTCATGGTGCTTGCTAGTTTGGCCAAAAAGCCTGAGATTCACAAATTCAAATTTCCTTAACAATATTTTTGTTAGCCTACACAGATATTGTAATGGTAAATTCACTGCCTATATCAACTTTAAAAATTAAAAAGACACCATATGTGGTATGAAGCTTATTATTGAAGAAAGATAAATATTAGGAGCTGGTTACAGCAGTTTACTGACGTGGCAGTCGTGGCTCCTTCAGAAAAATAAAGGAAGCTGCCATCAGGAAGGGTAATGATGCAGTATCCTGTTGACTCCAAACTAATATACAAAGGGATATAGATTCAAATCAAAGAGGAAAGGATGGAGAACCTGGCACCGCTATAAGCCTTCTGGACAAAGATTTGCCTTTTTCTTATAACTACATACTTTTCAAATATAACAGAAGTGTATAAAGAAGATGATGCATGTTATGAGGGGCAAGGACAGGTCTTCTGCAAACCAAGGTTGTTTTCACTTCTATGTATCATTAGTTAGTATTCCCAACTAGGGACAAAGATAGCAAGAAAAGAAAACATAAACACTAATGCCCCACATGTCTTTAAACTTCACTTGTTAAAGTTCACTTAAACTTCACATGTTAAAGCTTTCATCAAAGGGGAAACAGTTTATGTCATTATTTTTTCAGTGCCTTTTAATATTGACAACTTGCTGTCAGCTCTCCCTCTCTGTTCGTTGAGTTTTAATGAAATAATCCAGAGGAAAAACTGAAATACCTATCAGCAATCCGAAGTATCAAGACACTTGCTAAAAATGAGCAAAACATACATGTAAAAGATTCTTTAATCCTTCTTGAGGGCTTACAAACTTTTGAGTTTTCCTGCTTAAGACAGTGCAAGCAAGCTCTCTGCAACTACAGTTTTCTATCAATTTCTCATTTAAAGACCAGTAATAGGTACTTAGAGGCTCCGAATCTGGATGCAATCATTGTGCTGCCACGTGGAAGTCAGCAGCGAAATGCAACTGCACACAGAGCTGAGGAGTGGGAAATAAACTAGGGGTTTGGGTTAGGATATCTAACCTGTTCTCAAAACTAATGAGTACCCTGCCTTTAATTTCTGAAGTCAAAAATGACTGACAGTCTCTCCATCTTCAGAAAGTCAGTCTCCAAAGCCTCTGTCAAGAAGTTGCTATTAACATCTGGTTAGCTTGAAAAAAGACAGCTTCTGCCTTAAACTATGGGTCCGGGATTTCAGATTGCACAGTCTTGTCCTACCCACATGTGGCAGTTTGTATCAAATAGTTTGCAATGCTTTTGCATTTAGGAATGATTAGTAACGGTCCCTATTCCCAGTAACTGTCATGTACTTCTGTAATATGTTTTATTTTGACAGAAGTCGCTACTCACTAAAGCACAAGTATGTCCTTGGGAAGAGAAGCGCTCCCTGCTCCTCGGCGTGGGACAACTCCTCGTCTTTCACCACATACAGTTGGCAACGCTCTCTCCTGTCAGCACAGGCAGCTCGTGCCATCCAGCGTGGAAACTGTTCAAGGCCTGAAAATAGTGAATCATTTTTTTTCCTGCCGAAGTTTTAGAGCAAAGTGCAAACTTTACAGTTTGCTATAATCCTTGGAAAAGCCAGCTGCGCTGTTTACAAAAGCAATCAAGCACTGTGTTTGCACAAAGCAAAGAACAAGTACTGTTTGAGAAGGGCTGCTCTCTCTTGGCAACGACAAGAGCATGTCAGACACCAGCCAGAAAAAGAGATCTTAATTTCCTGCTCTTAGTGATGAGAAATGGAGGTGAGTCCAGGAGACAAAATCTAGACTTGAAGCGGGGGAAACGCAGCAGGCAGAGAGCAGCAGGATGGCAGAGCCCGGGGTAGGAAGGCTGGCTGTCTCAAGGCACCAGACTTTTTTCCAGTTGAGCTTTTCTTCTAATTAGGTCCCCACAGAGCAGACAGGTAGATCTGGGCTCCCTTCCACTGTCGTCTGCTTTGAAAGAAAAATCTCACTGGTCTTCCTCGTCTGCAACAGTAGATGGTTGTGGGATGCCAACAAGCGTGCAGACTGGCTGGAGCTACACAGCACATTTGGCGCTCGCTTCACCTCCTGCCAAGTTTCTGCAAACCCACTATACCATGGGAACCGCCTGCATGTAGTCTTTGATTCTGCACTACAAACAAAGCACTCTTTGTTCATGTGGAGAAGGAAAGTGAGCTCATATGAACCGCTGGCTGAGAATGATCATATGGTCCAACGACTGTAGCAGCTCCCATCTCACACATCTGCTCACCCGCACCCTGGATAGGGTCAGGCTTCCCAGGGAGAGACACACCATGGCTGTGGTAACATGTACAGAATTCAGATTTGAAGTCAGAAGGGATGAGCACTAGAACTTGATCGAGGGAGAGGAGAAATATGAGAGGTGATTTCCAAGTTGATGTGGTTCTCAGATGCATGCATTTAGCCCAACTCATACGTTCAGGGTCAAGGATAACAGATGATGCCAAGTTTGGATTCTGAACTCCCAACACTTGCAATGTTTGCAGCTACCCAGATTCAATTTGAATTCCTGTCTACTTTATGTCATTTCCCGAAAATGACAGCTTTGGTAATGTTGGAGAGGCAATATTAATTTAGCTTTTTTTTTCAGCTTATCAGGAAGCTTGTGTTACATTACAATATAGTAAACTAAATTGAGATTGAGCTTTAGCCAATCAACTCAAAGTATTTCTCACCAATATGCTGAGGAAGCAGTTAATTCTATCACTTGGATCTAAGGGCAGAGCTAAACTCTCATCCATATACGGTAGAGTTCCCAAGATGCAACTTCTTATTTTTTCTGATAGTGTTGACATGTAAATGTGGACACATACCAAAAACGGGATGAATTGAGGAGACGATGCTGTGAGAATGAAGAAGGCTAAACAGACAAAGCTAAAACAAATGCAGTCTTATTTCTAAAAATAAATGATGGTAGTACTGCCACTTTCAAATAAGGAAGAGAAAGCACTACAGTATAGTAAAAGATATCTTGATCTCTTGGTGTATGTTCAATAGCAAAGAATTGGGATAAAATAGTACCTACTGTTTCAATTTTCTTCTGTCAAGAAACCCAGGTATGCCCTACAGATATTAATGAAGCAACTTTCACAATACCTGCAAGACACAGGAGTATCATTACCGGGAGAATTTTAACAGAAAGAATTTTAACTGGATGCCCAACCACAGAAACATTGAGATAGCTTTACAGCTATGACAAATATCCTGGATGTCACAATTTATACACCAGGAATATACTCTTTGCATTTCTTAATTCACTGCAACCAAGTGCTTTCAGAACAGCTTCCTTCTGTCTTCTGTGACTGGAAAAAGCACTATATAGTGCAGAACATTAACTTGGACAATTTTTTCAAGGTTGTTACACAAAAATTTCTCATTATTTGATTTGTGATTTGGGGTGCCAGAATATGACATACATTTAATGTATGTTTTTCTACAGATCAAAGAGCTGTAATATGTCAAATTTCATTCAAAACTAAAAATGTCCCACTTTTCTCTGAAAAATCAGTGAAAAAAAAAATTTCCCGTTTTGAACTTTGGCATTACTACATATTAGCGTGCATGCATCTCTAGGTGAACTTAAGAGAGCTGGAAGTTGTGGGAAAAATCGTGTCTGGCCAAACCTGGAGCTATGGAACACCATACTGGCTTCATAATATGCAATACAGAGCAGTGGTAGCATCTTGAGCGTGGATTTCTGAAGAATTGCACAGGATTAGCTTTTTTGAGCATTAACACTCAGTCTGTGAATTTTATGGCTTTGCCAGGGGAAGCATTAGAGAGTTAATGTACAACCAACCATCCCAGTTGAGATCAAAGCACAGCTTTACAGGGATCTAAGTTGACAACTCAACTGTAGAGTGACAGACATGGCTGTGCTGTCCGATTCATGACATGGTAGCGGCAAAGGGGAAATCCTACTGTATGGTATACTGATTGCCTCACAGGTAGTCTTTCCTCTGACTCCAAGCCCCAATGCTGAGGTTGTATCTGCACTTGTCTCCCTCATGTTTTTGACACCTACCTCTTTTGCATGCCCACCAAGTCCCAAGACATCTTCATTCATGCTCTCCTTGTCCTGACCAAACTGACGACCCACCGCAGTGAAAGCACCACCAGGGGAGACCTCAGCAACTGCAGATCTTATTTCTCTTCTATTGTCCTGTCATGTCTCCAAGTAGAGCACCCTGGCAGCATCCACTGGCTCCTCAGATATTTTTGTGGAGCAATAGGCACTGTTGCAGATCTCAGCTAAGCACCTCCTCTGGCTATTTTGCATTTTTGATTCTTTAATCCTTCACGCCACCCTTTTTCCGCTTATCTCCTGTGGGACCACTTGTGCTTTTTTCTGAGCTTGCTGTCTCTACTTCTCCCTTTTGGTATTTCTCTACCCTCATCTTGTATTCTGAGGGGGCTGGATCCCGTGCTTAAGGGAAAACCAATAGCCCGCAGCAGACATAGGAGGAATACTAGAGTGGGGCCATTATGTAGTGACACATATTCTAAACGCCCTCCCGGCCTCCAGCACTTTTGGCTCAGAGACTCATTGAGTAGGAAGACGTGTCTTTTTATTTAATAGAATTTGACAGATTAATTTCCCATTTGCTTGTTCAAAGAGGTGCTTTATCAGCATTAGTCGAACCATGGCTACTCCCAAAGTAAGAGAAGTTCTTGCATAGATGCAGCGTAAACCCTGAGCGTATAGCATCTAGTTCTCTTTGGCAATAACTCCACAGCTGTTCTCAGATCCTTCAGGAAGATTTTACACCATGCTTTAGAAAATCACCACTATTAAATAAATAATTTTCTTACTTCTGACATTTTCCACTGTAGTTTAGAAGATGAATATGCACAGGCTTGTTTCAGAGTCAGGAGCTTAAATCACCAGTGGATAACAGCAATGGTTAGATCTCCGGCTGATGAGGTGATATATTTAGATTGCCTTGAAATCTTTCTATATTTGGCAGTTTGTCTCTGACCATATTTGTTCCCAGAACAAAAATGGCAGATATTCATTATTCCAACGTATCGGAACAGTACAACAAAGACTTTGCTGGGATTAAAGCTTCCAGTCCCCACTGTAAATCCTACTGAAAAGTGAGAGTTACTTATGTATTAGTTACACACCACAGTTTATGTATTCATGCGCCATTGATCAACTGCCCCTGCAGCACTGAAGTCACTGGACATTCATTTTTTTTGCAGCAGTATTCCAAAGAACACAAATTACAAAACGCCTACCTCTCTTTCCAAATTGTAATCACATTTTATGAGTTTGCACTGATGAGTCTGAGATAACATAAAATGACATTTTATGTTGCAGTATTTTCAGTTTGTCAGTGGCAACAACTAATACTCTAACTGAAATATTTAAATAATGAGGAGGATCTCCAAGTGACTATGCTTTAAAAAAAGTGTAATCCTCTTTTCAGAACAGGGTGTCCAGAAAAGCTCTTGCAGCATTTGGTCAGCATTTTTGCAAATGTTCACAAAGACCAATTCACAGGGTACTGAAGCATCTGAAATACCACCTGATCAGGGATCGTGTGATCTTGTGACCTCTGACAATCTGTCCTGACTGCTTTGTTTTCTAGTGTTATATTTGTAATACAAGATGAAACATATGCTTTATCAGTCAATTGCTGCTTTATGGTGCCTTGCATCCCCCCTTGGCTCAGGGGCATCACAGTATTCCCATGTGCTCATGCATTTTCTTGCTCACAGTAAGAAAGTGAGATGATGTAAGAGTCATCATCCCCAGTTGATATACCTGTTTAGAAAATACTGAATCTGGATTAACATATGTGGCTAATGTGACTATAATCATCACTACAACTAAAGACAGACTTCCTTGAACCGTGTATTGGCCTTGGAGTCTTTTATCCCTTTTCTATCAGCTTTTTCTTCATTTCCCCCTTCTGCTAATAGTACTACGGTGAATTAGTGAAGGACAATGCAGAGGACTTTGCATGATAGTGTATGGTTTTCCAGAATACAATTGCAGATTAGTTCAGCAAGAAACCTGTAAGTATCTTGTTTTGGTTTAGCTAGCTTGCAGATTTTTCCTAACACTTCAAAATTATCCGGATAAACTTCCTTGATACTTTTGCTAAAAAGGATTCCAGGGGAGATTCAGCGAACTTGATCAGCGAGTCTGCTGTTCCTGTAGAGACAAGTTTGTAGAACCAGTAGAAGAAGTAGTGCTCATATAGATAAATGATACAACTCAGAGGATCAACGTGGGTTGTTTTTATTTTTTTTTTTTTTTAAAGGAAGTCACATCTCATAAATCTCTTGGAAGTTTTTGAAGGTGCAGTCAAGAATGTGGCTGATTTAGTCTTCCTGGATTTCCAGAAGGCTCTTAAGGAAATGAGGCAACCTTTGCATAAAAGGGACAATAATTCCATAGATAATTAAATAGTTAATATATAAGAGTAGAAGAAAATGGTTAATTTCAGCTGTGGAGGGAGGACATCAGGATCACATTATGGTGAAATGTGATAAGACTGATGTGATGAGATCTGCTGTTCAGCACAGTCATAAAAAAAATTGGAAGAGCTTAAGCAGCAAGGTGAGAAAATCTTCCAATTAAGTCAGTTTGTATGGGAGAAGAATGAATTGCATGTAGCCCTTACTGGATTGAGTGACTGGAATTTCAAATGATGGATGAAATTCAGTTGTATATCAACATTAACTGGTGTTCACAAAAATATGCACTCCCAATTTAAATATTAACCAATAGATTCTGAACAAACTATTATAACTCACAAATGAGAATTTAGTTATTAATATGTAGATACATCAGCTCAATAGCAATCAGAAAGCAAGGATACTGTTGAGAGTTATTAGAAAAGGTATAGAAGACAGACTATATCAGTATGACACTGAACACTTCCATGGCACACCCCCATCATGAATACGTTGTGCAGTTCTGCTCTATCAACTCAAAAAGGATGAAACAAAACTATAAGAGGTCCAGTGAAAGCCAGCAAGGTATGGAAGACCTTCCCTACTAAGACCAGGACTCTTCAGTTCAGAAAAAGAGATAAATGGAGAGAGATATGACTGAGTGCTACAAAATCATGAGTGGCCTGGAGATGGAGGAATGGCTGTTTGATGTTTCCTCCAAGAGAACAAGAGTTGGTCATCATGCCAAATTAGAAGTAGAGAAGTTCCAAGTAAAAGGAAAAGGAAGTTGCTCCTCATCCAGTGTAAAGTTAAACTGTTGCAAGAAATCCCTTGCCAAGGGGTGGTGTGGATACTTGTAGTGTATATGCATGCAAAAAAGCAACCAAACATTTGTAGAAGGGTATCCATCAAGGGTTATCATATACAAAGCCTGTAACATCTGCCTCTGGAAGCCAACAAACTTCAAATTGCTGAAGGACGGGAAAGTATTCTGGGAGTGTGTCACAACATGAGTGCTCTGCCACACTCTCTCCTGGGAATTAGCTGTTAGGCAGGTTGTACCTTTGGTTTAACCCTGCAGAACTGATACACGATTTTCTGTCCTGGCAGCCACGAGGATGGCCCCTTACAAATGTTTCT
This sequence comes from Steatornis caripensis, assembly GCA_013398225.1. Classification (NCBI taxonomy): domain Eukaryota; kingdom Metazoa; phylum Chordata; class Aves; order Caprimulgiformes; family Steatornithidae; genus Steatornis; species Steatornis caripensis. Next base: position 141,180 of record VZSC01019660.1, read on the forward strand.
CTAAGGATATCACAAAGTTCTCCCTCTTATTCCTTTGTTTCAGTTTTACATTACAGTGCAGAGCAGAAAACAAATCAAACGGCAAACTGCCACTTTGGTTTTTAGAATAAACTAGATAATTTTGAAATTGTTAACCTCCACTTTTCTCATTATATCTGAAATGCCAAAAGCTCTGTTTTTCTGCAAATGCAGGGTCACTCACCTACCACACATTGGCTTTCTCCACTGTGCAATTCTGCACTGTTTGTGTATGCAGCACACTAACTTATGCGCAGTAGGTGTCATGTTAAGCTCTTTTCTAATGTGTTTGGATGAGCTGCTTCTAATTAGTTATCCTTGCAAACAGAGCAAGAAAATGTGGTAAATATGGTCATGCAGCCTGTCTACCTAATAGCCCAATTAAGTCATTGTTCTGTGGGGTCTGGCTGGAAGTTTCTGCCACGTGTGAAATGGAAATAGGCTATGTACACTTTTCCAAGGACAGTCCATCTTGGCTTCTGCGAAGAAGTATAATGATAGTTCAGGCATTAATGTGCAGACTGCTGTGTATTTTGCATGTACAGTTAATCTTTATTAATGCATAAAATATTTGGTATCACTTATTAATGTCAGAGCTGCAGCTGGATGCATTGAATAGTAGTCTAAAGACTATCCTAAAAGATGAATCTATGAGCATTTCAAGTATCAACACCTCATCTGAAAGATTCAGCCAATTCAGCCTGGATCAATCTGAGAGGTCAACAGTGAACACAATCAATGAATACTGATCAAGTTGCCCAACACATTTTTTTTCATCTACATGGAGTTTATTATCCTTATTAAGTTTCTTGTAATGCAGTTCTCATACATGCCAGGCTGTTTCTCTAGAGACCTGACTGGCAAGTCGCTGCTCATGAGTAAGCTGACTCAGCATTATGGATGTTAGAAAACAGGCCCAGTAGTCTCATTTAAATAAGATGATAGCCCATTTGAAGCTNTCCCAACACAATTTTTTTCATCTACATGGAGTTTTTTATCCTTATTAAGTTTCTTGTAATGCAGTTCTCATACATGCCAGGCTGTTTCTCTAGAGACCTGACTGGCAAGTCGCTGCTCATGAGTAAGCTGACTCAGCATTATGGATGTTAGAAAACAGGCCCAGTAGTCTCATTTAAATAAGATGATAGCCCATTTGAAGCTCTTCGCTCCATAATTTAGATAAATGCAGATAAGCAGAGAACAAATGTCTGATCTTCAGCTGATGCCAGCCTCAATGTCATACATTACATACTGGCAACCTGTGATCTACTCTAGTGCGAGACCTGCAGCGACCTAGCTGCAGCTTGAGTTAAATTCGCACCTGCCTGAAACCATGCTAAGCTCCACTGGTGCCACAGAGAGCTGCAGTTTGTAACCTTGGGGTTTTGCGCTGTGCAGTTGTGCCAGATGGTGGCTATGTATAGCATGGAGAAAGCTGATGTGGCATTTGACTTGAGCTAATAAAACCCTAAATATGTTTCACTTTAAAATAAACATCTGATATGAATAACATCTAAATTGGGGGTCTTATCCAAACACAGTATCAAATGATGGTCTAATCCTACGGCTATTCTCAATTACTGAAAATTCATTGTACATCCTTGTCTGGGATGCTATATTGGAAAGTCTAGGATTCCTTTTGTAACCCCTGAGACTAGATAGCTCCAAGCAAAGGAGCTCTAAAATAGCAACTCTAAAATTGCCAAAAGCATACTATTGCTAGCTAGCTTTATTTGAGTCTATAAAAGTAGTGATGACCTAGCTTGTGGCTTGGCATGATTTTAGAGAACATGGCAGATAATAGGGGAAGCTCTGCCAACACCAATATCACATTTCTAAGAACTGTCCAAGCAATATTAGTTCAAATTAATGCTATGGGATAAATGAAAGTTTACCTAATAAGTACCATTTCACAAAAGCAGCAGTGAATTTACAATGAACTAGTAGAAGCTATGCTGGATTTTAAAAAGTTCATGCTGCTAAATTCTCCCCCTCCATTCAACTGAATTTGATGGGGTCTCCCCAGAGTAAAACGAAGTAGATGTGACTTGATGGAGAGGGAACAAGTCATATTCATGTGTGCAAAACTTTCACTTCAGACTAAATGGGTGCGGGAATTCCCATTTTCTTCAGTGAGGCTATCCTAGATGCCATCCAGAAGTGCCTACATGAAGAAATTTATTTGTTAAAAAAGACTTGCCGATGTGTCCTATGTGTGGACTTCTGTGCGCGTTCCTTCTCCTCATCTGGACTTGAACATCAGGCTTTGGATTGCGCTGCATGCTGAAAGGCTTAGCTTTATTTGCTTTGCAATTTTAAATCGTTTGTGGAACAGTATCTTAGTATGGCATATTCTACTTCAGAGGATTAGTCACTGCACTCTGTGACAGTGGCTAAAGGTTTTAAGATTGTCCCTTAACAATTAGACAAAATTGAAGAAGCGCATTTGTGCTCATGAACCTAAAGCAAAGATTTGTGCTACTAAATGAGGAAATAAGGCTAACACAAGTTACTCCAAAAAAATGCCCCAATGCAAATGCCATTCAAAAGTAGGGATTTAAGTTCATGTTTGTTCTGAGAAGTATGAAGTCAGAGTTCATGCAGTATGAACTCTGTTTCTGTTGTTTAAGAATTCTCTTGTACAAATAGCTATTTAAGATACACAAGGCAGTGGAATTTTCTGATGAAAATGTGAAACTTTGAGCAACTGAATTGCTCTCTAAAGATTCTTTCTTTGCAGGGGTTTAGTATAATGCACGGGCTTTTCATTATAAATCTGAGAAGACAAATTTTGCTTCCTTGTCTGCAGTTAATGGCTTCCTGCAAGCACTTATTGTATTTCTAACATATTTAAAATACCAATTATCTGAAGTAATGGTGACCCTCTGCCCTTCTAAAATTTTTAGCTTTGCACATAAGGAGTGAAGTTAAAAAGCAGATGGTGAAAGTGGGAAACTGAATGCTGCTACTTACCTGACTATAATGTTGTCTAACTTCTCACAGTGCTTTCTGCTGAATTTTGTGTAGGGTTTTTTTAGCTGTTTGTTTTGTTTTTTCCTTCCTGTAATTCATGTAGAGTCTGTATTTTTGCTTAAAGGAGAAATCTAGAGAGCTGCAAATCAATATAGTCCATGTTTTCTTAAAACATAAAAGGTGTACAGTGTGCTCCAGCTCCTGCTGGAAGTCTCTTAAGCTAACAAGCCATTTGACTCTTTCCATGTAACAGCCTAAGGGAAGTGCATGGCCTGCACAGTCCTTCCGTTTTCCTGCAGAGTCATCTGTCTTTTACAAATGAGTTTTTGGCACCCAGCAAGCTTCTAGAAAAGTAACCCTGTTTTCTAGGAAAACACTTACACAGTACTCCTTTCATTTGATGGCCTTCAAAATTACGTACTTAATTGTTATCAAGTTTACATTATTTTTGTGTTTGCCTGATGGAACTACCCAAAATAAATCAAAGAGTAATTAAGAACGTAGGTTTGCACTCCTTCATATGTAAAATGACTTTAGCTACATTGCCCTGAGATCACTTCACGCTTACCTGGCTGAGCATTCCTGTGTTTCTTTCTCTGCATCTGGAAACAAATTGGCATGAGAATAAGAGGACATGAGGAGCACAGGACTAAGCTGAGCCAAATTCCAATGAACTTGTTAATGCACTTGATTCGCTGTGGGTCTGAAACACTGACAGATCACTTAACTGAAGAACCTGCAGGCAACCGAGCAATGCCACTGAAAGCTCAAATCCCAGTCTGCAATCGTTCACACGCAGACTGTACTGAACACCGCCCTGTATACATCTCAGTAAGAACTGTGTGCTATTTTTACTTCCTGGTGAACAAGATAGTGACTGTTACAGCCTTCTGTATAAGGGACAAACTGAATTTGCCATGTAGGAAAAAACAGGGACAGCAAAGGGATATCAGCAATTTAAAGAGGGGTACCTAAGCTTTTGTGTAATGCTACCTCCAGATGAGGCGAACTATCTTACTTCCCCTTACCACATTTGCATAGAAGATCTGTTCATCAACCATACCTACTTATGGACTGGGTCTATAATACCCACTGTATAAGAAGGCATAGAAAAGCCTTATCCAAAACTAAATGGAGTGTCACGGCTTCCAGTAAAGTTTACAAGGTCTTTCCTTCTTTTTCAAAATACTTGCCATTTTTCTTTCAAAAATCTAAGCTTAGTTCTCATTTTTCGTACTAGTAAGTGTCTTAAGGCTTTATGCCCTGGAGATAACATTTTAGTTTTAACATCACATTTCAACATGAGTGATAAGTAATTTCTTTAAAGCAAGCTAAGCAATAAAGAACAGGAGCTCTGTAGCATTCATTCCCTTCTTGTTCCCTCTTGGGATACCTGAAGTCCTACATATTGACAAGTTCAGTGACTATTTTTTTATGATTTCAGGTGAAACTGATTTTCTGTTGAGCTTGCTAGCTGAGTCTCATTCCAGTGCTATAAACATGAAGAAAACATCACAAAACCAGGGTCAGGAGCAACATCAGAAAATGTTCAGTATGAATCCTGACACAAAACATAATATATCCAATTACTCTTACTGCAGTTTTGTTTGCAAGTGCTGTTACACTGGGTTCATTTATATGTGACAGAGACAGCAATTAAGTTCTGTACACTTCAATTTACTAAACAGACTACGTTTACTCTTCTCATTCCTGGTCATGGCTTTCAGACTTCAAATCATGCATGTAGGTCTCACTATCCAAGTCAAAATTCCATTTTCAAAAGTATTCAGACAGGTCTGGGAACAGCACACTCCAAAGTAATATAATCTTACTGGTTAGGGTTTTGTTCTCTCAGTTGTAGTATCTCACTACTTAGTGTTCATTGTTCATACACTGTGACTCTGCTGATATTGACGAGGATCTGTATGCCAAGGTAAGTTCATTTAAGAGTAAGCCTCTTTTAATACGGCCAAATGCAAAAATCAAACATATTTTTCACTTGCTGGTGCATTCAGATATTGTTTTTCACTTCTCTTGCTTTTATCATAAAAAAGTCTCGGTTTTAAGTACAGGGTAACTCAAAAATAAGAACTAAGAGAAAACAAATTGTTATCCCAGCTACAGAGATTTTATCACTCTATTACTGTCCTGTGATGTTCTTGGGTTAAGGAAAAGTAGGCAACATTAATACCACCTAATCATTACCACCATTAAGACTCAATGTTTTGGACTGTATGAGAGTACTAAAACTTATGACATGCTGTAGATGGCTTTGTGTGTTACATCAAAATCTATTTGCAAAGTTCTACAAATATCTCTTCCTGAAATTAACATTTTTTGTAAACCTCATTTTGAAGATGAAAACATTGATCCTAAACTATTCTTAAGTGCTTACTCTTCCTTGTTAGCCTTCTAAAGCCTTACTTAGTCTCCAGTTTTGTACTCGAGTTAGTGAAAAAGATCTTGTTCTGCTACCTTGAGATCATAGGTTTGACATCTTCCATTGCTGTTTCCAGCCATTCATTTACATCAGTTTCCATCATAAACTGACTTGTTTTGATACCACATTCACTCACTTGTCCAGCAACTTTGGTTTCCTTTTGCTGTCTCACAACCCTTCATTATTACAGTCTTTCATTATCCATTCCACTTTGTATGCCTGGGAACTAATCATCTTCTTTACAACCATATCCGCTGCTGTTCTAATACAAGCTGATCTATTGTCATGACTGAAATATGACTCAAATCTACCAGTCTTACTTCCAATACTGCACATTAAGTCTGATTCAGTGCCAGCTGGCAGAGGATGGGAAAACCCAATTACTTCATTGAGCTTCTGAATGAGTCTGGAAAATGATAATTTGTTCACATATTAAAGCTCTTTGTATTCAAGTAAGAATAACAGTGGTCCTCATGTTCTATGATACTTAGTGTTTTATACCCTAGAAGTCCCAAATTATTTCTTAGACCAATTTGGTTACTGCTGGCTCCGGACAAAAAAGGGAGATTTGTATCACTGAATGTGATTGAATCTGCTTTGGGCCAAAGTAGGCTGTCACCTTCTGATCATGTGGAGAAGATGTCTTAGAAATAATAGCAGTTCTGGCTTAAATTCATCCTCTTGAAACAAATACCAACACTCATTTCCCCAAGTTCAAAGTAGCTGGATCCTACTCTTACACTTATGGAATTAACAGGCTTTGTCAGTGGATTATGAAATCATATTGTTTAGTGCTTTTGATACATAAAATAGGAAGATATTCCTAGTCATGAATGTGGGATTGTGGCGGGGACAAAAGGGGAAGGCGAGCAGGCGGGTGGGAAACACATGCCACCCTGCAGACAGCCTGCTCTCGTGTTTTCTTCCTCTGCCTCCTGACACCATATTGGCCACAGTACTGGTACCCTCAGGCTACAGTACTGATTTGCACCAGCAGAGCTGGGAGGACAGGCTGTGTTTACTCTATAATGCAACACAGGATCATAGGATAATTCAGGCTGGAGGGACCTCAGGAGGTCTCTATTCCAACCTCCTGCCACAAGCAGGGTCATCTATGAGATCAGACCAAGTTGTACAGGGTTTTATCCAGTCTGGTCTTGAAACTCTCCAAGGATGGAGAGAGACTGTACAGCCTCTCTGGGCAGCCTGTTCCAGTGCTTGACTGTCCTCAGAGTGAAAAAAAAAAAAAAAGTACTTTTTCCTTATTCCAATTCTTTTTCCTTTTTCCAGCCTGAATCTCTCTTGTTTCAGCTTATGCCCATTGCGTCATGTCCTCCCAAACTCTGCTGTAAAGAGCATGACTCCATTTGCTTGATGACCGCCTTGCAGGTACAGGCAGGCTACTGCTGTGTCCCCCCAAAGCCATCTCTTCTCCAGGCTGAAGAAGCCTTGTGTCATGGTTTGAGCCCAGCGGCAACAAAGCACCATGCGGCCGCTCGCTCGCTCCTCCCCCCACACCTGGATGAGGAGAAAACGTAAGGAAACCTGGTGGGTGGAGACTGGGACAGGGAGGGTTCACTCACCAGTTATGGGCACAGGCAAAACCAGACTCAGCTTAGGGAAAAAATGTTCAAATTAATCGATCATTGACCAAAACAGAGTAGGATAAGGACATGTGAAAGCCAGATCGTACAAACNAGGGAAAAAATGTTCAAATTGATCGATCATTGACCAAAACAGAGTAGGATAAGGACATGTGAAAGCCAGATCGTACAAACACCTTTCCCCACCCCTCCCTCCTTCCCGGCCTTGAGTCCCCTCACTCCCGATGTCTCTCCCTCCTCCCCCCTCAGCGGCGCAGGGGGACAGGGAATGGGGGGTGCAGTCAGTTCACCAGAGATTGTCTCTGCCGCTCCTTCCTCCTCAGGCAGGGAGGGCTCCTCACACGCTTCCCCTGCTCCAGCGCGGGGTCTCTCCCACGGCAGACAGTGCCTCACGAACCCCTCCGACGTCAGTCCTTCCCACATGGCGCAGCCCCTCAGGAACGCACCAACCCAGCACGGGCTGCCCACACAGTTGTGGTCTGCTTTGGGAGCAGGCACCTCCTCCCCTAGTGTGGGGTGCTCCACGGGCTGCAAGTCCCTCTCTGCTCCACTGTGGTCCCTGACGGGCTGCAGGTCCATCTCTGCCTTGCCATGGTCCTGCACAGGCTGCTCCACCGTGATCCTCCATGGGCTGCAGGGGCACAGCCTACAGGCTGTGGGGGAATCCCCTCTCTGGCCACCTCCTCCCCCTCCTTCCTCACTGACTCCCAGTACCTGCACAGGTGCTCCTCTCACCTCCTCCCTCTGCTGCAGCTTTCCAGGATTGCTCCTCTGTCCCCTCCTTAAATACGTTATGGCAGAGGCCCATCTGTTGTCTCTAAATGGCCCAGCCTCAGCCCAAGGCAGGGGCAACTTGTAGCTGGGGGAGTTTCAAGCAGCTTCTGACACCGACCACCCGCTCGTGTAGCCCCTTCCCCTGCTACCAAAGCCCCACCACACAGACCCAAGACACCTCGGTCCCTCAGTTTCCCCCACAAGGCAAGCGCTCCAGGCCCTGAGCAGCCTGAGGCCCTCCGCTGAACTTGCTCCAATTTGATAATGTCATTCTTGTATTGGGAAGCCAAAATTGGGTGCAATATTTGAGATGTGGTCTAAGATGTGCCGAGTAGAGAAGGATAAACCCTCCCCTCCATGTCCTGGCTGTGCCCCTGTGAATGCCTCCCGGGGTGCTGTTGGCTGTCCGTGCAGCCAGGGCACAGCACTGGCTCATGCTCAGCTCGTGTCTGCCAAGGCCCCCAGGTCCCTTCCTGCAGAGCTGCTCACAGCCAGGCAGAGACCAGCCTGTGTCCTTGCACCAGAGCTCCCTACCCCCAGGGCAGCACTTGGTGTTTGTCCTTGATGAATTTCAACTGTTTTCTGCTGGCCCATTCCTCCAACCTGTCTATGTCTCCATGGATGGCAGCCCTGACCTTGAGCATATCAACAATTTCCCCCCAGTTTGTGTCATTTACAAACTGGATGAAAGTGCAGTCAGGCCACTAATAAAGATGTTAAGCAGGACAAGTTACAGGAAAAGCCACACAGTACTCCACTTGTTACTGGCTTACAGATGAAGGATAACCCATTAACACCTACCCTTATGAGCCTAATAAATGAGTTTTTAGATGGATGGTTGCCCATCCATTCAAACCGCAACATCCTAACCTGGATACAGGAATATTGTGTAACATTCTGTTGAAAGCCTTGCTGAATACGAGATAAACGACATGCAGTGCTCTGCCTTTGTCCAGAAACTGAGATCCTGATCAGAGGAGGCAATCAGGTGGGTCAGGCATAATTTACCCTAGGTAAATCCATGCTTAATTATCCCCCCAAGGAACATCAAAGTGAGACCAATTAGCATCTAGTTCTTCAGATTGACATTTTGGCCTTTTTTTGAAGATGCATATGACTTTTGCCTTTCTTTAGTCATCAAGCACCTCCCCTGGATCTCCAGGGGTACAGGTCTACAGGGGCCTTGAGAGGGAGGCCTTGCCAGGTAGTGCTGTTACTCTGTCTTCCCTTCAGACACTTTGTTTGGATGAACAAAATTCTCTTGGAACAGAAAACAGTACATTGCATTGGGTTTCCCTTTTTATCACAGTGGCAAACTTCCACCGAACAGAGAGGAAACTGAAATTCTGCTGCTGTCAGCACAGACAGCACAGATTGAATGATGCCTTTTATGTGTGTGCCCACATGCACGTATGGGTAAAACTTCGGAGCTCTGCTTGTAGAACTGGGGAAATGTAAGGGATACAAGGCTGGGTTGGGGAGCTGCTACTTTACACTGGGTACCTAAATTTCCCATTCTAAACTTCTGCATTGTGCTGAAAAGACATGAGAAACTTTCTTCAGTGACCTCTACAGAAAAATAAAAGGCTCTAAATTTTCCCTCTGTTTATTTATATTTGGTCAGAGCATATGGCAGGTTTTTTTCACACTCNAAAAGACATGAGAAGCTTTCTTCAGTGACTTCTACAGAAAAATAAAAGGCTCTAAATTTTCTCTCTGTTTATTTATATTTGGTCAGAGCATATGGCAGGTTTTTTTCACACTCGAATCATGCAAAAATGGCTCAACAAATTTTACTCAGATGTCCAACGTAATCACTTCTGGGCTGAGGTTGAGTGTGGAAAATTGAAGCCAAAAGGAATTTGAATTATGAGCAATGGGAAANGGTTTTTTTCACACTCGAATCATTCAAAAATGGCTCAACAAATTTTACTCAGATGTCCAACGTAATCACTTCTGGGCTGAGGTCGAGTGTGGAAAATTGAAGCCAAAAGGAATTTGAATTATGAGCAATGGGAAAAGGGATAGGGAGGCAGGAGAGCAGCTGGATTTCTGACTATGTAATTCCAACTACATCACAAAGAGCCTCACAGCTTCAACTGCTTTCCTATTTTAATTCCAGATGAATGAACACCACATATTTGTAAAGGTAACACGGAAAGAGTTTTCAAAGTTGCAAGGGGAAGTAGCCTGCAAACATCAAAACATCAGTGTTTTGCTTGCTTGTGTGTAACCAATCGCTTAGTGAAAGGGGAAAATTGAGGTGGTTGACTTCACAAGCAGATGCAGGAAATTTATATGATTCATGAGCTGGAGCAAACGATATCATCTAGGTAACTATTTACCAAGGTCTGCTGAGAAAAGAAAATTGAGGATGTTGCATGGTATGGGTTAGCTTCATGGAGTGGTGACACAGCTGATGCCTTACTGAAGGGAAAATTCACCCTACAAAATACCAAATTGATTTTTGAGAAGAAATAACTAAGGGGGTGGGAAAGCCACCTTGTCTGTGAGTGTTTCAGTGTAGGCTGAAGCATGCTACTTCACAAATATTCTGGATTCTCTGTGCAAAGAAAGAAGACGGCATGAACATAGGTAAATATGCATACTGACAGCAAAGCAAACAGTCAAGTGTCTCCATAAAAGCTGCTGCCCCCTGTTTCTGTGGTGGTCAGTCTCTCCAAGCCTAGGAGGGAATACCTGGTGATACATAAATCATGTCTGATAACTAAAACCAGCTGCCTTCCCCTTCCGTCTCAGTAAGTCTCAGACTCTCTGTTGCTTAAAAAAGCTTCTCGGCAGCTGTTGGTATGAATTTGAGGGACAGCTTGGAAAGCTGAACTTGGGTATTTTCTGAAACAGTACTGGCAGGCAGCCTGAGACAGTAGCTTGGCTAAGTGTGATATGCTCAGTTTTGTGTTTGGGTCCCAGAGACAGGCCAGGATGGATTTTCCCATTAAACAAAATGGGAGTCTTTCTTACCACTTCCACAGGAGCCTTTGCGAAGTTTATCCTGTCTGCTAATACAATCAAAACCCCTCAGCACCTTTTACGTATAGACCCGAATGAAAATGGAGTTATAAATAAAATTACAAATGCCTACTGACTTAATCCAGTGAGACTGCTGTAAAAACGTACCATGTGCTAGCATTCAGCTACATCCAGAGGGCTGCTTTTAGCAACCGTGAGGCAGGAACTTCAGTTTACCCAAGTACTGCCTCCAAGGAAAGGGATGAAAGCAGCCCAAACACCTAGGCGAGGAAAAAAAGGATGAAAAAAAGACGTAACTTCTGTCCAAGCTCAGTGGGGCATGGCCTAGTGCAGCAGTTCAGTCTTGAAGGGTGCTCATTCAGAAATATAGATGGTTAGTTTAGAATGTGATCCAGGGGAAATTCAAGTTTCCTGTAGCCTAGACATTTTAATATATTTCTGAAAGATTGCAGCCACTTTTAATTAGTGAAATTTTATATAAGCTTTTCTATACAAATACACATTAATGAAATACATATGCGCATAAACACAACAAAATTCAAAGAATGTCTTCTCTCACAACAAAATAGTGTTTTCAAGCTCAGCCAAAATGGAAATGTCTATTTCCATTTTTAGAAGGGTTTTTTATTTTAGAAAAAAAAAAAAAAACAGAAGAAGAAAATAAAACCGTTCAACTTTTTCCAGGGAAAAAATATTTTCAAATGTGAGGACAGGAATCAATGTATATAAATGTCACAACTTGTTTCTACTTCTGTGCACTTAAGCATTACTAAGAAAACAACATGTTAGATACAGAGAAAAAAAGCATCATTTGTCATGTTGAGACCAGAATGCTCCTGAAAAGTTGGTTATTCCCTTTTCACAGTTTCGTTTCCAACATCAGTTGCACTTGCACCTTCTGATAATGCATTAGTGATAGGGAAATCAGAGGAAATAGACCTACTTGACCTATTCTGGTCCAAGGCAGCTGAATACTCAAGTGCCTGTCAGTTTGGAATTGCCATGGCCCAGAAGAAGCTTGAACGCAAAAAGAGCCCTGGTCCATATATGCAAAACTGTCAGAGCAGCTGTGTTGTCCACAGCTCCATCATTTCATAATGCTTGAGAAGATTCTTAGCTTGTCACTGACAGTGTTTGTGCAAGCAATTAGTGCTGCATTTTGTACATATTCTGTCTTGTCTAGGCTGTTTCCTACTGTACTTCATTAGTCTGAAATTGAATAACATAATGCTTGTATATAATTGCAGTTAAGGCCATTGTATTTTCTTGAGAAAATAAATCCATCCTACGCTTGATGAGACCGCCAAATGCACACTTACATTGTTTTAGTTATAGAGACATCTAAATACAGACTTCTTGTACAGTGCAAGTAAAACTACAATCTATCCTAGCCTGGGAAGACAAAATACAGAAAAGGAGCCAAAGTTTAGAAGACTACCAAAGTTTAGAACAACATAAATACTATAATTTGGCTTCTCATATGTTGAAGATGACATAAAAGCAGCTTGACTGAAGGCCCGTCGTGTTTTCTGTCACGAAACTTGCGACGGGTTTGAAGTAATTATGTCAATCTCCCTGCAGGGAGCATAGCTTACTACTTCTCTGACCCTTTTGGATTAAGATTTCATGAATGCCAAGCTCTTTAGAGCTTGCTTTTTCCACTGGAAGGAATTCAGGGCTCTAAGGTTTCACCACTCTTCTACAAATAGATCATACAGAACCCACGGTAACCTGTTCAATTTTCATTTTTATTTTCATGTTTTCATATGAAATCATAATGTCTAAAGTTAAATCTACTACTCGCTTGCTGTGAAGGACAGTCCTTGAACATGCTTTATATACAAAAATCCAACATCACATTTGCAAGAACAAGTATTTCCGAAGCAGCATGGAATTTTCCCAGAATTACCAGTGACTCGCCAGGTCCGCAACTTTGGCTGATGTAAATTAGCATAGCAGTAATAAATGAGGTTATGCCATCTACATCAGCCGACGATGTGCCTCACTGCACAGCACAGAGAAATTTTGTGAAGACATACCCACTTTATGATCTTACCAATGGATCATATGGTCTGCTACTGACGTGCTTTTGTTCTTCCTTCCTCTGTGAGTTTACTTGAAAAGCAGTAGAATCTGTAGGCCACAAACAGAAGACCAGAAGACTGAAGCAGTTCTCTGTTAGCTGTTTTCTAGACGACTGTGAGCCAGACCAGAATACTTTTTAAGAAATGTGCATTAAAATCACCAGGGTTTCCCATCTGAAAACAATGACATGTTCTGGACTAAGTCTCTTTCCAGAAATTAAACAGTAAATTACAAAATAGGTTGGTCCTCAAGAATTTTGGAATGACAACAGTTCAAGATTTTTGTGGTGAAAGCATAACCTTTGAAACCGTTATTTCACAAACAAATGGCAAGCTCTGTCCTTCTTCACACAAACACAAGATTTGATTGCATCTGTAAAAACTGCCCCAAAGCATTTCCTTTGGCAGATGTGGAATGCTGACTATTCATTAAATCAGACACAGAAAGACTTTTTTTTTGGCCCTTATGAACTTCTGAAGCTTTGGGGGCTAACAGCTGCTTATCTTGTGAACAGAATTTCCTGTTAGTATCCTTCCAACGTATTTGTTCACTAGAAGCACAACAAATGTCAACAAAAAACCATACTATGTTCCAATTTTTAAGGACAATTGAGAAATCTCAGATGTTTTACACTTACCACATAGACTCCTGTTCTGTTAATGAATGTACTATTATGGCCTTGCTCAGATCTTGTTTAGTTCTGGTGACTGTTAGTTGGAGTGAAATTATAAAGACGTTGAGGGACTGACTATAAACACAATGTTCTTGTAACATTCAGTGCACTTCCAATAGCAGTACTAGCAATCATTTTAGGAAAGATTGAATATTTTTAATTGTAAAAAAATCGGCTTTTTTCTTGCTGTGACAGCCAGATTCTGAGTAAACCTGTTGTTCTGACTCCCTTCAGGTTAGCTAATAAGCAGTGATTTTGGCTCACAAAACGAGGCGTCTCCCGTTCTCTCTACCCTGTGAAAAGCTGCACTGCCTCCAGAGCTATCTCCCTCAGCTAATTCCATCTAGAGTACAAGTGGAGGATCGGTGGACTAATCCATTATTGGGAGGAAAGGCAGCAAATGTGGCCAACGCTCCTGATCCTAGAAACTATGCACTACAGCTTTCATTTGGCCAAGAGACAGAAGACAGGAACTGTTGCTTAGTTCCTGCCTGTGGAAGATTGAGTGGGAGGGCAATGATTTTCCAGTAGTCCCATTCCAAGATAAGGTAGTGTAAGCCTGGCCATAGAAAGACCCAGGACAGATAGATATTATTCATCAGTGCACCTTCTGTAGTGCTCCCAAAACTAGGAGTTAGAATTAGCTGTCAGATCCCACTCTAGAAGCACAGGACCAGTCTGGGATGTTTGAAGTATTTGAGAGCTGGTTTTGGCCCCACTTGCATGAGCTTCAAATAGAAAACAAAAGGTATCAGTTTGAAACAGAGGGAAATTTGGAATCGGTAACTGATATTTTTGTAGGACCTAAAGATAAACATGCTGCTCCTTCAAGAGTTCACTCAGACTGCAAATAGTTGAAATGAGTCATTCCCCTCTGGTCAAAAATGGCCCTGATGAGATTCTGCTTGGTTTTTGGTTTGGTAAATGAGCAGAAGCATGAAGCTTTCTGATAATGCCATTTGTAGCAATGCCTGCTGCATAGAATTTTGCTGATCCACTCCCTCTAAGTGTACTTGTCACCAAGATTAAGTCATCTGGGTGGCTTACCAGTTTCCATAAAAGCGGGACACACAAGTGCAGCAAACAGTGCTGCTCTGCTTATTCGCAGGGCGGTAACTTGAAAGTTATGCCTGCTTTCTCAAAGGGGGAACTGAACACATGACAAATAATTTATTTTGCTTAAGACACTACTGGAGAGTGTTCACATGCTGCAGAAAGCCAAGAGTCTAAGAAGACCACCCACCATCCAGGACTTAGAGCTACATTGCCTTGACCTCCTTCGAGAGCATTGGGTGATATTTGTAGCATGCAAGTTGGTGGAGCTTAGTGATCCCACCCAAAAGGGAGGAAGCTATGAGATTTACACGCTACACAACTCCACAGTGCTTGAAGAAAGCAATCCTCCTGCTGGCCTTGCAAGGTTAACAATATCAAGAGAAACAGTTTTGTGGAAGAGAACAAGGAGCTCTGTGAGCAATTGAAGTTACTGTAGCAAGTGGAAGCTTGTTTTCGAGATCCTTGTAGCTGATGTTCAGTGTCTCCCACACACGCTACGCTGCATGTGCACACAACGACTGCAAACCACATTCAACATCCGTGCAGCACATCTGGCCTCATTTATGTGAGACGTTGACTTGCTATGTGCATGTGCCACAAGAGAGACGTTCTTAATGTGCCCTTAATAACTTCTTGCCTCCTGATTCCACTCTCTACATAAAGATGTGTCCAAAATTTTTCCTAAACCCAAGGTATTCAGGATACTCATACAAGCATTTTCTGATGTTCCTGAGGTGCAAGCTCACATTGTTACCTTTCCCTAAAGTGAATAAAAAAGGAGTCCCTCTAGAAAAGCAGGTATTTGATGAATACATGCAAGTTTTTCACGTGAGATGTCTGTCACTGTTGGGTGAAACGGCCCAATAGGTTCAAAGTTGTGGAGGCAGTCGGGGAAAGAAGTTTAGACTTTGCATTTCTGCTTGCAAACGCTGTATTCTCCATACAAACCTTGCTACATATAGAGCATCAACACTGACACTGTCAACATTAGCCTGTACCCTGGAGTCCAGAAAGCTCTTTTTCTTGTCACAGTGTGAATTCTTGGGCTTGTCAGCAAATAGCAAATGCAGAAAACATGCATTTTCCACAGTTGTCATTCATCGTAAGAGAGACAATAAATCCAAACTAATCTAAAATGCATTTGCATTGACATTAGTGACTCTTAACTTTTCAGAGGGTGTCTGCTTATTCCCACAGATATTTGTACCTTTTCCATAAGGATGCTGCATTCCTATTTGCAGTGGTGAGGAAACTAGACACATTTTATGGCATCACAAATTCAAGAGGGATACACAAGCCGCGTACAGTCTGACTTACAGTTTATTACATGGAATTCAAGTATAATTTTCCTTGCTTGTAGGTGAAACATACTTTAAATTAGCTGCTTTATAAATAATCAAGCATATAAGAAAATCCACATGAGTACCAACCTGAAGGTGGCTCTGGATTCCCACTCATAAGCTCTACAGTCCAAACCTAATATGTTTCCCATGCAAAAGGGGATAGTCAGCCTTTGCTAAGGATGCTTTCCCCTTATTGAGTGCATAGCAATGTCTTGGGTTATGAAGAATTGATTCATTGTGTTAATTATCATTTCAAAAGCATTTGACTTGGCTGGAGCTCTGTAAAAGGTTGCTGTGAATTGTATTGCTGTGTGTATATCGGCACTACTGAATACAATAGGAAATAGGATATACTTACATTTTTATGAGAGTTTCCCGAGTTAAAGGAATGTGCTTACTACTTTGAAGCTGAGAGCAAATTCTCTTCCTGCTCTTCCTCAGCCTGGATGGTCACGTGAGCAGCACAATTGTAGTATCACAGTGCGGGCGAAGTCATTGCTGTCCTAACCATTCCTGTGTTTTCCATGGGTCCAAATGCAGGTGTGGGTAGAAAACTGGATCTTAGTGGTGGGGCTTGTCTGGTAGCTCATGCTGGCTCATTTCACACCTTGCCTGTGCTTGTGAGCCATGTCACAGGGAACAGCTGTGTTGTCCCCTTTCAGTTCACAACTTCTTCTACCCCTGTTTGCAGAAGGATAAGGAAGACGGGTCCTAGATTTTTTTCCCCCTCTAAAATATGAAACTACATTTAACGCAGTAGGTTTGCCTAACTTGTGTAAGTGAACAGTAAGCTAGCTATAAAGAGACATCAATGTTGGACCACTTGAAGGTGGATCTTGTGTTCCCCTCTTGCATAACATAAATCTCTGATGAACAGAGACAGAAGCACATGGTCAGGCATGAGTAAAGGCTCTTTAGGAAGGACAAGCAGAGAAGAAGAGGAGGGGGGCTCATGAAGGGTCTGACTGCCCAGTGCTTCAGTATAAAGCTGGAGGACATGCTCATTGAGCACGTCTCTGGGTCAAGAACAAAGGAGGGGGTTACACTGAGGATGAGTCTGCAAGAGCTACCTGACCAAGATGACATAGCAGATGAGGCTTTCTAAAATGACTACTACAGGTCTCCTGTTCGTAGGCTCTCATCCTGATGTGCTTTTCAACCCTCTAAACATTGACAACATGGCATTATGTAAGCATTACAGGAAAATCCTAGATTGCGTCGGTGCTGATTTCCTAACACAGAAATGTTAGAGGCTCAACCATAGGTAATGCTCTACCAGACCTACTGCTCACAAACTGTGAAGGGATAGTGGAAAATACAGTCACAGTTGGCAGCTTGGGTTGCAGTAACCACCAGATGATTGAGCTCAGGATCTGAAGGAAGTCTGGGAAGGAAAGTAGCAGGGTTAGGGCTCTGGGTTTCAGGACAGCAGACTTTGACTTATTTTTAGGGAATTGCTAGGCAGAGTGCCCTGGGAAGCAGCCATGAAGGGGAAAGGTGCCCGGGAAAGCTGGCTAATTTTTAAAGAAAACTTTTTGAGAGCTCAGAAACAAACCATCCTGTTGCATAGGAAGACTGGGAATTCTGGCAGAAGGCCTGCTTGGCTAATCTAGGAGCTTCTCAACAGAACTGAAACACACACAAAAAAAAGGAAGTACAAGAAGCAGAAACAAAGAGAGGCAATGAAAGAAGAATATAACAATATTGCTCAGCAATGCTTAAGGAGAAATGCTAGGGGGACAACATCAGGATGGTCAAAACAGAAGGTGGGGTCTGGAGCTAAAACTGGCTGGGGACAAATAGGGCAATAAGAGATTACACAGGTATGTTAGCTGGGAAAGGAAGTTCAGAGAAAAGGTAGATCAGTGGATGAATGAGGAGAGAGTCTAATAATAAACACAGAAATGACTGAAGTACTAAAGTCTTTTTTTGCTTCTGTCTTCACAGACAAAACCTGCTCCCAAAGCTCTGTGTGTACCAGCACATACTGGGAAGGAGGTAGTGGGTAGGGGGCACAGCAGTTTAGGGACCACCTGGAGAAGCTCGAAGTATTCAGTCCATGGGAAGAGGTGGGTGCTGACAGAGATGGCTGATGTGATTGTGATGCCTTTGTCCATGGAAAGTAACAACAACGAGGAGAGGCAGCTGACGAGCGTGTCCTCTGGACATTTCCAAATCCCCAAAGGACAGGAAGTTAATGAAGACTAGTCAACACATATTTGCAAAGATTACCTTGTCTGACAAAACGACTGGCTATGTAGACAAGAGGAGAGTGGTGGATATAATACACCTGGTTTTAGTAAAGCATTTGACACCGCCTCCCACAGTGTCCAAAATATCACTCAGAAACCAAGGAAGTTTNAAAGGACAAGAAGTTAATGAAGACTAGTCAACACATATTTGCAAAGATTACCTTGTCTGACAAAACGACTGGCTATGTAGACAAGAGGAGAGTGGTGGATATAATACACCTGGTTTTAGTAAAGCATTTGACACCGCCTCCCACAGTGTCCAAAATATCACTCAGAAACCAAGGAAGTTTGGGCTTGAGTAGGGTAGAAATTGGGGCTCAAAGGGCAGAAATCAATGGCTTGAGGCCTGACCAGTAACTAGTGGAGCCCCTTGGAGGGCAACGCTACAATCCATATTATCCAGTGTTTCACCCGCAGTCCTGATGATGAGGTAGCACACACCCTCCACAAATTTGTGGATGATGCTAAATAAGAGGGAATGGCTGACACAGCAAATGGCAGAAGTTTAGTTCACCATGACCTGAGAAACTCAGGAACTGGGGCAACAGAAAACTCATGAGACTCAGTAAGGAAAAATACATCTGGGGCAGAATAACGTCATGCATCAGTAATGGCTGGGAACTGCTTGGCAGAGCAGCAGCCTTACTGGAAAGGATCTGAGATTACAGGTGTTACCTGGTGTGACAGTGGATGCCAAGTTGAACATATGCCAACTGTGTGCTCCCACCATGAATAAAGCAAATGGCTAAGGGTTACCTTAGGAGGTGCATGACCAGCAGATCAAGGGAGGTTATTCCTTGCTTTAATCTGCTGCTGAGGAGGCCATAGTTGGACTAGTGTATCTGGTTCTGGGACACCCCACACACACTTCAAGAGGGAGATTAAAACTTGGAAACGGTCCTGCAGAGGGCTATCAAGATGGCCAGGGACCCAGAGCACATGAGCTATGGAGGAAAAACTGAGGGAGCAGAGCTTGTTGAGTCTGGTGAAGAAGAGGTGAATGTGAGATTGAACAGCAGCCTGTAACTACACAAAATTACAAAGATGACAAAGCCAGACTTCTCTTCACCGTAGCAAATACAAAGCAGATAAGGGTAAGGGACATCTGTTGTGACTTGGGAGGTTCAAATAAGACATTGGGAAAATATTCTTCACTAATATGGTAGTGCAGCGCTGGAAGAAGCTATGAGAGGTTCTGTAGACTCTCCATCCTTGAAGGTTTTCAAGACTCAGTCAGATGAAGCCGTGATGGGCCTAATTTGGTGTTAATGATTGTCCTGCTTTAAGTAGAAAACCAAACTATATACCTCACAAGTTACCCTCAAAACAGGTCTTGTAATATGCTATGAAGTGTCTCTAGTCCAAGCTGAAACCTTGCATTTGAAGGAGTTTATTTTGCTTGTGTGGTGTGTATCAGTAGAAGGATATATAAACCAGATCATCACGGAAAACTTCTGGCTAAGGAGTTAATTCCAGTTTATGGTCTATTTACCCCTCCATCTCAAAGTAGGTGTTTTTTAGAGTTATTTGCTGGAGAGAGAAGAGAAGTATTCTGTTCAGGTACTATGTTTTGAAAGATCTGGATAACCAATAAAATTGGATTGCACATAAGCCCAGAAACTGATAATTAAGCAATCAAATGGAAAGCAACCTCAAGTCAAACTGCTTACGTTTCTTTTTTGTTTACAATATTAACTCTAATATACTCTGGCAAAAATGGTCTGCTTCAGCCTTTTTATCATAACGATGCAGGAGCTTGCAGTATAGATACTTCCGAAGGTTCCTTTTAGCAGAACTACCTTGTGGCGCACTCAACATTCTTGAGATAACAAGAGATAAATCTTGTTCTAGATTTTTTGGTATGAGAAAGCTGAACAAAGATGAGACAAATCTTCAGTATCTTTCATTCATCACATGGTATCAAGAATGAGCCCATAACAGGTTAAAGTATCTTTGCAGTTTGTGTTGAAAGCAGCTGTACAAATGTGGATGGTTACATGGAACAGGAGAAGACAGTCTTCCTTCAAGCTTCCTGCTTCATTATCCAGTTGGGGCATCTAGTGGCTCTTGTGACTAAATTGCTTTGTGGCTGTAAAATAAATTGCTGGCTATGGGTTAGTTCCACCAATAGAAAGGTCTGCACTCTTAACTGGTAATTTTGGCCAAGGTTTTTGATATTATGCTATAGTAAAGGCTAGAGAGTGCTTGCTTCTACAGATGGAAGAAAGTGCTCGAGAAGGCAACATGGGAAACTTTACGCTTTTGTCCTCTAATATTACATTTCATCTGTGCTCAGAGGCTTAATTATTCGGGTCAAAATATACAGCAACCTTTGCTTAAGAACAGTCTTCTAAAAAAGATTACATAAAGAAAGGTGGCAACAGGATTTGCTTTAAGTTCCATTACTAACTTCCACAAACAAAAAAACCCAGACATTGAGTAGACATGGCAGAACAAGAAAACCAAATGTAGATTGTAGACAGAACAAGACTGGAGCTTCAGACCATGCACATGGTTATGTGTCTTATGGATTACATACCACTGTAAATTCACCATAAAAGTCTCAAAACTAAGTCTATTGCATCTCATGTGGAAAAGCAGAATATTTACTCAGAATATGACTACCCCAATATGTTCTGGTCAGTTTTTCTTTCTAAATGCAACAATAAGGATTTTTATTATTAGCACTGATTATTTCTGTGCCAAAAATTGGGTGTAGGTAAGCTTCTTCCTGAACTGACCTGATAGCCCCTCCAAAATCCTTATTCTCTCTATCCAACGAGGAAATCATCTGCTCTAGGTGCAGTTCTGGCATCAGTAATCACCCCAAAGCATAATTTCAGTCATGCTGACTATGTTGGGGCAAGTAGTAGGAGGTGCCTGAGCCAACTGCGCCATCATTAGCTGCCCATACAACAGAGGGGAAACGGCCCTCACGAAATCCACTCTTGTCGCCTCCTAGGCTCTTCTCCTCCCACTACAGGGGCATCGCTCATCCTTATGCTTTTTATGATCCTTACACTGTGCAGGAGTCTAGCCAGTATCATGATCTTACTAGGACCTACAACGCATGGGTGGGTATGAGCAGGAAAATTTTCTGCCCTTGTCACAAAGACCTAATGCTGCAACAGGACAGAGCGTGCAGATGAAATTGCATGAAAGACTGAAAAGGAAGGCGACTATGGCAATTTTGAGTTTTGTTTATGACTTGATTTTATGTACTTTATGAATTCCTGCAGATCTCTTACATTCCCTTTGCATTGGTGCAAGATGGTATACGCTACCCTGAGTACAGCCTCTCTGGCAAGAAGCCAAAGTGCTGGTTTGTAAGGGCAGGAAGGGGAAAGTATGGGCAGGGAGAGTACAAAGAAAAGATGAAGCATCTCTTAAACTCTAAACAAATCATCATTTAGCTAGCTGGCGACTGTTCTGCATTATGCCGGTGCTCAGTTTACTTTCTCAGTTCAAAGAAATAGCTGCTTGAAAGCCTTTCTGCTAACCTGGTGGCTACCACATTTGGAACAAAAACTCTTTACTGATTTGGTTTGTAATCCTTGCTTATCAATAGCTCAGCCTCAGGTTTATGGAGCTTATGGAATTCAGGATACGTTTACTAACCCTTGACTTACATCCAGGTGTGGTATTAGCCTTGTTTTCCTGAGCAATGAACTAAAACACACGGGTGTGCTTGAGACTACAGAGCAGACGGAGACAGTACAAGATGGTATCTCTGAACTTCATCGATCAGAAGTAAAATCATATGCCTCTTCACAGAAGTCCTATCAGATGATACATTCAGGAAGTCCAGGCTGTAAGGTCACACCGTGGCCCGCTGCTCAGCTCTTCTGGAAAGTGCTAGAGATCTCAACTATCTTGGAAACTCTGATGTTCCAGAAACACTTGGAAACTACTCCTTATAGAAAGTCACAACTTTCCAGTCAAACAGGCTGCTTGTCCTGCCAGCTTTGTGTCAGAACTACCAGCAGTGGGGCCTCCTTCAGTGATTTTGATGAGAAAAGATGACGCCCTGGAAAGTTCCTTCTCAGCTTTTTAACTCACTAAATACAAACTGGAGGTGCTGTTTGCACAGTCAGATGTTGTTACTGCAATTAACTGATCTTCACTCAAGGACAGACTGGTGATGTGGTGACAATAGCACCCTGTGCCTGTCACCCAAGGCTGTTACCTGTCTCTGAATAAACAGGAGCTGCTTGGCAAGCAAAAGTGACATCTGCCCCCATTCCCCATTACACGAAGTCATTCAGTTACACTGGTCAATGAACTGTAGCTGATAAAGCAGGAGATGTCTGCTGGAGCACAGTTATCAGCTTCTGGATCTCCACAGATCCCACCGGCCTTTATCTTTTTCTTTCTGCATGTGTAAGCATTTGATTTATGCACTGTAACAACCTTGGTCCTACCATACGTCAGGAGTCCTCATATGTTCTTTCATTTGTAGTATCCACAAAATTCACCCAAGAAAGGCAAAAGGTGTAGCGTTGCCACAGATCCTCTGTCATTCAGCTACAAACAGCTGGTAGTGCACATTACAAGGCTTATTTAAAGCTCAAGTACTTTCACCCACTCTCTCCGATAACTAAACTTGGCACGTAAAAACATGAAAATAAAAATATCAAAGTAGTGTAGCATTTCAAAGAAGCATGCAGGAAGCAGACAGCATGTCTTGCTCCAACACGGAGAATCCTGTGGATGAATGCGTGGTGCATTCTTTGAGAATGTACCCATCTCTGGTATGGAAAGGACAAGTAATCTAGGTGTGGTCACATAACTTACCATGTAGCTGCTCACACTTGCATTTGCTAGTCTGAAGCACAGGGTCCATTTTGTGATGATCTACTGCTGACATTTCCATTTCAGAGAAATCTCCACAATTGACGCTTGCCTGGAAGCAGAGGAGTGTTTTCATACATGGGAGTGATCTCAACAACTCATGCTATCGATATGTCTGGTCGTTAGTTGAGGAATAATGGTTTTGAGGCATTAGTATTGTCTGGCTTTCATTTTCTGGGAGAGCCGCTTCCATCTCAACATCTACAAATACTTTCAGCTTTAGCCACCTAAAATATCATTATTTAACTAGACACTCAACAAGCCATTTTAGGCTTGTGCTTGGCACAAATAGTGTAGTGAAGTACAAGAGGCAGACAGCTTTAAATCTTACGCCTCCAAGTTGAAGGAGCAAGGAGGACTAAGAAAGGCGGCTCTATAGGACTAGAGCTGCTGTAATTTATGCAAGTTTAAACTCTTTTCCATGACCACTTCAATCACCAAAGATCCTCAGAACACTTCATTTCAGTTAGTTCCTGACCTAGAAATGCACTTCATTGGGAAGGCGTGGAAAAGAACAGGCAAGGTGTATTAAAGAGTGCTGCAACCTAGAGCAATAGGAAGAACAACAAAATGATGCTATAAATTTCTCCCCTGTAATGAACCTCCAGGCTTTCTGCAGTCAGCTTCCAGGACAGGAGTGGCAGAAACAAGAGATAGCTGTCAGAATATTTGCCCTTGTTACACAAATTCGAGATGGGTGTCCCATCTTGTCCTTTCTCTGCTATGACTCTGTGGTGACTCTGTTTTAATTACAAGAGAAAGTTTGCAGAAGTACGGATGCAAGTGCTCCTGAAGTGGCCTCACGTGACCCAGTTTGAATCTGAAAGCAGTGCAGTGGTACCAATGTCATGCCTTCACCGAGGAGCAATGATGTGCTGGGTAAACCTGATGGCTTAAGCAGGAGTTACCTCAGGGAACTACGTGTTCTGTCTTTACACAACTAACTGGGCCGCCAGGAGGCATGTGTGACAAACTGGATATTTGGGAGCAGCAAGCGCAGGGCTGTTCTGCAACAGCCGAGGAGTCAGGAGATGAGGAGGGCAAGATGAGGAGATAAACCAGATCTAGGGTCCATGAGGACCGTCCAGTCAGAAGCAATTACAGACGGGGTCAGAGACAGGGCTGAGAACATGCACAACTGTGGCATCGCTGTGACAGGGACTAATGGCCTGGGCTGAGCTGAAACGGTGTCCTGGGCTGTGGGCAGGTGTGGGAGAAGGTCCTAGGGGAAGCTTGGAAGGGACAGGTAGGGCTAACAGTGCCCTCAGGGCCATGGCCCTGGAGTTCAGCACTGAAAGTTCTCTCTCAAGGTAAGAATCCCACTTGTGTTTCAAACAGAGCAATGCTTCAGTCCAGTGAGTAAAGGACACAAGCAGCCTTCAGTGCAGAGATCAGAACATCAAGTACTGGAGCAGAGAATCACATTTTTCTTCTCTCAGGGTGTTTGACACTCTTTTCTGTGCACCTCAGTTCTCCTACCTTGAAGGAGGTACATCGTAGCTGTCACATTAGTTAGAACATCCAGTCAGTCGTGCATTTGATCCTACATTACTGACATTCTTGTAGTTGAATGGGAACAGAAGAAAATACTACATGAGAAGCCAATTCTGATCACTATCAAGATATTGATATAGTCACTCCAGCTGTTAACTGAAAGACATTTTTGTGGCCATAGAAGCCAAACAGTGCATGCCTTATTCAGCTGTTGCTTGGGTGAAACTTGCAAGTGAAAACAGAGCAAAGACTCCAAGATCTAACCTGTAGAAGATCACAGAGAAGCCTGGCATAAATAATTCTTAAAGGAAGCTTATAGCACTTGAGCACATTTGCTTCTTTTGTACATAAGCAACTCTAACTCTTTAGGGTAATTAGGGTAGGAGACAGAAATAGCCCAGATAATTGTACTGTCAGAACAGCAACTATATCCATCTTTGGGAAAACTTGTAGTTTCCACAGACTTCTGTGGAGCAGGGAAGCCTTTTAAAATCAATGGCTAGAGCAGGACCTCTTGGGAGGCACATATGCTTTGCATTATAGATTGAGCTGAAGCCAGGAATGTTGGGGTAAAGCAGGGTTCACAACCCACATATCTCTACCTGGCTATACGCACATTTTATGGTATCAACAGAAACACCTAGTCTAGTAAAATTAGACTCAGCTATGCCTACCACCACACAACTTTGGGTCGTTAAGATTAAAATTGTTGTCAGAGGCTTGCATCTGTCCTCCTGTCAGTACTTAAATTTGGATTGACGTGTTCCTGTAGCAGTTTATTAAAGTTGTTGTTTCAGGTTTTTATCAAAGCTGTTTATGTGCTTTGCCTGCAAATCTGTGAAAAAGCACCTTGCGTCTGCCTATGCTATTGCAATCAATTTTTGAAATTCGTGTAGCTAGCATTTACATTTATGAGGAGAATGAGATCCACTTCAAATAGAAAATTTTACATATGCCTTACACTGACATCTTTTATTTTCCCCAGAATAAATGACTCTGTAACCAGGTGCCTCAACAGGGAATTAGACTCTAATTGCATTTTAGATACTAATTATAAAACTTACTATACGTGAACAACACTCTTCTGAAATGTTAAAAAACTGCATTGCACGGTAAAAGAAAAAATGTTATTGCGAAAATGCTTCTTGAATAAACGGGCTTGGAAAAAGCTCTACATACGGGAAACTGGGTTTACACTCTTCGCCTCAGTAAAGGCAACGCTCGGTTTTGCCAATAACCCGAACAGAATGCCCCCTCCTGTGGTGTGAGCTTGGAAATGGAGCAGCAGGCAGAGGCCGACGGGGCGGGGGGGCAGCCCGCTCCGGGGGGTGCAGCTGAAGTCGGCAGGTTTGGAAAGCCCTGAGCTGTCCCGTCTTCGGGTTTGCTTTTGTTTTGTTGTGATGATAAGCGCAAAGAAGGAGGCGTTTCTTTTGCTGCGCTGATACTGAAAGAGGATTTTTAACTTGGAGATTTTTTTTTTCTTGCTTGCTGGTCATTTCCCTCTTCTACAGAGTAAAATGAAAAGGTTCCTACTTCCCCAGAGTGGGTGCCCCTTGTTGACACTAGCTTCTGCTGAGGAAAAAGATCGACGAGTGATCAGACACAGAAATGCAGGTGCTGGGTGATAGGGACGGAGGGATGTTGGCAGCATGGCAGAAGAAGAGGGGAGGAGGCCTTATGAGTACTTTTGGGCTTGCGCTGTGAAAATGCTGGGCTAAAAGCCGTGGCTTGTGGCTCTGTTGTCAGACCTAACATAATCACAGAGCAAAGAGCTGATTATTAATCAGCAGAACAAACTGAATAGAAATTTAAGATTTAAAAAGGTATTTAGGACTGGATTTGTTCCTTATGGGGAAGATGGAAATATGAGCACATGTGACACCTGGAAGGCAGACAGGGCTGAACAAAGTTGGGCCTGAAACGTTGGATCTGAAGAGAAAGGCACTGAGATGGAGTAACTGGCAAGAGGTGACAAGAGGAGC
Source organism: Steatornis caripensis (assembly GCA_013398225.1). Classification (NCBI taxonomy): domain Eukaryota; kingdom Metazoa; phylum Chordata; class Aves; order Caprimulgiformes; family Steatornithidae; genus Steatornis; species Steatornis caripensis. Next base: position 167,716 of record VZSC01019660.1, read on the forward strand.
TGGTTAAGAGGAGGGAGGTAGCCTGGGTGTTTGCCACAGCAGAGTAACAGGGTAGATTTCAGAAAAGCAGTGAACTGCTGTATTACACAGAAGAGCCTAGATGAGGAGGGCCACGAAGATGATCAGGGGGCTGGAGCACCTCTCCTGTGAAAGCTGGCTGAGAGAGTTGGGGTTTTTCAGCCTGGAGAAGAGAAGGCTCTGGGGAGACCTTACAGCAGCCTTCCAGTACCTGAAGGGGCCTACAAGGTTGCCGGAGAGGGACTTTTTACAGGGGCATGTAGTGATAGGATGAGGGGTAATGGTTTTAAACTGAAAGAGGGTAGATTTAGATTTGATTTTAGGAAGAAATTATTTACTGTGAGGGTGGTGAGACACTGGAACAGGCTGCCCAGAGAAGCTGTGGGTGCCCCCTCCCTGGAAATGTTCAGGGCCAGCTTGGATGGGACTTTGAGCAGCCTGGTCTAGTGGAAGGTGTCCCTGCCCATGGCAGAGGCAGTGGAACTAGGTGATTTTCAAGGTACCTTTCAACCCAAACCATTCTATGGTTCTACGATTCCACCTGTGTTTCTAGAACAGACCTGATTCTCCATCTTTTTGCAGGTGTCTCCATTCAGTGTTTTTTCTTCTTCCTGACACCGTTTTTTTCTTTCAATTCTTCGACACATGAGAAGAAGGTGGGGATACTTTACACACCATTAGTTATGACAAAGATGTTCAAAGGCTGTTTAGAATCCCCATTTGGATAAATATATCACATTTATCAAATGAGACATCCATGTACGTATCATATCTTGATTCAGCAAAGTAACCAAAGGGAGCATTTGATGAATTCTGAATTTGGTGGGTTGTTCAGAGATACGTAGTTTAGCATGTAGGTATATTTAAAAGAATACTAGCCGCTAAAACCATGGTATCTTCTCAGCCCTCTAGCTGATGAAAACAGCAAATGGATAAACCCCCCTCACAAACTGGTAGCAGCAATGACTACTTCCGTGCCACTTTTGGTTGTACAGGCTTTTCCCAAGCAAGTGACTCAGTACACACTCAGGAATTTTATTTCCTTGGTATTCTGGGAACCCCATGTAACTTTCCCCATCAAGTCAGATAGCGCTTGACTCCACGCAGGTGAGCATTCGCTGCCTAAGCCCACCTTCAAATACAGCCTTAAATTCCATCATTTTTTCTTTCCCTCTATTACATTATTTCACGCTGGTTGTGAAGTGGTTGGGAAGTTTAACATGACAATCTCGACAGTATAAACGTCACGGCCCCGTGGGCGCTGTCAGCTCTGACCGTCCCTACCCAGCCTAACTTCGCCCGAGCCCTACCTACGGTCCAGGACCCTGTTTCAGCCCAACCTCAGTCCTCGGCTGAGCTATTCCGTGGGTGTGCTATGCTCTGCCTGCCTCTGCCTTGTTCCCTGGCTAGATTTTGGACCCATTTTGCCTGCCGCTTCTCTCCAGCCCTGCCTCACACATACGTGTGGCTCAGAAATGAAACCGGGTAGGGGGATTTTCTCCCTTGACCGCGCAGCGGGACACAGACGGGCAGGCGCCGGCGTGACTGCTCCCTCTACAGGGATGCTCCCGGGAAGACGAGCGGGCGGACCGCGGCTCGCCCGGGCTGCGCAGAGGTCGCCAGACACCGGGGCGTTCGGCCCGTTCCCCGCGTCCCGCCGCCGCGGAGTTTCCGCGGGGAGCAGCTCCCTCACTCCCTCCGCCCCTCGGCCCCCCCC
>VZSC01019660.1:191063-275717 GCA_013398225.1 Steatornis caripensis
TGGACTAGATGATCTCTAGAGGTCCCTTCCAACCCCTACCATTCTATGATTCTATGATTCTATGATAAGAGCAAGATCTCCAAACTTAGCACTGCTGCAATTGCGATTGGTAAGACTCCTTAAACATCTGTTTTCAGGGGCTTACAATTTCTCAATTTTAAATGTCTTTAATTTTCTCATGCTTAAAATATGTGCAGGTTTGGGAGCTGAGAAGATGTAATGTGTCTTGTATGGTGTGATTAATGCAACTGGATGCATTGCAGATGGAGCAATGCATGGAAAATTCATTAAGTATTTTGAGACTGTTTCCTCTTTCTCTTGGAACAATGTTTGTATTTTCCATTTTAACTGTACATGTAATTTGCACTGCTTCAGAAAGAATTTCATCATGCCATCTTAAAAGAAAATTAAAAATTAGACCATTTTCTCGCTGTACAGAATATTTCTATCCCCAGAAAAATAGTCCAGTTGTTTGCACAGAACAACACATGAAGTAGCAAAAAGAGGGACATCGTGCAGATCAACAATAAAACAAAGATCAGAGTATGTTTTGTTTTTCAACCAGCTGCTGACTCAACAATCATGGAGCACGTCAAGATTTCACAGGGTGTCTTGCAGGTACTATTTAAGGATTCATTCTGTCAAAGTGTGGTGGCAATTTGAATTTCCCTGAGTATGCTTCCAGGAAAACTGTATCATGTTTTTATGTCTCAAGATAGCTAGATACTGGCACCTGAAGTTTATTTCCTAGACCACAAATGAAACCCTGACTTTTTTAGCAAATTGCCTAGGCCAAGCAATAAATTATTACAAAACAGCTGATTAAGATACTCAGCAAAGTGTAACAGAGGATGCTTTAACTCCTCCCCTCTTGTTGCTTCTTTTTATCCCTTCAGTGTGACCTGGGTCTTAGTAGGGAATTGTAACTTAACTGTGGTTAGCAGCTGTCTGAATCCAGCTACAACTATATGCCTGGGTTATACGGTGTTTTGAAGCCTTAGTTCATCGTGTGTGAAGGTCCTTACAACAAAGGGCTAGTAGTGCTCTGAAACACATCATTATTACGTAAAAGAAGATTTTTCTCTGCTCTGTAGGTTTTATAAAATTGAAAACATATTGCAGTTGTCACCAAGTAGTTTAAGAAACAAATTTAAATGCCTAAATTAAAACCTTTGACATCTACCATTGGTGAAGGAAGCCAAGCTCCTCAGTGCTCTTAATTATCCGCTGAAGATAATTAGCTGACCGTACTTGACATGGTTATCATACTTCAGATGCCACAGAGATGAAAACAATCTGCGGGTTTCTTTGAAGCAAAATAAAGATGAGAAGTGTGAGTTAGAAACAGGTTCTGTAAGATGTTACATCTTTCCTCTTTGTATGTCCAGAATCCTAATAATATACCCTGTGTTCAGTGAAGCCGTGCATGATATTTCAAAAAGTTATAGATTTTGAAGGTTGATTTAAGCAGAGTTTACTGGAGCCAGAAACTTCAAACTCAGTGCTGCTTTTAAGCCAGGGAACCTTAGCTTGTCTTCTGCCAATTCCTGATTTTTCATACCCAACATGACTATTTTATTAATAGATTCCCTGTGTTGGGGATGATTTGATCTCTTATTTCCACTGTTTATGTAATCGAGTCACTGACCCACTGTGGAAATTCGGTAGCAGGCAGCTGTGATACAGAGTGTATGTGCCTTATGTCACTGGCCTTCATGTCCATAAACTGCTGCCTGACCATGACTCTGCTTGCCAAATCTGCCTGCTTGCCAAGTCCTTGAGGACATAAAAGAGTTGATGTGTTTTCTTAAAATTGAGGCTTTTTTTTTTTTTTCGGTGAGGCTTTCCCATTAGAATGGGAAAAAAAAAAGAAAAAAAAGCAGCACAGTAAAAATATTCTGGAATGCCTTCAAAAAATATCCCGCTACAGTAGTGAGACCTCGGTATTTAAAATAACCTTAATAGAGTTAAATACTAGAGTGAATGGAAAAACAGATGAACTATGTGCTTGTATTTAATCCATTGCTCTCTGCCAATGTGTGTGTTTTTTTGCAGTACTGGAGACTCTTTCACCTCTGCTCCTCTTGGGCAACTGCTTCAGGGCTGGATCGACGTAACGGACAATTCTTCGTTAGCTCAGATAATGGGAAAGGAAAAAACACAGATGAGGAAGGCTTGGTAGACAGAAGTTTGATCGTACAAAACCCCTTCATTTTAACTCCTGTTTAGTACCAGACCTAATCTAGCTGCCTCCAAGCCCTCCTGAATCTTGACCCAACCTTTGTCAGCCCTTTGGGAGGCAGCATGCAGGTGCAGACCCTTACTCTTGCTTGCAGTGGAGATTGGAACAAACACCAAATCTGTTAGTAAGAATTAAGGATTGCCTCGCTGCCTTGTACAATCATCTCCTTCTTTTATCTTCCTCCCCCTCAAGCCCCTCCACCCTTCAAACCCCAAACCAAAGCAAGGTAGCAAAGATCGTTTCCAGGGGCTCTCAACCCAGCACGTGATCTCTTCCAGTCCCAAACAGGATGATTTTCCCCTGTCTGGCACTTCTGTGTTCCTGCTGTGGGGACGTTGCCCTTGCAGTTTGGCACGATTGTCCTATCCCTTATCATAGCAATGGCCTCTTTCAAAGATGTTGATTTAATGTGCAGAACCCTCTCTAGTTAATTATTGGCACAGACATCTCTGCCATTAGGAATCCCTCTTGTGCAGTTTCCTCATCCTTCTCCCAAATCCTTTATGTCTTTGGATCTCAGGGCTTTTCTTGCAGTCAGTTCCCATCCCAGTTCTGCTTCTTGTCCTCCCACATGGTGCGAACTAGTCCCAGACCCTTGCCTGATCAAAGGCTCCCCTTCACGCTCAGCTGTTCTCCTTCGTCCCCTCTCCTCCTGTTCACTCCTGCCTGGGCGCAGCTTAGGTGAGAACTTGCCTGGTGCTGCCAGGGCTCACGGGAAATATACTTTCATTAGACACAGCAAAGGTTGCCAAAACCTTGCACCAGGGCACAGGATAGTTTGTTCTGGCAAGCTATCTGCCCCACAGTGGGCCAGCTGGCAATGATATTTTTGTGTACTTGTAGAATCTCAAAAAATACTGATCCTTCCTTACATTGAGTTCATTTTAAATTCCTCACTTACATGGCATAAATTTTATCGCATTGATTTTTCCATTGAGGTCTATAGGAACGAATGAAGCCCAGCAGGCGCGCATTAAGTGCCGTAACAAGTGCAGCAGATCCTTCAGCAGGTGGCTCCTTTGTTCATTGACCATTAGCCACTTCTTCAGTTGCATCGAGTTAAAGTTCCGTCATGGGTTAAGAAATTCTCTGAGATAGTTCATCTGCCGCTCCAGACAGTTGGGTGTTTTGCAAATGAGTACCTCAAAGCAGAAGTCTCACTCTTTGGATTGCCTCCTTTGCTTGCTGGAGAAAATGGTTACTTTTAACTGTCAAATGCTTTCATTTAAATACTTAGAAAATTTCCTGTGTACTTGGTATGTTGTAAGTAGTGAATAATCGAGGCACGTAAAATGGAAAGAACTTACGTAACAGAGTTTCACAGGCCTGTGGGGACACCTGAATTTGCTCAATCCTGCTCTGCTGCATGAAGCTCTTAAGTTTTTACTTTGCAAATACAGGTGAAAACGTAGACAGCGTAGCACACCAGTCATCTCTTGGCAGCTTCCAGATCTGTTAGGAACTTTCCCCACTGTCATTTCTTAGGACATTTTTAATTCTTAAATGAACGTTTTCAGCTATCGCTTTTGAATTTTCTTTACTGAAGACACAATAAAGCTGAATCACTAAACATTGCAAACTTCTTTTAAACTATTTCTCAGCTACTGAGATGAGTATCTCTGGAATGATTTCCATGTTGCTTCTCTCATTTGCAGGTTCCTTACCAGAATACCTGTTAAGACTAATTCTCTTGCTGAGTGCTAGTTTTACTGGATGGGTGCGGACCACCTGCTGTTTATACTTGAATCTTCATTACCATCCATTTAAGCTTCATTTTTGACAGAGTGGTGAGAGGATGGCAGTTGCTTGCTTGAGAAGCTCTGGAAATATTTATCAAACAATGCTGTAGCACTGAAGTCTTTGCATGGGAAACATCTTCTTTCTCCTAGCACAGGTGGACCAGAATAAGTTACTGCATTTCTTATAATAAACACAGGATTAAAGTCATAGGATTGACTCAATCTACAAGATGTTACTTTCTCTCTCTTCCAGTTTGTTGCGCTGAGTCTATGTTGCTACAATGAGAGTCCATTGCATTACTGGGAGAAAGCACTACTTATGCACCAGAATGCATAATTCAAATGGGTGAGAGGCCTTCTTCAAGTTCTGTTAGGGTGTAAAATTTAAGGAGTAAGTTTAATGAAGAACGAAGGAAATGCAATGCCAGATCTGGCATTTTTATTATGTACAGTAGAGTAAAAAACATAACTTAAGACTGGTGTCTGTATGATGGAGTGGCAGTTTATTTTACGTTCTGAATTGAGTTTGGGGGATTTCTTTTCTAAATATATTTTAGATTCATGAAACCCGTATCTTGGAAATGTCGAGTTTGAGGATACTCACAGTTCACGATTTAGTCCCTATTGTTACTCTCCAGACTGCCTTTCTGGCACTGGAATCCAATTCACCAAGGTGATTTCCACCTCCCCTTCAGGAAGAAAGTAGCAATGTTACTCTTTTCTCTTAGCATGCCTGGGGCAATCCCACAGCAAATTATATTCCATCTTTGTACTTCACTGTTACAGGGTTCGACGCTAATATTGAAACGGTCGTATTCATTCGGAGTTCCTGTCATTATCCCTTCGAAATGGCCAGCATGCAGGAAGGAAGCTTAGGTTTCTCAGGAGCCATGGCTCATTTTCTGTCGTGTGGGGCCTCTTACTTTCAAAGTCTTTTCAAGTTGATAGAGCAAGCTAAATCCAGATGAGGTAGGGCCAGTTTCTTAGAATGTTTAGTTATCGGTTTCACAGAATGGACACAGCTTGAAGAAGAGGCAGCCCAGGTCCCGCAGGTCATTCATTCTTACAGAATCTGATGTTAGAATTGAAGTGTGAACCAGTTTGTGTTTAGGTCTGGAAGTGACAGAATACACACATGCCCTCCGAATCCTCTTTTCTCCTAGCTTAGGCTTGTTCCAGACATGTTTCACACTACTCTGGTATGCAGGTGGAATCTCTTATGTTCAAAGACAACATTTTGATGTTCTCCTGCTCTTTTTACTTTTGGCCTCAGAACTGTTACTTGCAGGGGAATGGCAAACATTTCGTGCAGCCTTTAGGAAGCCGTTTCTGGTCTGACTGAAATTCCAGTGGTGCCTGTACGTCTGTTTTTATGGAGAGCTTGTCTGAAGCAGCCCATCTCCGTTCCTGCTGTTAATTTGTTCAGAGCTTACAGTCATCCCAAATTTGTAGATACTGAGGATTCTAGCAGTGCAACCTGTTAGCTAGCCTTAGATGTTTAAATGAGTTCTGCTGCAGTACTTCAAAAGTATTACAACACCAAAGTTAATGATGACCTGGTGACCTGCCAGACTCTTGTTAGATTGCCCAGCGCTGGTACAGTTTTTTAGATAAAAATATGCATGAAATATCAACCTGTTTGGGTAACCTGTGAAGTGATTTAAATTAGAAAGGTCCAGATTAAAAACACCCCAGAAATTCTTTATTGTGCATTTTTCTGTCTCTCACTATATTGCATGAACCCTATCAACCCTACTGTTCTTCCACTTTTCAGCTAGCTTGAATCTATATTCAGCTCTGTATTTGAAAACTTGTGAACTTACAGTAGTTTCACTTCCTGCAGAATTTCTGTCGTCACCGGTTAGTGTGCGCTATGCACGCCTGCTCTGCCGGCGCCGTGTTGTGAAACTTTCCTGTTTCAGAAGCTATGCCCCGAGGACTGGGAAAGATAGGTTGTAATGCCGAGAGAGGGAAAACCAAAAAAACAGCCTCATCTCTCAAATGATTATTTCTCATAACCTGAGTTGTTGTCGTCTCCTCTGAAAAAGGTGAAACATGGACTGTGTTTGTATTCTTTTTTTTTCACTTATTTTTTAATGGAAAATGGTTAACTAATGACACTTGCTGAAGAATTAACTTTGCATATGTGATACCTGTGCTGTACCTTTCCCAGACAGGAAAAAAAATTATCCCAGTGTTAACCGAATGCCTCTGCAAGCCTTAACAATTCTGTCCTGACAAAGACGGGGTCTGGAAAAACAATGCCCTGCGGTATTTACTTGAGCCTTCCTTCTGTCCACACAAACCAAAATTAGCAATGTCTGTGTAGAAGTTAGGTAGTTATGCCACACATGGATTTATGAGCTTGCATAAACATTTTGTTATTAAAACTTTAAATATTTACACTGAGATTCTGCTGCCTTCTGGACTCTTGTGAGTTTATTTCTGAGCATTGAGATTGGGGGTTTTTAACTGAGAATATTCTAGGTTTAACTTTTTAACACAAAACTGCTTCTGTGCTTTTCTAATCAATGGTTACAGATTAATTTACACTATATCAGGGCTTAAGTGTTGCTTAATCCTTTTATAGTTCTAGCAAAGACTGACCATTTGAGTAAGATTATGTAGCTTTGGAAAAAAGCAGTTTTAAATAGGACGCTGAAGCAAAATTGGGTGCTGACTTTTGCTATTATCTCCATGTTTGGATTCTGCAACGCTAGGGTATATTTCTGCGTAGAGCCTGTAGGAAATCAAGGCTTGTGCTGACTGTTCCTCTTAAGCACCCAGCGTAAATCCCTCTAAGTGGGACTCCTGTTGTTTTTTTTGGTGAGACTTGAATTGGGGCATTAAAGCAGAAATCGTTATAGTAGGTTAAACTTTAAACTCACTTTTGTTTACCTACATATACATATAACAAAACATGCCCTTGGTTTGCCAAACATTGTCCAGTTGGCAATCACAAGGCAAACAACATGCTGAAGATTGAAAGACTGTGCTTTAAACACCACTTTCTGTTCTTGATGCAGTATTTCCCTTTTAATTATGTAGGGAACTAGCGCTATTGAGTGGAGGCAAATCACCGCCATGAAAATTTGCAGATTTTCTGAGTAGAAGTATTTCTTCATAATCGTAGAAGAGTAGAAATAGTGGATGGTGGGAGCTAAGAAGCAACTGAGTGTACCTGATGGAAGCACTGACTTATAAATAACTGCGTGCTGCACTTGAATATGGTGGGACCTGGGGGAGCTGCAGACTGCCAAACGTCACTCACTGAGTAATGCAGTTACAGCTCTCTTTTTAGCAAAACAGCAATGGCTCCCAGTCAGTGGGGAGAGGGGAATCATGGGATGAGGTAATTTGTGCCGGGGAAGCAAATTACAGCTCCAGTTGTCTGCAGTGGATCTTTTAATTTTAATATTTTTAGTATAATTTTAATTCATTCAAATAACAAGCTAACCCTATTTTTTTCCTCTTTTAGAAATTTGGAAGGAGGTAAAAGAAGGATTAAGTAATGACTCAGGAATTTTACAGTGAACATGGGTATTGGCTCTCGGTTGCTGTAGCTACATCATCCATCTCAACGTACAGTAGCTATGGGAACAGAGCGATTGGACCTTGCAAAAGGAATGCAAACATTTCACTGCTGATTTGCCAGTTGTCAGAGTCCTTTTCTCAGAAGTCTTAACGTAATTTCCATTCTGGTCTTAGCTCGTTCAAGCCTAAAACTCTAACGGTGGCATCTCCCCCCAAAGAGTCAGTCTCAAGGCACACAGGTCTCTTTTCTCTGTATTCTTACAAGCCTTTGTATCAAATTTGACTTTGTTGACAGGCTTTTCTTGGGGTTTTTTCCTCCTTGACTGAGCAAGGACACCGAGTGAAATATAGCTGTAGATAACAGAGGAAACCAAATGGGGACCGAATAGCCTCTCTAGCGTCACAAATAGCTTCACTGCTTAGGACACACCTGCAGCTGGGCAGCTTAGTCACAGAATCCCCTGGGTGTTGCGAGCCCAAATGCTTTGTTTATCGTGGATCTCAGGGAATGTTGCGGTTGTGAGCAATTTCAAAATGCTTGATAGAATAGCTTGTTAAAATAAATAGTAACAATAAACTTACTGTGTTTCAGAAAATGTAGCAATCAACTGCAAGGAATAAGGGGCGTTAAGCACTGATCCAAGAAGAAGCTTCGTAAACAAGGGGTGCTCATACACAGTAGAACCTATGCATACATATATAGATTTATATGTATCAAAATTCTTAAAAATAATGTAAATTAAATATAGATACTAATAAAAATTTTAACTGTTTAGTGCTCCTTTTCTATACAGCATCCAGACATATGCTGCAAAATTCCTGTCCTTTCCTGGCTGAAGAATTGTCAAAATTAGGTATATGTATATTAGGCTACTTTACCTGAACACTATTAAACATTGGTGGCGTTAGGGAGAAAGAAGAACCATAAATATTGCTCTTTCAGAAAGCTGCAGCAAAAGAAATAGGGCAGTTGACGTAAGATACTTATATTGATGAAACTGATGCTCACAGCATGACTGTCAAAACTTGACTTACTACATTACAAGCAATTTACCAAAGAGAACTGGTATGTTCAAGATAAAGACAGCCACAGTGTCCTCGTTTCTGAGAGCAGCACATAGCTGAGCTTGAATCTCAAGAACTTGATCCAGGCTTACAGTTTTTGGCTTCAAATCAAACCAGCAACATCCTACTTCCTAGGAGATGAACGAAAATAAATCACCCATGAAGCCCGATTCTGTTCTTGCTTCTTGCTATCTATTCTACTGCAAGTAAGATTTCTTATTAAAATCACAATGGATACATGATCTTTATAATCCTGTGAGTCTTTTTCTGATTGTCTGCTTGGCTGCAGAAAGTTGACTAACTCTGTGCCTAAACTTGACGAAATTGCTGTGTAGGTAAAAATGAGATTAATATCTTCAACGCTTCAGGTAAGGAAAGGAAAAAGCAAACTCTCTGTGCTTGTTTATGAGATTTCAGTTTCTCTACCGGAGACTGGATAACAAGCTGACACTGAGGTGGAAGAAGATATTTGGATTGGTGCCATTGTTTTTTGTGCTTACAGGGTTGGGGGAGTCCTTCCCTCTGAGCTGCGAAATTGCTGGACAGTTTTGCCCTTTTCCATCTATTCCTCATTCCCACAGAGTAGTGAGTGAAAGAGGAATAGCTGTACTGCTTCTAATTAAACGTAATTGCGCTGTTCGTTTATGGCAACATCTGGTTTTACATCCACGCGGTGTACAAGGTCCTCTCCTGTTGTGGGAAAAGGGAAGGCTGAATTGTACATGTTGTACACGTGTGCTAAAGGACAGATTAGGCTGCTGGAGTTCCAAAGTTCAAACAGTTTGTCAAGATAGAGCTCTTTTATTCCCAGTCGCCCTGAATTAGTCCAAGCAGGAACTTGACACTGAATCTCATGTGTCACAACATACTGCCTTTTCCGACCCTTTAGTGGTGACTAGAGAAATGAGCTGCTGCTTCTTTCCCAAAGTCCCAGATCCAAACAGCTCACTTTTGAATGAGCCACGGGTGTTTTGACCCGATTCCACCATGGCACATGCACTTGACACTGCTTCGTGTCCACCCTAGTGGGATCTGGGATGTGTACTCTGTGCTGCGTGGCGTTTTGCGGCAGCTGAGAAATAAAACACAATGCGGGAAATTGCTTAGGCATCTTTGGAAAGAGTGGAGCAGCAGTTCAGAAGCAATTGCCCTGACGTAGAGCTCTTTCACAGAGGCCTGTGCATACTTCAACAAAAAAACCTCAAAACTTTATTCAGCAAGTATGATTGCTGTGGACCTGTTGGCTATTACTGGTAAACTGGTAAAATCAGTACTCTGATTTGTATCAGTGTCTCCCTGCTGTGAAAATAGGAATGTGTAGTCTCTGATGTTGCTTATTAGCATGAATTCGAGTCCCTTAAACTTGGTGACATACAGTACATTGGGCAACGCGGTCATCGTTGAGAGCATCTCCTGGGCTGTCCACAGCCTGGCTTCTGGGTGCGTGGTGATCAGAAAGGAAGGGCAAGGATTGAGGATCCTGGTTTAAATAACTGGAGCAATATTTTGTACACCATCACACTGCTGTCATTACCTTCTATTGGTATGGGCTTTCAGTAAAAGGTAGCACAAGTGACTTACGCTGTGTGTGTCCTTTCTGGGTTCCCCCTTAGAAGCGCAGATGTCGTCGTGTGATTCTTAGCAAAAGAGCCTGCATTAAAGATGACTTCTGTTACTGTTTAATGTGCTGCAGCAAATGCTGCGTAGATCTGTAAATCAAGACATTTGTTCTTCATTTTTAGCAATGCCCTTTCCCTGAACTTGTTTAATGAGACTGAGTTGTAAGATGTTTGTATGTTATCCAGCTGGACTGGGCGTGCGATTCTTGAACTCTGACTCTTACTACATTCTCATTTTAAAGTGTCCTGTGTCAATAGATAGTGGCAGCTATACTCTTAAGACAGCCTCGTTTCACATAATACCACTCTGATGTTGTAAGCAATGTAATAGACAGGAAAATGCCTGAGACTGGGAGGATTTGGGAATTTCTTTGTTACTGAAGTCCTTGACAGCTGTGTTTCATAAAAGCGAAGGGGCACTGTAAGTGAAGGGGGAGGGTAAATTATGAAAGGTAGTGTATGACCCGAAATGCGACATACAGCAGAAGGTGACAGTGAAGAACAGAAGACTCTGCGATTTGTTAGCCCTGTTTGTCACAGAAAACATGCCCAGAAATCAGTTCCAGCATATAAATGCAGTTTATAGAGTTATAGCAATATGAACAGTTATAAAAGTAGTTGTAGAGATGTAGGTTATTGCCTCTAATTTCAGATGTCTGTTAAAATTAAAAAAAATGTTGCTGAATAAATGAATTACTCGTATTTTCTATCTGCTTTAGATTAAAGTCAAGAGGAGATTTTTTTCAACCCATTTGACGTTTTTTATTCCCCTTTTCTGCTGGCTGTAGTGGCAAATGTAGATTGCTGAGATTCCAAGGTCAGCTATGCATCTCAACCCAACCACACTCAATAGCTGTTTACCAAGAATGAGTGAAGTATACTGCTTTTTGCTGTACACCTTGCTGTTAAATTTCATCTAATGTCTTGCTGGGCCTAGTCTTGTGCGTCCAGACTGTGCCACTGCCTCAGTGACAGCAGGCACTTTGGGCGAGCCAGGCTTGTGTCCAAACAGATGCCGAGCTCCAGTGTTGGAATTGCTGCTACTGGTCTGAGCAAGCTTTTGTTGTTTACTGTTTTGTTTTGGTGTCTTGCTAATGCTGTGCCTTTCTTATCTAGTCCAGAACGTCTTACCCTTGTGTACAAGACTTAGTGTAGTGGGCCGTTGTTATCTGACTTACAGATGTGGGTGGGGAGAACTTTTTGTTTGGAAGGACCCCATAGAAAAAGAGGTGAAGGCTGGTCTTGTGGTTAGAGTGTTCTTGCTCTTTTTGAACACGAGAAGGGTAGACTTCCTATACATCCTTTTATCTGGTTTTCTATTCTCTTTTCTGTCCCTCTCCTCCCCTCCCTCACAGTGTAAAGTGAATCTCCTCTACTGCATATCTTCATCTAGTAACTAACTCCAGCTTCTTTTGTGGGGTCTTTTGCTTCATGCCAGTGCAGAGGAAGCAGGAAGGTGATGCTAACTGGTGCCAGGAAGAGGAGAACAGGGCACTTCCATGCTGAACATGCACAGGCCAGCTTGGAGCCGAGGTGCTCTGTCATGGTAATAGAGAGCTAAGCAGCAGTATGGACCGTACTGACCCTGTGTATAAGTTGCTTTGGTTTCTTGGTTAAAGCAGAGGACGTCTTACCTTCTCTGTGTAATGGTCCATACTACCCTGCATGCTAGTTAATTTACTGGATATTCCTTCAGTGAGAAACATGGTAAAAAACTGAGGAAAGACAGTGGGAGGGAGGCGATCTGCCACGTTCCGGTATCCGCTGTGGAAGCAGATAAGAGGCATCCTTTCTTCAGAAATGTTCTAAAGGGAAAGGGTCGCCCTTTCGTCCTTTCCCCTTCTCTTGCGAACTCTGTTGGACATAAAAGCAGTTTCACTCTTTAACATTTACACAGATTGACCTCAGAAATAATCAGTGGCGTGCTAAAATGACTGCTAATCTTGGGGGTTGCAGAGATCATAGAATCATAGAATGGTAGGGGTTGGAAGGGACCTCTAGAGATCATCTAGTCCAACCCCCCTGCTAAAGCAGGTTAGCCTAGAATGTCTACCATTTGTCAGATACTTACACAACATTTGAATAATCAGAAAAGCATAAGGACTAATTTACTAACCTTTGCCTGGCGTTGCTTGTTGCACATTTGCTGTTAGACCATGCTTAGTATGGACAACGGCAGTGAGTAGCTTAATTTTCTGAATTACGGGAATTCCTCACACTTCAGTAGCTCATGTTCTGGCTAGCAGTCTTAGCTTAAATCTGTGTTTTAACTTCCCTTGGAAGCTTCAACTCTCAGATTCTGCACATGAGCTTTTCTTGGCGACTATGCTTGTAATGTCCAGATGGGTTCCCTAGTGCCTTGATATTTTTGAGGTCTAAGACACTGATGTAGAAAAGAATTAAAGCATAGCCAAGAATGAAAGAACCATTTGACAATTTTTATGCCCCTTTTCCATGGAATGTATTAGCAGGTATAGGTTATTCAGACTCCTAGGTCTGCTATGCACTGTGGCCCAATGATACCGAATAGATATTTACAGCCGAGATGCAAAATCCTGTAGCTTCTCAGGGGAAAAAAAAAATGGTAGGATTGCTTGCATTTTTTCTTCTTTTTGCATTTAAAGTAGAGTTTAAACTTTACCTCTTGGGAAGATTTGGGTGGAAAGGAGTACTAAGCTTCATGAACCTGTTGTACCAAATTTATGCTAGTATCTGATCAGGGAGTGAGTGTTCTTCGTGCTATAGAAACCTCCATGCTCCAAGATAAATATCATGCTCCAAGAACAAAAGCACAGCTTGGAGGTGTTCATACAATAGCTGTACGGAAGTGTCTTCGTCTGGATATCTCTGTTTCAGGCTGTGACTGGTTGTCCAGCTCACAATGCCTATAAATCTGTGTAGTGTTTCTCAAATCTTAGCAAGATCAGCAATGGAGCATGGAGCCTTTCAGAGCTGCAAGATCGCTCATCTTTCCCTATGGGGTGTTAAATTGAAAATAAACAGCTCTGTGATGCATTCTCATTTTCTGTGGATAACTGTCAATTGAATATGAGCACAGCCTGACAGGCTTAATGAAGTTCCCACATCTGAATGGGAATGTAGAGTGACGTTTACTCTTTTTTTTTTTAATTCACTTTTTTTCTGTGCCTTTCCAGTACCAAATAAGAAGGGGAAAGAACATAATTTTCTCAGATCTTATTACCTCTTTACAGACTCCAGACTTTGTTTCCTGGTAAATTTTATTGTAGTCATGGTCTAATTTCCTGTCTATTTCTTAACAGAACTGTCAACTAGTTGATAATGTCACATGAGGGAAGACAAAGCTTTGTATTTTATTTGACATTAGTCCAAGGTAGAGTGCTAATGGAAAGTCAGGCTTTTCATTTCATCCTGCTGTAGTCAAATATTTAATTAATGCATGTTGCATGTTTTTGCAGCTGAGCGTTAAGACTTTTGTTCAACGTGCTTAATCACATCTGCCAAATCTTCATAAGCTCGGTGGTGCATTCTGCTCCACAGCATGGTGCTGAGGTGCTAGTCTAGGGGAGGCCGTAAATCCCAGCAATCTACAGTGGGGAAATGGTATTGTACCTTGCAAATGTAAAGAATATGCTTCCAGTAACCTTCTAAACAATGCTTTGCAGTCATTAAAGCAGTCTGAGGAGGGTGACACTCAGCTGAGAAGAGAGTTAGTTGCTGTCAATCTGTATAGGCATGTGGCCATGCACAACTGTAATACGTCTTTTCTCTGGCCATTAGCTTGCAGATACTGATATCCGTCCAGGTTTACCATTGATACCAATGATTTCCAGCTGCTGCTTGCTAGTATGAACATATTTCTGGTAACTGAGGATCCATGTTTGAGTAATTGTAGATGTCATACAGTCGGGCTGCATATGAAACACTTGATTTTTGAAAAAAAAATTGAATGTGAGGTTCAACAAAGCCAACTGGCTTCAGAGCCTCTGGTTCAGTATCCTTTGATCCAGCTTCTAACTTTATAGGGCTAGCAAACAATGCTGGAGTCTTTCTGTCTCTTGTTTTTTATTGAAGGAGAATCATACTGGCAAATGCTAGAGATGTGATCAAAGATCCTAGCTAAATTTCACTCTCCTGAATATAAAACTTAGTATTTTAATACTCATTTGAAAGTACTGAATTACAGTCATTGCAGATTAAGTTTTATTTAGCATTTCTAAGCATTACTTTGTAATTCTTTGAGTGAAACCGCAAAATTATTCTTATTCTTAAAGATTGTGGCACTTTGTGAAGACTGAGTTCTTGCTTTGCGTTGTTATCTACAGTTATCTTTGAGGGAAAGATCATAAGGAAAAACTCTCAAGAGCATTTAACTGAATTTTGAAAGTGTAACTCCTGAAAATAAAATTTGAAACTTAAAAAGAAGTGAGGAAATTCCCATCTCTTCAGCAATACTGAAATTGCACATTGATTTGTATCTGAATTACTTGGTATAGCAGGTAATATCACCACAAAACAAGTTTTAGAACTGCTTTTGTTTTAATCTAAGCCTAATAGCAAATAGTTATTTGCCAGTTGTTAAAAATAGGAATGAGATAGGAAAAAGGATGGGCAAAAATATCCAAGCAAAACAGTTGAAATGGTCTATCAGACAGCCAATTTCAAATTCCCATGTTTTCATTTGTGGATTAATTCTATGCTATAAATAACATAAATCAAATCAAATGACTTTTATAGTGCTTTAACTGGAAAACCACTCAAAGCACCAAAAATATCAGCTAAGTGCAAATGAGTGAAGGAATTTATGTCAAAACACTGCGGAAGCTCAGTAGATGGAGAGCTAATAGCATAGATCATGTTGCAGTGACGCACTGTAGCTAGCTTGTAGACAACAAAGTTGTTCTTGACTTCTTCATTTTAGACCTAATTTAATTTTTAAGACAATTTTGGATTCTCCATGTAGGTTTCAAATGGAAAAATTGTTGGGAGCGCTTCCTTTCTTTGCCTGTACTGGTTTTGACAGACTCTCGTCTCTGCACTCCTGACATACCAGTTACCAGAGACTCATTTCTCTACTTTTCCTTCCACAATTCTTCTGTCATCCCCATGGCCTTGTTGTACAGTCCTTTATCAGATTTATTTCAAATAGTGCTAGGTGTCTTGACTCCTGAATATGTAAGGTTGGCTTGTCAGAACAACGCATGCTAAGGAGAAACTCTCACACAAATTTTAAAATACATTTAAAGAACTCTTGTATTTCTTGAATTTATCTGAATACCAGGCTAGCAGGTATGAACGACTGAAATATATTGGCATTAATTTTTTTAATGAATGTTTCAGATACCTTTTGTTCCTTGCAAACATGCAGAGTTCCCAGCTTTAATCATTTAAAATGAATGGTGTCGTAAGAAACCATGAGGCAAAAAATGCATTAAAAATTCCAAATACTCTGAGGTTATGATAAAATTATGAGCTGACAACTTACGAATATAAGAATTCACAGAAACTGAGTTCATTTGAAGCTAAGTGTCATATGGTTATGATCCCATATTATTTAGTGACATTAACTTCACTTCTTTCACAGGCTAGGGTCTTTAAGATTTTTTGGCACACATAACATTTTTCCTGACTGGCCTCTGACAAACGTGATAATGAAAGTAGTTTTCTTTTAGTTTAAAAGAAAAAAACCCTTTTTAGTCTTTTTTTTTCTTCCTCTGTAACAGTTAAACTTTTTAACGTGGAAATTATGCTTATTTTTGAAATTAATCCAAAAGCTTTTTTTACTTCTAAGATAAATTTATTTTCCAGCCAGTGACTACAAAACAGGTTGTGAAGCTGCTCAACAAACATAGGAGATTTTTTCTAAAGCCTCGTTTTTTCATAATTGCCACGATGTAACCTGCATGGAAGTGGAAGTCAACAATGCAAGGATGCATTGTTGCAACAATGTGTATGCCCTTCATCTACTCATAGTAAAACCCCCAACTACATCAAAATGTACATTAAAAAAATTACGTCGAAGTAAATGGGTACAAAGTTAGGGGTTCACAAATTCAGTCTGTGACTTCGAACCTGCAGTGCAGTCATTTGTAGCCGCTTGCCCCTCGGCGCGGGTACCGAGAACTGAGACCTACGTGATTCTTCGTTCCCCTGATACTAGTTACTTGGCCAAACTGGTGCTGCTGATCTTGATGTACTTACCAAGGCTTCTGAAACTCCAGAATACAGACTAGTTTGAGTGCTGCTGCTGAGGGGAATTTGCGTAAACTTGTCGCTCTTCAAATCCCTAATCCCTGCCATTCCTTGCAGACGATCCTTTCGTATCCTGTTGAGCATCTTCTCCAGCAGTTGCTACGTCTGGTTGATATTTAACTGCACATTAAAGGAAGACACTTCTAATTTTCATGATTTTCTATGACTGTAACAATGTAGTCGCGACGGCTCAGGTCTGTAGCTAGGTAAAGCAGCTTCTGCACTTTGTGACAAATATAACTCAGAATTTTCAAACTTCTGTAATCTTTAAAAAGGTCTTGGAAAGTTAGTGAACCAGTTTAGAGCTTCCTCTTGCATCTATTCAAATTTGAATAATTGCTCCTGAAAGGGATGTCCTTTTAACAGACATGCATCTAATTAATAAACATGGATTAAGCATAGCACTGGCCGTGATGCATCAGTCCAACACCTGAAAACCTAATGGAAGCAGGTTAAAGGGCTTTATCGTAGTTTTCCAAGCATTCATAACGTCCTGTTTAAGTAAAATTACTTTGTTTTTTTACATCTGTCTTTAATAGAGCACTAAGATGGCTGCCAAGCAGTAGCTTCATCTTTATCCAGCTGGATACACCTGAGCTTTCTTAGCTTGAGAAAAAATCCTTCTCGTTAAGTGAACTGAAACTGAGCAAAATGTGCGTATGTGGAACTATAAATCAAAACATCCATGTACAGATGTTCTCAGCCTACAAGCGTAAATAGGAAGGAGCTTGGTTCCAGAAGGAGCTTTCAGCAGTACCTAAAAATGTTCAGAGATGCTTTACAGCATCTTGCTCTTTGTTAGCACAAGACTGTAAAATCTAGAAGAATTACTTGCTCATTATGTTATTCTAATATGTGTGATGTAATGGTAAGCTTCAGAGACAGTAGTTCAGTACAGTGCCGGTATGCCCAAAACCAGCTTTCTCTAACAGAGATTTGGGATGTAGAAGTCATACGGAATGCACTCGCTTTTTAAAACAAGTGAAAATATTTCCAACCCTTTACAGAACCTATTGGCATCAGGCAGAGCTTTTCGGAGGATGAAAAGTGGTATCCCATTTTACAAACGGGAAAGTTGGGCTGCGGATGAGGTGGCCTTCCCTGCAACAGCAACTGGAAAAGACTGAGTAGATTTTGGGCTCTTGTCTCCTCTGATCCCAGACTGCTGTGGAGTCCTGAAAACAGGGACAGAGAGATGTTCTTAGGATTTTGTACTATCTTACAGTTTTATTGCAGTAATATGTGTCTGCATTTGAGCTTTGAAAGGGAAGATCTCGTCTGTCATTTTTACCATGGTATGCTTTGTACTATGACAGCTGCCAGAAGCCTAAACCGAGGGATGTTGTCTCAGTGCTCCAGGATGGCAATTTCACCTTGAGAAGATGACTCCTGCTCCAAATGCGCGTGTTGTGATTTTGGGGATATGGGGTTGGTTCTTTACACTTGCAAAAAGATGCAGAGCTGGGACAGGCTTTGCACATGAAACTAGGTGTGAATGGCAGGGTATGACAAAGTGTTATGGTGTGATGGTAGTTTTGCATTATTTATCTAAGTTGTCCTGAGCAAAGAGAATAATTCCTTCTGTATTTGATTTCTGTGTTTGAACGAAGTGGCTCAAGTTCTCTCAGAAGCGTGCGATATGAGAGAAGTTTGCAGTCACTGGTAACTAGCATAAAAGGACCCCTCTTTTTAGCCCCGTATATTCATGCAGATTAGACTTTGAAAATAAACCTTTTTGTGATCATTCCTTTGCAAAAGCTAAGAAATACTTAAATAGAAGACTTGCCCTTTTAGAGTGAAGAATTACTGAGCTGAAATGGGCAGTGAAATTGGCCATTTATGGAAAAAAGTTTTTTATTCTGTTTTATGTATAAAGCATAGAATAAGCTTAACTGTGGTATTGCTTACCAATTTCTTGTGATCAAATATAGAAGAAATACAAGAGAGTCACAGATTGTGGTAGGTAAGAGACTTACATGAAGATTTTGAGTTGCAAATACTCTTAAAATAGTTACGTGTTTCTTGAGACGTATTTCTTGACACTGCCTTCCTTAGCATTTTCTGAAATAGCGGGAGATCTTTGAAAGTAGTATTTCCAAATATGGATGTGAGACTTTTATGCACTTGAATCATATTTAGACCTGACCCTCTTGTTTGGGACGTGTGAATTTAGTGCTCGACTTGGGCGTGTGGGGGAATTGCCCAGAAAACCACAGTGAGCAGAGCCGCGTGTATGATTTCTGCAGAGCTGAATGCCTCTTGGCTTGTGGCAGCCAACATCTTAAAGTTTATGAAGCACAGCTCCCTCTCTCCACTCTACAAGCAAATGAATTGCCAAACCCCGGGAGCCAGAACTGAGGCTGGAGGGCAGAGGCACTCACTTGGTTCCCATTCCTTGACGAGATCTCATAGGGGAATGCAGGGGCCCTGTCCCACCAGCTAACCTGCTAGCACAGGCAGGGAAGAACAAACAAATTGAAGTGCTGCTCGGTCTGACTATTGCTACCTCACTAGCAAGGAGAACGGATTACAAAAAAACCTCTGGAAAAGCCAGTTGTTGTCAGGAGTCTTGGCAACTGTTTTCTGTTAACAGCATTAAAATGATGTGATATCCTCTTACTCCTTCTAAAACGTGGACATCCTGGAGCACGGATGAATTCCACATATGTACTGGTAAGGGTGGACAGCAAAATGGGACCATGATGCACAGGCTACTGCTGAAATGCGTTAGTCCGGAAAGCATCTTTCTAGTGGTGTATTTCTTTTTATTTATGGCTCTGTCTTGAAAAATGAAAACCAATTTTCCATATTTCTCAAGTCTCCATTGCTTTGACAGACTTCTCTCATTTTAATCCTGAAATAGCTCAGTTATGCTTTATATTGATGTCTGCCTGCCTTCTTTGGTTAGAATAAATAATTTTTCAAATAGCCATGGGCTGAAAGCTCTTTAAACTGAAGGAGTGACTCTATAAATAGCTTTCTGTACAGGATGTGGGCCTTGGAAAGTAAGCTCTTTTCTGTTATATGGTCTGAGTTGACCAAAATTGCAAATTGGCATACATACAGCCTTGATGGAGGGCTAGCCTGCATCAAAAGTAATATAATCTAAGGCAATTGATACGCATTCTGAACTGCAGAAATTGAATTGTGGCCATATTGGGTATTAATTACATTCGTTGACACAAAATGCAAGTGGGTGCTCAGGTAAGGGGCGGGGAAAGGGGCTGCATCCAACTCCACAGCTATCACTGCAAAGTTACTTTTCTTTTGTTTTCATTTAGTGAGTTTAAATTTGATAGCTCCAAGATGGACAGCTTTCCTACTGATACTCATATGGAAAAGAAAAACAAGCTCTTTATTGAAAGGAGATATGCGCCTGATCACCTTTCCTGATTTCTGGTTTTAATTCCGTTCCTGCTGCATTGTTTGTTCCTCTCCTTTTTGGGTAGCTGCTAGCTCGGGATGGTTCTGGCTGAGTAATTATTAAATGGATTTCTGCCTTGCCTAGTTCAAACATAAATCTCTTAGTGCAATCCGTGGATTGCACTAGCTGCTCACTTAACGTCTTGCCAAATGGACTTGTTAGCCTCCAGTCTTATGTAACCTTCCCTCTAGCAGAGCTGATCAACCATCCTAATATAACCCGAACTAAAACCAAGTAAAAGAAAAGGGAAAGTACAGGCAGTGAAGATGTCAGGAAGAAGCTTAGGCAATGAATCTAGATCTGTGAGTCTTGAATCCAACGTGATATACCTAACAGCTTAACACGTGACACGCTTGTACGGCTTATTGCCTGCCATAGCTCTTACTTTGGGATTATTAGAAAACGTCTACATTTTCAAAGGGGATTTCTCAAAGCAAGCCATTATCGTGTTGCGACACACGACAAAACTCTCTAATAGGGATAGGGTTCATTCTGCAGCCCCCTCTGTCCGCTTGCACCACTGAAACCAAAATACAAACTCTGCCTCTTTCCTCTCAACCTTCTATGGCACACTCTGAATATGTGTTAGCTTATTACCAAAATGTGGCACTAGAGGAGTGTAATAAGCTCCACACGACAGCATTCGTTGATGCATTCCTATGGTTCTTTACCTGGGTCAAAAAATACAGCTCTCATTTCTCAAGTTTTGGAGAATATTGCCAGTCTTAATAAACATTTGCTTAACACGTCTTGGTATTTTGAACAGCGATTAGAGGAGTGTAAATGAGTAGTGGTGAAAAAGATGGACAGAGATATTTTTAAGACAGAAATAGAAATCTGATGCTTAATGTTCTTTGAACGCCAGTGATTGTTGTTTACCGGTTCCATGTTGTTTTTATAATCTTCCCCCAGTGACTAAAGTGAAACTGGTAAGCCTTGTAGTTTGGATGCAATTCTTTGTTTAAAAAATTGACAGAGGGAGGGGAAAAAAGTCAAAATCCAGTATAAACACGCATATCAAATACGAGAGTCTGGAACATGAGATTTTCTATTGTGTTACATGTTCGCTGTTGAAAAAAGTCACGTACCATGCTGGTGTGAGCACCAGGAAGTGAGAATGACCAAAGTGACGGACTTACTTAAGCTAAAGTTTGGTAGAAAATGTATATGGCACAAATAAGTGTCCAGGAACATCAATGCAAAAAGTTTTCCAAGAAGTTGAGCATTCAAGCTTGCATTTCTCTCATGTCTTTTGAGCATGCCTTTACTACAAGACGTGATTACAACAGAGCTGTGAGAAGCCAAGAGCTGATACGGTGCTGACACTGATACTGTGGTCACGAGGAGGAATTTTTTCTTAACAACATGAAAAATGCTTGTAATCGAGCCCAAAGTCTTGCAGGGTTTAATTATAGGTAGTTTTGATGTTACGCAAAACATGACTTGACTTGTATACTTCGACTACGGTACAGGATTTTTTGTTTAAAATGAAACTTTGTACACCAGACTAAAAGTCAAAAGTTGTTATTCCAAGGCAAAATAGCAGCAACTCTTCAGAAAGTCGGTATAAAACACCCGGTAAGTGCTGCTGGGGTGGTAAGTAGGTTTAATTCCACCAGAGGCACAATGTGTAATACTGTCCTACGGACGTAGGTGCACACAGCTTTCTAATGCAATGGTAAACTTGCAGGTATTTTCGAAATAACGTTCCAATTACTAATTTAACTGGCATTAGCAATTGCGTATTAACTGGAGGATGAAATTGGTTTAATCTCGTGACTCTTGCATTTGTCTTTATTTCTGAGGAATGCCATCGAGGTGTTCACGGCTGAGGTGATCAGGAAGGTGGGCACGTCACCAGTAACTGAAGCAGCTACGTGTTCTGTGATGGAGATTTGGGAGAAGAGAACTGTGGGTGTTGTTTGTTTTTAAATCAGCCAACCTCTTCCAGTGTCTAAACCTGAAGCTGTGGTACCTCCTGGAGCATCAAGTGGATCTGTAATCATTTCCTTTTGAAGAAAAACAGAGAAAAGCTAGCGCGGCATCTTAATACAGAGCTGAAACAGATAAAAGCAAATTGAAAATGTGTTAACTGGATCCTAAACCTTTAACTACTTTAATAGTTAGGTAATGGAATAAAAAAGCCAACAACAAATACTTCATTTAAATTGGTAATCTTTTGGTGTGCTGAGTAAGCTACATACCGTGTATTTTGGAAGGAAGTGCTTGCGATGTTCTCACAAACACCACGACATGCTCCGCAGCACAGAGAGCTGCCTTAGGTGGATGGCGGCTGGTCTTGCTTCCCTGTTTCCTTCTTTTCTGTGGTGCAGTTGTGGAGTCATGTGCTGCACTCAGAAGTGGTGTGCTGTCCACGTAGCTTGTACTTCAAAAAGAAAAGCAAAACTGAGAATCGGTTTTGGTTCATAGTTATAAACATGGTTTCGTTGCCTGTAGTGAGGGTGTCATGCAAACAGAAGAAGGAAACAAATACATAGTCTAAGGATAGTTGTGTTCTATCATAGGGCTGAACTGACTGTGAGGAGTCCTGTTCCTATTTACAGGATGTTCCACAGCCATGGCATACGCCCAGTGCTTTTTCCAGTGAGCAGCACCGTGAGCAGCCCAGGGATGGGGAAGAAAAATGCTGAAGAATTTAGTAGTCACTTGGAGAATTAATTTTGAAAGTAAAAGCTGGTAGTTTCAAGATTTCAGAGTTAATGTATCAGTTTCTTATAGCATACAGTAATTTGTATTCTAAGGACTGTCTCAAGTTGAATTGAAACTGGTTTGACCAGTTAAATGGGCATTTAAGGAATATAGTTTCTTTCAAGTGTGGAATGTGAAACAGATATAATGTGAATGTAGATCCCCATAAATAATTGTCTCCGGTGATAGTTCCCTAGTTAAATACCCTAAGGCCTTTTTCGAAACGTGAATGTGGCTCTCTGTGTCCTTGTTAAGGAAATGGCAGGTTAAGTTTGCTATTTATGCAAACAGTAACCAAGAAAACATGCAAATGAGGATCGTGTAGTAATTTTGGGGTTTTGGCATAGAAAGCATGAATTTGAAATCTTGTCATGTGCCTCGTCATGTATGTGCTTTTTTCAGGAGGAGGCTAGAGAAATACAAGCTATAGGTGTTAAGCTTGAAAAAAATCCCTTTCCCAGTGTGCAGGCCCTCCAGGAATAAAGCCTTCTCACGTCTGCTCTTCACTAGGATTGTAGTGTGGAGGAGACTAATGTTTGCATTGCTTACTAGCATCTGATGTTATATTTTTGGAGTGTCTCTTTTGGAGGCACACAAAACAGTCCAGAGGTCTGCAAGCCCAGTGTGTTTGTGGTATTGAGATCCATGATGGAGATAGTATTGGAGGGACCAAATCTGAGCAAAATGTGAATTAGAGGGAAATCGTCCCATTATCTAGGCTTTTACCACCTTGTGTGTTTGTGTAATTAGACATGGTGGTGGTGTCTTAAGTATTTGAAGAAGGCAAAAAGCGGTTGGCCATAATTGGAATAATATGTGTGGAATCTCGCCTCTCCCTCAGCTGTGCATGTTCCTGGGACCTGAACAGTTTGAAAGATGTGGGTAATAAGCACCTCTGAAATTTGCATCGTTTCCTATTTAGGAACTTAGTTCTAGGATACAGATTAGAAAGCTTTGGCTAGTGTAAAGTATTTATTAAACTTCTTCCTGAGGAGTCATGCACAAACCCCAGAGTAATGTGGCAACTTAGAATAAGGAGGAGACGCGTGCTTACATTTTTGGCTTAGTCTTTCAGGTTATTTTGAAGCCTGCAAACTGTTTCTACAAGAGGTGTTCTTGTAAAATTAATCTCAGTCTCTGCAAAACAGGTGGTTACAGCAGAGTTTCCCCTTCCAACTGTGTGCCTAACAATAGTGTGATTAAGATCTCAGTCTAGGGCAGGCTGACTTTTGGCTGCATGCGTGTACCTGCATGAGCATGTCTCCAAGCTGCTTTTATTATTCAACAAAAAGAACATATGCAGTTAATCTGAATATAGGAGAAATGCTTTGAACATGAGCTGGATCTCAAGTCTGTAGGAAGGCTTTTAGACTGAACGGGGCAGATGAGGCAAACAGAAATTGATGGCAGCATTTTTAATTTAAGGACAGTATTGGATTAAGTCAGTGCAAGGCTGAGCAACCGATACGCTGCACTGTAAAAATAGCCTGTTTTAGACTTCTTCTGTGTTGTTCAGTTTTTAATATGGTTCGTGTTTCTGTAATAAACAATGTAAAACAGCCTTGCAGGAGCTGCCAGGGATGAAACTGGAGGCACTGGCAGTCGTATCTACGCTGCTGGGCAATGTAGTGTTGTGTTGGATTACTGAAAAAAAAAACCCCAGTTGGGGCAAAACCAGTGTGGTTCTGATTTGAAAACAGCAATAGGAAAGTATCAAATAATGCTAACACCAAGATGGATCAGCTGTAGACAATCATCTAAGGAGAGCAGAGGTGATGTTATTTCTATCCATATTAGCTGGTCTAATAAAAGATGTTATCTCTGCCTGCAAAGCACAGCCTGACAACCCGCCTGACTGTGGGAGAGCTGGTTCCCATCACTGCTCTGAAACATAAGGAACACAGAACTGGAGGATAGGGTAGGGTAGGGTAGGAAAAGAGGAAGGAGAAAGGAGAAAGAAAAAGTAAGATAAAAAGGAGGAAAAATTAAAGAAGGAGAGGGAGAGGAGAGGAGAGGAGAGGAGAGGACACTGCTACTAAAAGTGTGATGATAGTTGAACCTGAGTGAGACCTACCATTTCTGTTCTATTAATGCCAAGTAACGTCAGAGGAAAGGGAGATGTGTGAGCATAACTGAGAAAGAACAGAAAAACATGGCTGGTGAGTCTAATTCTGTCTAGGTGTATGCTACAGACATCTAACATTACCTTAGTAAACTGATTGACTTAAGCTGGTGAGATAGCAGTGTCTGTGTGCGTAATGGGAAACATGAAATTGTACTGCATATTTTGAGAAGCAGTAAGGGTTTGGGTTTTTTTTCATAGAAGTTTCAGGAAATCTTTTGAAAATTGTGTCTGGAAATTCCTTGTTTCCTTAAGTTCCTATATTTGACCCTTTACAAAAACTTGCCTTTTTTTTTCTTTTTTTAAAACAGATGTGTAGGGTGAATCAGAGATGTAATGGTTTCTTCAAGATGTTTTTAAGCAGCTGGGGAGTGGGGCAGTTTCTCTGATGGTATTTCCTTTGGTTTGGAATGTTGAAAATCTGCCTTGGGCAGGATGTGCATTTCACAGCTCTTGTCTGCAGGCGATGTGAGATAACTCATGCCTGGGAACAGGCTTGTGCAAGGGCTACTTTGGCCTGACCTACCGCATGTGCCTACATACCGCTGAAGGCAGTGGGATTTCAGTGGATACCTACTGTCTTCCTGAATTGTTTTTTCTGGAGGTGGACTGAGCTCCCCACACTTTGCATGAAGTTGAACAGGAACTTTGGAAGTTGAGCTTTGGCAGTCAGACTATGGTGGTTTACAGGTGATATCTGTGGTTTTCTCCTTTCCTGTTGCCTGTACTGAGAATAAGGGGATAGCAAGGCCATTCCTGTGATAGCCGGATGCTTTCATGGGATATAAAAGTGTATGCCAAATGAAACATTTAGAAATTTATAAACATGTAAGAAATCTGATTGGGCAGACAAATCTTTACTGACAGAAGAGAGAGACAGTAGGAATAATTCTAGGGACTTTTTCAATATAGAAGCACAATTTGAAATGTGAAAGTTTGAAATATTATTTCTTATCCCAAACTGTAGAAATGCATGCTGCCTGTGTTCCAGGGACTCACTGCCATTAGATCAGCTCCGTCTTCAAACATAAAATCTGAAATGTTCTATGAGTTCTTCTTCCTTCTGTGTTATGGTGTTAATGGACATTAACTCTTTTTTTGACACTGTTATCCCAGAAAATCCTGATTGTCACAGATATTCAAAGTGCTTAACATGCTGTAGGTGACCTGAAGACATGTTATTCTGTAATACAAATATAGTCAGATTCTTTCTTATATACTATAAGAAAGATACCTGTGCAAGCTCTCTGGGAACTTGCTTTCTGGAGGTGAATGGACATTTGAGGATGAGCACAATGACCAGCAGCTCTTAGAAACTGAAGAAATGCTTGTTCCTGTTGCAGAAGTCCTCCATAGTGGTCTCTGGATCTTTTTCTTCTTCCATGAGAAGAGCAATACGGTCAAAGAATACTGAGCACACTGAGACGCAGACGAAGTCTCTTGTAACTTCAAAGTGTTGTATTTCACCTTGCTCTTCTGACGCACTGGTCTGCCAATTGGTTCATCAAAGTTCCCTCAAAATAAACAATATATTGCAACTTCTGTATAAAATCTGCTTCTAGACTGTCTCTCTAGAATCTTTTATGTCCGGTAGTGAAGAGGCGCAGCTGTTAAATGCTGTGCCATTTCACAGGAATGGTGCTCAGCACCAAAATTTTCAAGGAACTTCGTTTTGGATGTGCTTTGCACTCAGTTGGTAGCTGCTAGAGCTAGTTCAAAACCACTGTGCGTCAATGGTAGCGCAAATAACGGAAGCCGTTCTGGATTTTAGTCTGTATGCTAAATAGTTGTAGGCAATTTTTTTTCACAGGTCTGTCTTTCAGAAGCTGGTTGCAATGGTTATGGGGGTTAGGGGAAGTGGGAGAGGCTGAGCAAGACTGCCAGGGCCATCAGACTCAACGGGACAGACAGGGTATCTCCTTTTTGTTAGACTTTAGTCCTTTGGTGACGGGGAGCAAAAAGATCTGTACTGTCGCAAGTGTTAAAATGTAGGTACTACTACAGAATGGATTTAACACCCTCTGGATACATACCTCAAGGACTTAACGCACTTTGCTGTCTGTTTCACTTGTGAGACATTTCACTGAGATTCACTTGCATGTGGCATCAGGCAGGATTATCCCTGCAAGAATAGCCAGTACAGTCACAGAGATGGTTAAGTGGCTTGATCTACATGGTGTATTTCTTCCAGGTATAGCTGGTTGTAATTTTAAAATACTTTTTAAGGTCTGCTTTGTGTCTTCTGCACCCTGAGACTCTTTGCACTGGATGGTTCAGAGTGGTGCCTCAAGCACAATTAAGGTGGGACAGGGGCTAGATCAGCATCTGTTTGAGGCAGTTTCTGGAGAATGTGACAGAGAAGTCCGAATACGTTATCAGGAGGTTGGGGAGAGGAGAAGTATTTGTAATTCAGATATAGGGGGAAAGGAACGTTGTAGCATTGTTACCTGCAGGGCTGAGTGATGACCCTCAGGATTGCTGTGCTTTTGCATGATAGGCTGGCATAGCTATAGCGATGATGATCTAGAAGGCTTTTGAACAAGGAGACGTAAGATTCAGTGTCACAAGGAGTGAATCTATTCTGCATAAAGTAGCTGAAACTATGCTGGAAAGTGGCAGTCCATTTGTAACTGTCAATGTTAACTAATAGAGCATAATGACAGTCTCTGAACGTCTTCCCCATCTTCTCCTCCAGTATCTCGAGCCAGCTGGCTGTGATGCAAATTGAGACACAGTCATTTCACAGTATACCTCTGAGCAAAGGCAATGCATGCTTCTTTTCATGGTTTGGGAGCACCTTTCTCATATGCATGCTCCTCTACTTATTAAAGGTCCCTCGGCATACGCATTCTGTAACCAGCTATATCTGAAGTTAAAACCTCTTGGTGGAAGAAAATACGAATTGTGGTGTGTTACTACTATCCATGAAATAGCAAAATCTGGAAAAATACAGAAGAAGCAGCAAATGAAATGAGGCTCACAGTATCTGGGCTTTGCCGGGAAAAAAATACAGGCTTAACTAGGGACTGCAGTTTTGGATACACACATGTCTTCAGCATAAACCTCTGATCCAGCTGACTTGCAAAAGCTCTTTCAAAGCGTTTGGTTGTAACTGTACATAAACAATAAGCTGGAGCAATATTTATGGAGTATCAAGAAGTCTGTAAATTTGTCAGATAGCAAATTAATGTTCATAGCCTGCCCTAAATACCTAAAAATCTGATATCTCTGCCATGAAGGTAGAGATTAGATTGCTCAGCTGTGTCTCTCTGGAAGTTAATCCTTTTGTTGCTGTTGCATGTAAAATTTCAGACAACAAAGTAGTGTTGTAGTAACATTAGGTTACCATTTTGCAGATCTGTGTGCTAGCCCTTCAACAGTATTTGCAAATTGTTACTCTTCTTGCGAGCTGAAATCAGAAAGGTCTCTGCTGACCGTAGTATCTCATTTTTGCCCAAGATGTGGAAAATCTGCTGTTGGGCTGTGCCTGTGCCTTGTGTCTGTGGTAGCAGAAAATCAACTGAGAGACAGCTAATTCTTAGTAGTATTAAAAATTATGTATTATTTAGCCTTCTGTGGGCACTCCTATGAATTTTTATTGGTTTGTATCTACAATTTTGGCAAGTGTGTGAAAAAATAGGGCCTGTGAGACTACCTGTCTTTGCAAACCAGAAAATTAGGATGATTCAGCTCCCCTGGGGAAACTCTCAAATTAAACATCTGTTTAATGAGGGGGTTGTACTAGATGATCTCCAGAGGTCCCTTCCAACCCCTACCATTCTGTGATTCTGTTTGACAGTATTTTGAAAAAATCGCCTTCTCCACTATTTTCAAATGGTACAAAACTTGGATGGGGTTTTTTCTTAACCTTTCATTGAGTGCGAATGATGTATTTAATGCCAGAAGTGTATTTTTTAGGCAGTCATAGAGATTTTCATGTTCCTTAATGACACAATATATCTGTGTCTCCTGTTTTAATAGACAAAGTTTGCTTTGTAGGACTGTGGAAAATTTAGTATGTTCTTAGTTGAGACTCCCACACGAAGGATATGTAAATACTGATATAGTTACATGCATGCTCAACTTCTTTTAAGCAACCGAACTGTGTACCTGATCATTTATCGTTCTTGGAAACCGTAAGCAGAGGCTACAAAGCATGCACCCCTCTTCTCCTCCCCTTTTATTTATTATGTCATGGCACGTGCTACATGTAAGCCTGCATTCAGAAGTGCCCATGGTCGCTTCTGTTGTCTTACCGAGTGGTCACAGGCTTGCTGTGTTTCAGGCTCTGTGTTTCCCATCCTGCTGCGGGGGGCTGTGAGGTGCTGCTGTGTGCGGGAACGCAGGGCTCCCAGCGGGCGATCCCTGTGGGAGCTGCGGGGTGGGAAGGGGCTAGGTGGGGGCTCCGTGCATGGAGATGTCCCTGCTCAGGAGCTGCTTCTACTTCTGGGGCTGCGGGAGCATGGTGCCCACATCCTTCTGGGTGACGGAGGCACACGGTCCTGGCCTCTGGGTGCCATCAGCCCCATGGGAGCTGGCTGTGTGGGTGACAGGCGGTGAGAGTGGAGGGTGCAGATGCAGTCTTCTGTCTTAGGAAGAACATCAGCCTTCTCACTCACTCTAGGCTCACTTTGATCTTTTCAACCCTTAATGCAAAGCTTGTTCACAGCCTTTGCTAAAGCGATAATGGACTTTGTGTTAGCCAGGGGTGGACACCAAGATTTGACAGTCAAATTTGGTTTGTGCTCAACCTAAATATAAATATGGCTTTTTTCTGCTTCCGCCCTTTATATGCCTTTCTCCGGACACAACAGATCATAATGTATGTTGGACCTCCATCATCTTGTTACTCCCTCCTCTCCCTCCTGAAAAGTAACGAGGATTAGAGGGGTTCAGAGAAGGACTGTTTATAAGGGGATCTGGTAGAAGGGGGCTTGCTGACTGAAATGCTGCAGGGCTGAGCAGGGCCTAAGCCCAGAGGCGGCGGTGCTCAGCAGCATCAGTGTGTTCAGCTGATAACGGTTGACCAAAACCTGTTGTAGTCTTCTTTTCAGGAGCCGGCACCAGTTTTTCTCTTGCACCTCAGTTGATCTGATTATGATTCTCTCAGTGATAAATGCTGGGCTGTGGGTAACCGTCTCCTCCTCTTTTCTATTTCAGAGCTCCAACATGGGAGGCAAACTGAGCAAGAAGAAGAAGGGGTACAGTGTCAATGATGAAAAAGCTAAAGACAAAGACAAGAAGGCTGAAGGACCAGCAACTGAGGAAGAGGAGGCTCCAAAGGAGGCTGAGGATGCCCAGCAAACCACAGAGACCACAGAAGTGAAGGAGAACAAGGAGGAGAAGGGTGAAAAGGATACTCAGGTCGCTGCCAATAAGACGGAAGAAAAAGAAGGGGAGAAGGAGAAAACAGCGGCCCAGGAAGAAATCCAGAAACCGGAACCAGAGAAGTTGGAATCTGTTGTCGATGCGAAAGTAGAGCCACAGAAGAACAACGAACAGGCACCCAAGCAAGAGGAGCCGACTGCAGCCTCTGCTCCCGCTGCCAGTAGCGAAGCACCCAAAACTTCTGAGCCTAGCAACGATCCAAAAGCTTCCCAGCCTTCAGAAGCCACAGCTCCCAGTAAAGCAGATGACAAGAGCAAAGAGGAAGGGGAAGCCAAAAAGACTGAGGCTCCCGCAACGCCTGCAGCCCAAGAAACTAAAAGTGAAGTGGCCCCAGCTTCAGACTCAAAACCTAGCAGCAGCGAGGCTGCGCCTTCTTCCAAGGAGACCGCGGCAGCAACAGCAGCACCTAGTTCCACTGCTAAGGCCTCGGACCCTGCAGCCCCACCAGAGGAAGCGAAACCTTCTGAAGTTCCAGCGACTAATTCGGATCAAACCATAGCAGTGCAAGATTAAATTGGACAGCCTGTTGAAACAACCACTTAAAACAACCTGTGTCTTTTTTTTATTTTTTCAGCTATACTAACTCGTTTCAGATCTGAAATAACAAATATGTATTGCCCAGAAAGAAAAGAAGAAAAAAAAAAAAAAGAAAAAATGAAAAGGATGTCCCATCAAGTTGGGAGGGAGGGAGGGGGGAGAATCCAAATAGTATTTTTGTGGGGAAATATCTAATATACTTTCTGCCAACTTGACACAAGTCCTGGATTTAGAAAAATAAAAGTAAAATAAATGGATGTCTGAAAGTACAGCACATCTTTTGTATCTGAACTGCTGTAAATGCACTCCACCAATGTATCAAAATCTTCTTTTTGTTCTGTAATGGGGTTTGGGAGTGATGCGTTTGATTCTGCCCACTGGGTTTGTGCCAAGGCAATCAGATCTTTATGAAAGCAGTATTTTCTGTGGTTTTTTTATTTACAGCCTTTCTTATTTTGATATTTTTTTTATGCAGTGGATGAATGCCAACTTTCAGACAAAACCCACTTAGCTGTCCACATATTTCTCAATGCCAATGCTCCAATTCTTCCTCTCCAAATATTTTTTGGGAGTAAAAAGCATTCTCATCCTACTTAGCCTACCTAGATTTCTCATGACGAGTTAATGCATGTCCGTGGTTGGGTGCACCTGTAGTTCTGTTTATTGGTCAGTGGAAATGAAAAAGTCTGCGTTCATTGCAGTTCCAGTTTCTCTTCCATTCTGTGTCACAGACACCAACACACACTCATTGGAAAACAAATGAAAAAACAAAATGTACAATGGATGCATTGAAATTATATGTAATTGTATAAATGGTGCAACAGTAATAAAAGTTAAATAATTTAAAAAATATAAAAGTGTAAAGACTGATTAAATCTTCACTTTTACCACTTGGGAACTAGGCGAAGGAGATCCTAATGCTCAGTGAAGAAATGATACATCTGGGGCTTCTTACTCTCCTATTTATAGTGATGTAGAGGTAAAGAAAGAATCATCAACCTCATGATCCTAGAAACACGCTGCTATAAACTCCTACTTCAACAGCCACAAGCATTCACAGATGAAGTTGGAAGAAGTGGCAAATGAACAGTACATCTCATACATGTTTTATTCTAGGCAAAGCAGAAATGGCTTTTGCCTGTCTTAACGTGAAAAGAAATGCTCTCTTCCTATTTTAAAGGGCTAGAGACATGCTGACTGGGATTTAACTGGGAGCTAAACAGTAGATTCAATAAACTGATCTTTTAAAATAAGGTAATTAACTTTAATCCTAGTCCTATTGAAATATTCCTAGTGCTGATACACTTTGTTCTTTTCCCCATTGCCGTTGTGCAGGAGGTGAACCGCAGCTGCCACAATAAGCCAATTCTGTGTGTTTCAGATACGGGTAGCTTCGAATAGATGAACAGATTTTAGCCTAGGATGAACAACATTTTGCAATAGTTTTGCCTGTTTGCCCCATTTTTATTCAGCAGAACTGCTGAATAATTGCAGTTTCTACTGCGTGGTGTCCTTGTTGGACACACACACCAATTTCAGTGCAGGGCCCAGTGTTCACAAAACTGGTTAAGGAAGCATATTTTGTCTGTCCATCAATAAGCTCTTAGGCAGAGCAGAGGTTCTGAGAGAAGTGGGCAATGGTGAACAGGTAAATAGAAAACCAGCTTGTACGCATACCAAAGGGATCAGTGGGCATGTATTCAGTTAATAAGGGAAATGGTGTTTTAAAATGATATAAAATATTTCACATACTCTCTTTTCATGCAGTGAGGATGATTCACTCTACAGACTTCTGTAGTTCTTATCCTTTGTTTTATTCAAGAATATGGGTTTCTTATACTGAGCTGGAGATACTGATGTGGAGCCATGCACCCATGGAAAGCTGACTGGAACAGGCAGAAGTAGATCTGTTGGGTTTAGATCAGGTCATTCACTTACATGAATCTTGCACCACCATCAAGCTTTCGCATCCTTAATGCAAAGGAATCAATTTCATGCATAACATGTCAAAATAAAGTGGATTCTGTTGCACGGAGAAAGGTCAGCTAAGTACTCTGGCTTCAAAAGAACGCAGGCTTTTTTAGATTAAATAGCTGAAGCACTGCAAGGGGCCAGGCATTTAGCACATTCACAGTAGTTCACCAAGCTTTGTGCGTATGTAGCTGTCACGATCTACAGCATCTTTGTGCGGCCAAGTTTGCAGATTTTCTGCAAACCTGTAAGAGCTCTCTGCCATCGTTTCGCAGTGTAGGTGTCCTCTGGAGACGGAGAACTTGTGTCCACAACTCCCCCATGAATTTTCACGAGATGAGTCCAGGATCAAGAGGATTGCAGGGTTCCTGCAGTACTTTGCAATGACATAGTACTGAATTGACCTGAAGCTGATGGGACTAAATCTGTGCTCTGCCTTTGGGCTGGAAGTGGCTGCCAATGGACAATAGGTATGTAACTTGTTTGCTGAGATGGAATGCAGATGTACCTACTAACAATATCACACCTTGACTGGCATCACACCCATTCACTTTCAATATAATGTTCAAAATAGCGCTTAATCTCTATTACTTAAGTAGTTTGGCGGTCAACACCTGCCTTGTTTTCCCTGAGCTTTCTTCAGTTGGCACACTTAGAGCTGGTGAGAAGATCTTAAATGCAGTCTTACTTTAATTCTTTGAGGCAATACCCCTGTTCTCCCCAGCTGTATACAAACCCAGCAACCCTGGGAGCAGTTGACAGCAAACTCTTAACACACGCGCTGCAGTTCTCACGACCTGCTTGCTGACAGTATTTTCCTCCTGATATGTCGATGGCGCAAGGGAATGTTATGGCCCATGTGGCTGGAAATCACTAGCACACAGGCAAAGAAGAACATACTGTGTTTGGGAAGCTGAGACACAGTGTGGCCAAAATCTGATGCACTTATTTAAGTACTTAATATTCTCAAAAATAAAAAAGGAAGTTGGCATATAGTGTCTTAAATAATTTTATTAATAGAGAAGGCTGCAAAATTAACCTTGTCATAGTGGTTGAAAAGCTTGGTGTGTAACTGGTAGTGCTAAGGCATTCTGCCTTAGGCCGCTGCTCTGCAGTGCTGCTATTCTATGCCTACATAGACAGAAAAAGAAATCGTCTCTGTTCAAGGAGCTTATGAACTAAGCGTATATGTTTAATAGAAACGTGAAGCATGTTGCTTGCCTGAAGTGGCGTGAGAAGATTAGACGCTAGAGCCTTGCTTTTCTTCACCTCAGTGCAGTATCTCATCTCAGAGATCCTCTTTTGCTGAGTTATAATCAGTTTTTAGTAACAGTAAAAGTATGTTAAGGGTACAGAACTAACAGGCATTTTAATGCTTCGAGCGTGAGAACATTGCAGATAACCTCAAAAGACCCAGCCCTTTAGTGAAAGCGTGCCGAAAGAATAGAGAAATTCAACCCTGGGAAAGAACCTTTGCTATTGTTTAGAGCCTCTAAAGAGAGATGTTTGCAAGGTCTCCCTTGTTTTCCCTTGGAGACTGTCAAGAATCTGTTGCTCTCCCTTCAGCAACAGGAAGATCAGTGCCATTGGCTTTGCTCGCACTTTGCTCGCACTTTCACAGCAAGGAGAAATGCAGGTGCTGTTAAATGTACAGCCACTTAGCCTTTCCTAATTTTTTTTTTTTATTGTACTTGAAATGTACCTGCTGGTGTTTTTATAATGACATTTTGAGATGGTAAAACAACTAAAGTTATGTTAAAATAGTCATAATGTAACAGGTTCCTAGGAGCGGTGCTTACTGCTTGTCCTGTACCTGGTTTCTGTATACTTACGTGTACGTACAGGATCGACAATTCCATGAAGAAAGAGTAAACTGAAATATTATAGGATGTGTTGGTGTCTTATGTGACAGCACTTCTGGGCATGTGACTGTGTGTCTGCCACTACCTAAACAGTCAATGACCCCTGAATTTCTGCTGGTCCTTCCTTTGTCCCAGCACTCGACTAGGAGGGCTATCTGTTCCCTGTCTCACCTAACAGTTTCCTTATCCAGATCAGCTTGAACTCCAGCTTGATTCTGGTGTACTGAACTGAGCTTGAAGCAGTGGGTGAAGCAAGCCCTCAGTCTTGCTTCAGGAGCTTCTTATCACTAGACTGCATTTCTGTGAATGTATCCTTATTTAGCCGAACTGGGGAGCGTGTCAAATAAATATCTCAGATTTGTTGCCAGTGCTGCAGAAGGCATTTTCTCACTACATTTCTTCAGTACATCTACTGCTATTCTTTCATTGTCTCCTTGCACTGAATTCACAGTCTTTAAGGCTCTTTTTAAAGATTTTTGAAATGCGAATCACTTGGTTTTCTGGTTTTCTTTCGGGGTCACATATTTTTTTCTGCACCAAACTTTCCACATTTATCCTGAGTCTGATTTAGTTGACATTCTGCCTTTCGTTTCCTTTTTTTTTTTTACATAATGTTTTATATTTAATCTCCCCACCATATTTCATGCAATATGAATGCATATCAGCTGTTAAGCAGTCAAATTTGGGAACCATGGCCCTCGAGTCATGGGAAGAACACAGTACAAGGAACAGCAGCATACATGTGTTTTCCTTCACTGCTGTGGAAAAGCGTCTTCTCTGGGACTGGCAGAGCTTTGCTTGCTGCATTTATCGTGGTGGACTCAATATCTGGCCATGGAGTCGGGTAAAAAGGAGGAGGTATATGTAGGGCTTTTTTTGTTGGGAGGAGAGAGACAAGGAGTGGAAGTTTCAAAATACAGTCACAGGAGTGGGGACATAGGGCATATGACACAATATTTTCGTTTCCTGGAGACAACCCTATTGTAAGTTAACTGGCCACCATA
Organism: Steatornis caripensis; assembly: GCA_013398225.1. Classification (NCBI taxonomy): domain Eukaryota; kingdom Metazoa; phylum Chordata; class Aves; order Caprimulgiformes; family Steatornithidae; genus Steatornis; species Steatornis caripensis. Next base: position 226,511 of record VZSC01019660.1, read on the forward strand.
GGGTTACCAAGTCTCTCCAACTTGTCAGGGTGCTTGTCTCGCTTTCAGCATATTTACTTGTGTAGGCAATAAATATTAATTCCAGCTCTTACTCTCATGACTGTTTAAATGTATTGCCTCTGTCTTTAGCTCATCTTCCCTCTGCAATAGAAGTCTCACATCTACGGAAGTCTCCCATTACATCAGGAGGCTGACTGAGCTTATTGATGGCTTGGCTTGATCAAGATGACTTTTTTTGAGATTATTGATTTAAGAGAGGTGCAGATTTGATTGAGTTACAACTTTTTTCATTTACTAAGCAAGAGTTCAAAGGCTTTACATGATGTTCCTGCTGAGGGCAAGGTGAGACCTTCCTACAAGCCCTACCAGTCTGTTGTGTGGACCATCAGGTTGCGGCAAAATGAAGAACTTGATAAACATAACTGGTGGCGCAGCTGGCCAGTAATTTTATATTAACACTTGTTGAAGTCCATTCTCACTTGAGAATGAAACAAATCATACTGGGCTCAATGCAAGGACAGAATAGAGCTGTTCTCATTAGGAGGTGGAAAAGTAATAATTAAATATGAATTATTATTATTAAGTAATTAATAATTAATTGTTTTTTTCCTCCATTCAGTTTCATCCAGTTCAGAAAACCAGTGTGAAACAGGAGTCTCTCCCTAGATGGTCTTTTCACTTTTGGAATGAGGCAAAGCTCTTTGCAGCCAGACTGTAAATCATACTAGCCAAAAAATGGGGAGAGTCTTTAAAACTTAACAGTTAGTACTTTAAACCTTAAATCTGAAGAGTATGTGTTTTAATCACAGGCTACACAGCCTCCCTGAGCAGAGATATCCAGCGTGGTGGGAAGCTAGACTTCTGTCTATGCCAGCGGCTCTCATTTTTAGCACTCCTTTTCCGCTATCCCTGTTTTATTGGCTTTCTACCAGTTTTAGATTTATTATGTGTTAATGAGAATAGTGTGCTGTAATGACAGACCATACCGATACTCCATTAATAGCATTTTTCTGGCTTTTAATTTTTTTTGCAGNTAGCACTCCTTTTCCACTATCCCTGTTTTATTGGCTTTCTACCAGTTTTAGGTTTATTATGTGTTAATGAGAATAGTGTGCTGTAATGACAGACCATACCGATACTCCATTAATAGCATTTTTCTGGCTTTTAATTTTTTTTGCAGAGTTCTGGTATTACTTGCGGGATTCTGGACTGGGTCTGTAAAAACTTACGTGTTTACCAAGTAGAATATGAATTGATCTGGTGGAAACGAGAATCTGAAAAAATAATTACATCGTTGGAAATTGGGCAAGCCTGAAATAGCAAACCCTTTATTCTGCAACGGTCTGGGATTCTGAAACGGCTCACTGTAAGCTAAAAGACTCTATGGAGATTTCAAAAGATATCACATGTCAGTACGCTGAATACATTGTTGATTTAAGCTCTCCTGCTCTGTCCAATTATCTGAACTTTGTCAGCTGCACTTCATTTTTTTATTTTTAAATAAAAGCGCATTCCCAACCTAGCATTTTTGTTTCAAAAGGCGAACAACAGTAGCTCATAATGAGTATGTTGCAAAGGAAAACTTCAGTCCTGTTAAACCTTGAATAACCTTTCTCAGTAGAACATCTAACACCACTTAGGAATCTTTTCCAACATTTTATTTAAAAGACAAAGTTTCCTTATGGCCAGTTTTTCAAAGACATATTCATAAAAGCATACTTTTATGGCACAACGGATGCTATAAGCATCAGTTGATGATAAGCTAAAAGGACAATCTAATGAAGTCTGGCCACACATCACAGGCTAAGGAAAGGAAACCTGGAACATGGGAGGCCAGTCCATCAGCTATAGCAAAATTACTGATTCAGGTCCACTGAACTGCATGAAAATACTTTTATTTGCAGTTATACCTTATAGATCTGAAAAAAAAAATATTAGCAATAGAATGTCGCATTATAGGAGGTAGTGTCGAATGATTGGATATGAGAGAATTAAGCTGTTAACCTTAGCGATAACGTAATAACAGACAGATTTGGATTTGAATTGAAGCAATGTATGAATGCTAATTAGGAACATAATGTAAGTTCTGAAATAGTAAATTTAAAGGATTTATCCAAGACTTTAGGTAGTCATTTTTTATGCATGTTTCACAGTGTTTCTGTGAGACAAAGAGGACAACACAAGGATCATGTTATTTCTATATATGCATGTAAAAATGAAATCAAGAAGAAAAGTTAATGATAGCAGGGAGGAGTGGTATATATCTTGTAATAGATGTTAAATTTAAACCGGTGCATCATGCTGCAGTTAAATATCTTGGGCTTGAATTTTGCCTCGCACCTTATTTCGGTGTTCTAGTTTAGCCGTATCACATACATGTTGGACCAGGTTTTTGGACAGATTTGAACAGCAGCTCTGTTTTTACTGCATTGCCACTACTTTTGCGGTGATACTTGACCTGATTTTAAACCAATTTTGCTAGTTTAATCTATCAGGATCAACATGGCTACATTAGCTGGGATCTGAATAGGTGATGACCCAAACTCTCAAATGAGCCTTTACCACCCAGACTGAGCTCTGTGCTACTGTGTTGCATCTGAGCTCGTTACCTCTGGCTTTGATGGGTCCATACCAATGGCAAGGACTGAGAAAATCTGTCAGTGGGTTTTAATCTGCGTTGGGTGCCCCACATCTCACTGACCCTCCCTCTTCCCCATGCTCAAAAAGTAAGGGTGGCTGATGCATTCTAGCATGCTGAGCTGGAGAGTGTTTCTCCGGGTCAGCTGCAAGGCTGAAAACTTGAAAAAAGCTGTACAGTTCCTTCATCAAGATAAGGAGAGAATGTGAAACAAGAATCTTTGAAAGTATGACAGCATAAAAGTTTAACTTCATGGTAGCATTAATGTGACAAAGACATGGACTGTGTCCCAAGAAGAGCAGCACCTTACAAATGGGATCACATACATACAGTATTCTAGAGGAGGAAGCTGAGTATAAAAATGAAGCTACCACAAGGATAAATAGTGCTTTTAGGCAAAAGCAAAACTTGTGATGATTGGAGGGACATCTAGTTTGGCAGAAAGACAGGTCCACTATTGCAGTCGTTTTTAGAGAAAGTATCATATTTGAAACCTGTTTGAAGAGATTTTTTGTGTGATGCTTGCTTTTCTGAGACTGAATTTAGATTCCAAATACAAGAAAACACATTTTGTTATACTCAGTGAAATTTTGCAACAGCATAAGCAAAACCTTTCTACAGCAAGATGGAAGAGTGTAAAAAGAAATGAATCATGGTGTCAGTGAAGTGCAAGTTTCTAGGTAGTGCCCTGAATACATGCAATGTTTCTGATAAAAATGAGAGGATGGGATGGAAACTGTGGCCACAGCTCTGTGCAGTGATCAGAGCTAATTTTCAGTGAATGAGAAATCCTGTTTTAGTGATGGTAACATGAGACGACATCAGATCCAATGATATGATCAGTCAGATCTAACTGCAAACAATTCTAGTCATAATGCTTCAGCATAGAAATGACTTTTTTGAAGGAGCAACTTTTATGCAAATGGCTGTTTCCATTGATTTTATGATCTTGCTGTCCAGCTTGAAAATCCCACAATTAATTTGATTGCATTGAAAGTAAGAATCAATTTATCTGTTGCAAGTCAGTGACAGGGCAGTTGTGTATAGAGATGATAGAAGGTCAGATAAGCGTTTGGGAAGGAGTCAGTCACATGGGGAACATCAAGAGAAGATTGCAGTCAGTGTGCAAGGCCAGGATAATGATTTTCAGAGCACCACTTTGAATGGATACAGAGACAAAACACAAGCTGAGAGTCTGGACTAGATAGAATGGGTTGCAGAGTAGCAACATCACGCAAAAAGAAAATGCAAGGTTTTTGCCTGCATGTGAAGGCACAGAGAAAGTCACACACTGCTATTCTAGTCCCTTTCACTCCAGCTCTCCCACATTGATACTTACTTCCTCCTGCAGGCTTAACCTTTCCCTCAAGGATCTCTTTCTTGCCCCCAAGATATGCTTTAGTCAACAGACAAGATTTTCCTAAAGTGGCCAAAGCACCCATTTAAAAGTAATGATGTGGCGCACACCGTATTTCTTCCAGATAACTCCTGTGCTTCTGCAGAGGCTTCATGTACAGCCTTGCCCTTCAAAGCATCTTGTATGAAACAAAGATGTACCAGGTCACCCAGTATCTGAAACCTCGCATGCCTTACCGTGTTACCACATAGATTTTCTCTGCCGGTTTGTCACTATGCAGATGCAGGCAGGTGTGTAGTGGTTTAGTTCTTGCCTGAAACAACAGTCCTGTTAACCCAGAGAGATGTTTTATGAGCAACCTCTCTGGCTGTCTTGTGTGCTGCCAGGCCTGGACTGACCCCATGGGCGTGGGGAGCTGCCCACCTTTAGCTCACCAGGGCTGCCTGCAGGTGGGCTGCCTCTCCCTGCCCATCATCTGCTCCTCCTTCTGCCTGGGCGTATCTGCACCAGTCTCCTGCTGAAGAGACTTGGCTAGGAGGACAATAAATCACCTGGGGAGGCTGTGGAACCACCTTGGGGGAGCTTAAGGATGGGGAGGAGAACTATTTGTCAGGAATTATATGGATATGGTTGCATCTCCCTTAGGGCAGAGGAATGGAAAGCACTAATAGACTTTGGAAGTCAAAGTCTTTCAAGTCTTCCATGATTCTGCAATAACCAGAGATTGTCCCAGTGAGAACTGTTTTCCTCCACCTGAATAAGAGCTAGACTATATCTGCTTTCATGCAATAATAATTCGCTCTACATCATTGCCTTCAGCAGGACTAAGGGCAGTACAAGGTACTGTTCTGTCTTCAATAAAATCTACACTAGTAGAATTCTAGTACTTCAACAGCCTACTCTGGGATACTGAGTATCCTCTTTTTAAATGGATTTTTGAAGTGTTGTCTGAATGCTTAGAATGAAATACTTCTCAATTTTACTTTACTCTTCTTCCCCTCTCTTACCTGACTTCATTCCAACCATTCTTTTGTCCACCAGGCCATCCATAGGCAAAAATGTTTACTTTTTTAGTGTGCATCAATCAAACCACAAATGAGAAACAGTATGTTTTGGTCACAACCTTCCCTTAGATATATTTTTGCAGTACTTCAGTTCATGTCTCAGCCTGCTGCTGAAAAGGACCGTATTGCTATTTCAACTGGGCAAAATCATCAGTTGTTATAAATTGACTGGGGGATATGCAGATGTCCAGCGGTGGTGAGAATTTTCTAATCTTTATGCTACAGTTAAAAGTGCTATTTACAATGAATTTCTGACGAAAAGTGCTAGCAACCCTGAGAACTCTCAGAGTGCTGCCTGTGCAAAACTGGGTGAGGCTTTCTTTAAAGTACTTCTGCTGATTTGGCAGAATTAGACCAGCAAATTGTAGTGATGAACTGGATAAAAATGACCTGGAAAATCCCTGCCTCATGTACTGTGCTGACTGCTGAGCAATCATTGCTGTTCTGTGCTTTTTCCTTTGTGCTGGCCTGTGCATAGATATGCTAGCACTGTTAATTCAGAGCTGGGATAGGCATAGGGGAAACCACAAAACTTTAAACTCTCTTTTTTTATCCTGAAGAGAAAATTATTTTCTAAGCCTTTCATTTTTGTTGTGGGGAGGGAAGAATGAGATTAGAAACCGAAGCTGGGTCAGACTTTCTAAAGTCCTTGTGCATCTCCGCACAGCCGTCTTTGGGCACTAAAAGCTGCTCAGAAGTGACTCAGCCATATGCGTAAGAGTAATTAGATCCATTTGAAACTCAGGAACTAACAATTTTGAGGATCCTTTCAAAGTCTTTCCAGTTGAAAACCTCCATGAATTTGTCATCCTCTGTACTCTGCCTTGACTCCTGGCATCTGTGAACACCTAAACCTCAGAACAAAATATCTCCAAAAACTGCTGGGTTTTATATAAAAAATCTTGGAAACCATCACAGTTTCCATGATACCCCCACTCATACTGTCTTAGTTCAGCCAAATTCAAGCAGATTTCAGTGAACTTAAGGACCAGACTGCACATACAGTTTCCCATGATTTTAACCGGGGTAATTATGTTGTTAAAATAATAATTAAAGCTGTTAAAATGAAGAAAAAAAGAAAGTGGAAGTTTGTTCAACTGGAGCAACTGCATGTAGGCAAGATGCTTGAGCATCTTTTCCATAGCAAAAACTGGAACTTCTGAGTAATCAGCCATGCCTTTGCACAGAATCTGGACTGTTTATTCATGGGTCGTTCCCAAAGATTCATCTCGCCTGAACGCAATAAGCGTCTTACCCTGTTACCATGTAGATTTTCTCCACTGTTTTATCACTATGCAGCACGGGCGGGTGTGTAGTGTTTTAGTACTTGCCTGTCTCTATTTATAACACTCCCACAAACTCCCGAATCTTTATTGAACAGCTTTATCTTTTTCAAATAAGAAACATAACTTTCTCACACAGTCTACAATTGGACCCGTCATAAGAAGTTACTGAATAACTAAGGCAAGAGCCGCGTTCCTTGAGCCATTGTATCAAACCTAAACACAGTAATAAAAAGAAGGGACCTCTTTTTTCTCTTCCTGATGCAGTTAACAAAGATTTGAGAGTGATGAAATGACAATGATGTGTTTTAAATTCTTTTCCCTCTGGAAAGTTACAATATTTTCAGTTCTCACAATATTCTTTCAGGTAAATATTCCAAACTTCTCCTGTGTGTAAAGTATTTGGCATTACAATGATTGCAGCTGCTCGTAATACTTGTTATTTGCACTCATTGTGCAAAAGTGATACTATTTCAAGTCATTAAGTGAATGGAACTATATAATGAATACTTTGGCAAAGGTCACTCATGCGCTACAAGGTATATTTGAGTAGCTGATTTCACTGTGGAAGACAAACAGCAGTATATATACTCCCATTACATATAGCTGTTACAGTGGGCCCGGTCATTTTGTGTAGTGCATCACACTGGAATCCAGTGGCGCCACATGGTAAGAGAGATGACTCCTGCTATGGCTGATAACCCAGACAATCACAGCTATCACTAGTCTGTCATGACTTTATATTTAATGAGGTATTTTTCCACCTTGGGACAAAGATAAAATAATTTTAAAAAACTTTCTGCTCTGGATTTGCTTAGTTTTAAAGCCATTGCCTAAGAAGATAATCAATCAGGACATCTCCCAAGAGATGCTGGAGGGTTGAGGGCAGATAGTGGAAGAAAAAAGGGTAGGTGGGAAGAAAAAATATTTTTATTTTTTATTAATTTCCTCTTATGCAACATTTTGCAGTTTCTTTACTAACATATATTAATTTTAGGAGATCACCTTCATTTTTAAGATTTCAGAGTCTGAAGCTTTCTGTAGATGCTCCTAAATGAAGGGAAAAATAACATAGAAGGTTAAAAACCCGACCTCAATCTAAAACAAAGCTTCAGATTAGTATGAAACAGTCATACCTAGTTCAGGCTTCAAGTGCATGAGTAGTAATGCAGCAGGTAAAGAAGTAGTGTGCATTACAGAGTGACGATCTAACTCAGTTTGGTTTTGGAAAGCCAAACCGAAAACAACACAGCCTTGTCCTGGACAAGATATCTACGCTGTTCAGTATTAACTGCTGTTCTGAAATCAGACATGTGCTAGTTACCCATGTAGTCAACTCTTCCCCCCATCTTCCCTGTCTGTGACAGTCTAGGGGAGTTCTTGGTTTGCAGTCATGCTTCGGAATCTGGCCAGGCAGTGTCATCTGAGGGAGAAAAAATGTGATGTGATTGCTGTGGCGTAACTGTCAGTATAGCTGCTGATAAAACAGGAAGAGAAATAATGCTGGTGAGATGCAAAGCTTAAAAGCTTATGTTNTTTGCAGTCAAGCTTCGGAATCTGGCCAGGCAGTGTCATCTGAGGGAGAAAAAATGTGATGTGATTGCTGTGGCGTAACTGTCAGTATAGCTGCTGATAAAACAGGAAGAGAAATAATGCTGGTGAGATGCAAAGCTTAAAAGCTTATGTTTTTGTGTATTTGTAATAATACTAACTCTATTAAATTATGTGAAAGTATAAGGATTTATTAAACCTTTGTGTACAATGAAGTTCCAACGGGGTATTTTGGTAAGCTGCCTTTATGTAGATATCTGTACAACATAAGCTAATGCTCCATTCAGAAAGAAAACGTTTGGGAGTATCCTGAAACGATGAAGAGACGTCATGTGAATTACAGTAGTATAAATTACTGTGCATTGGTTTAATTAGTCTATGAGGGGACTAGGTTGCCAGAGAAGCACCAGGGAAACGGTGAGAGGATTTAAAAGCACTAGCTAAACTTAAGAGATCAGGGAACCACGAAGGGTGGAGGCTTTCTCTGCTTTCTCCTATTCATTTTCTCTCTCCATGTGTAGAATCAGCAGCCTTTGCACTTCTCCTTTTGTAATATTTCTATGATCCTCTGCTGGTGGGCACCGCTGACACATTGTAAGTATAGAGCCTCCGCTGCGCACCTTATCTTTACTCTGTAGTTCTCCTGACCAGCAATTCTTTTTAAGAATCTATCAAGTGTACCCTAAAAAAATTATCTATAATTTTCCTCTTACTTACCAGCCTCCCACTTTCCCCCCTTCTCCAAGTACTGCAGTAGTGATCTCAGAAAGAGATGTCTCTGGGTTTTCCTTTGGTTTTTTTTAAGGCTTTCTTCTTTTTCTCTTTTCTGTATTTTAAACTTCTCCAAAGTCTTGATGTAAATAACATGACCACTTTCCCCCTTGGGGAGCAAAGATCCCAATTAATCTGTTATTTTTTTCATGGAGTAAAAGAAGTCACTGAACTTACATGCTCCAATAACCTCTTCATTTTTTCTGTGTTTATCCTAGCAAGTACTGCTTCACATGGTTAAAAAAAAAAGGAAAAAAAATCCTAATCCTGTTCTGAATGAAATTGAGGGAAGTTTTGCTTTGACTGGAAATGATTGCAGAACAAGGTCCTTGCAAAACAAGGATCTCATTGTGCACCACACTGAAGGGATTAATTACATCACCACTGACTTTAGTGCGGGAGACGACAAGTTCAAAGTAGCATCCACAGGTGATTTTTCAAACCATGGTTTTCTCTGATTTTCTCTTTGACTTGGAAGAGCCACTGCTGTGAACAAACAGGCAGGTAGAGAAGACGGAGGAGGAGAAAGTGCTTGAAGGAGATGACCGACAATGATTTTAATTTTTCTCTTCACAGGACAAACATGCTTTGGAACCTTGCTATGGTGAAAGACCAATCTAAAGCCAGTACAGTGACTACCCAAGCACAGAAATAGAGACTTAAATTCCCGTGAAGAAAGTTCAGTCCCCTAATCTTTCACATACAACTCACTATATACAGCCTTTCTTTCTTGTTGCTACCTTTCTCTCTTTCTGCCTTTCTTTTCTATCATCTTCTTTCTGCCACAGGCTTTATGTAATATTCCAGGTGTGGAAAACATTTCATAACACAGCTGTCACTTGAATTAAACACAATCCTTCACATTTGCTTTTGTAAACATGTGGGGAAGGCTTCTCATATAAACAACTTATAAGAAATATTTGGGTCCTTCCCTTGTGAGGGTCGTGGGGTAGGAACAGGGTGCGCTCCAGAGAGCCAAGGTATTTCAGGGGAAGCAGAGTTTGGATGCCAAGCTCCATACCACACCAGGACTGCCCCAGCAGCTAATACTGGCTGCTATAGGTGTGGATCCAGCAAGGGCAGTGGTCTTGTCCCCAGGCACTTGCCTTTTTGGTGTAGCCTTGGAGACAGCAAGGCTAATGTGGCTATGGGAAGTGGCTTCAGTGGTCTCTTGCTTCTCCCTCAATGTCTTCTGGAGACAGGGGCAAAAGGCCCCTTAGTCCCTCTGGTCAATCTGTGCCTGGATCTGAAAGACATGACATGCTCTGTGTACTCTGATGGCACAGTAACTGTGAAATCTCCAAGTGATAAATTTAAATTGTGGCTGAATTTTGCTCTGATCCCTCTAGCAGGTATATCCTATGACTTGAACTGACTGAACAGACTTCTTCCTACACCTTCTTGGGTGCCAGGTCCCCATTTCTACCATCTAAATATCAACCACCCTCCTCAGAGCTTCAGTGAGAAGACAGGCAGAAAGTAAAGATGCTTTTTGAAAATTCAGTATTCACAAAAATAAATTGAATACATTATCTTAATAAAACAGAGGTTTCTTCCTATTCAATTCGTATTATTCAATTTCTTATTCAACTGAACACATCTCCAGCTGCATTGAACCCGTATAGCTCATTAGACTTCAGAGCTTCGGTGGTCTTAAACCTTCTTAAGATTTGCCCTTCAATTTTTGTATCTAATGAAGCTGCTACAAAATTAACACAATGCCCAGAAACCAGAGCTCTCCTCCACCGAATTTAGTTTAGCTTGTCACATTGTATATGAAGTCCATTTATTTAACTGCAAGATTATTTAAGGAGGAACTTAATATTGTTTCTAAGTTGCTTCAAACAGACAAGCCAAGCTGAAAGTGCCACGTGTGCTTATACTTATTAATCAACAGAATGGTCATAGCATAAATCTCCAAGTCTGAGATAAACTATGATTAGCTGTGAGCTCTCATTTAAGATGAATATCTGACACATTGTAACTTGGAAGATTTATTTATGCAAGTTGAGTACTATGTTCTGATGCTGGTTGTATACATAGTGTGGAAGTATTTTTAATAAAGGAAGATGTTGAAAAATGGATTTCCATGTTTGCTGGTAAAAGGCTGGAGGGAGAAGTAAGTATAAAAAGCTATATAAGCTGAAGCATTGTAGAAGATGTCAACAGAAAAATGGATTTTTTCCTCTATGGAAAATTGAACATTTAGAAATTTGGTTTTAATCTGAACAGAAAATATTGGTCTTTTAAAATTTCAGCTGAACGTAAACTTACGAAAGTTGTAATTCTGAGAAAGAAAAACATTTTCTTAACTATTTAAACCATTAGAAAATTTTAAATATGTAGAGTACTGTGTGCTTGCATTCTGTGTTTATACATGCATATATGTAATGAATGGCCTTAATATTTGCCTAAAAATACTAACATAAACTCAAAATTATGAAGCTGCAAAGACTTTTATCAGCCCTAAAGTTATATACTAGACTTGAAACTATTTAAGTTTCTTATAGGAGGAAATGAATGGTTTTGAAATCCTTCAGTTTTGACAAGAGTGCATTTAAAGCAGTGATGAAAAACTTTTCTGGCCTTTCAGGGAGGCCTTAAAAATTTCATATTTCTCTGCTGTGAGGAGACGGTGCAAAAAAGCCTAAAGAATACATGTCAGAGCAAGAACTGAAGTTTGGCAGAAGTGCTGAACTTCACACACTCAATACCTCCCAGGAATCTGCTGGGTGCCCACTGAACTCAATGGGAATTTTTGACTGGCTTCAATGTGCATTGGATCAGATCCAAAAGGACTCTATTCAGCTAAATACTTAGGTGGATTTTACTTCAGGCATGAACTTAATGAGACTTTAGCAGATACTCAAAAGTCATGAATGCTTGCATTTTTCTGAATGCACACTCAAATTTTTTGAATTTATTAAGATCTCTACTGTGTGAATTGTTGCAGTGTAATAATAAGAAGAATATTGAAGCAGTGGTCTTTAGTTGTCTAAATACACAAAGAAATGAAAGTTCAAGAGGAGATGTTGGGCTGCACTTCTCAAAGGAACCACAAAAAAGACAACTTCAGAAAAAAAATGATTCTAGCAGAATGGGAAGTGAGACAAAGAAGATGTTATAACCAGGGGATTTTCCAAGTTTTAAATATGAGGCCAAATCTACACTGTGGTAGGACTGAAAGATCAAAGCCAAAGGTGGTATTTATTGGCATATCAATCACCCAGATTAAATGTTTGGTTCATAGTGTCCCTGCTCTGGAAGGGAAAAGAATGTGAAACAGCATTTAATAAAAAATTTCATTTCTGGATTCTAGTCACTCTCATCACCTACAGTGGAGATATTTGCAAGTGAGAAATAGATTATGGTTTTTAATTTTAAAAATAGAAGAACTGCTTAAATACCTATAGAAATTAAAATGCAGCCTTGCAGGTTTCAGCAGTTTGGATCTGTTAAAAGAAGATTGAAATTTTTGAAGAGAACATTTCTTTTTTTATGTTAAAGAAAAGAATTTCTTTGGGGGAAGGGGGGAGAAAAGTAGATAAGAAATTGGTAATAAGTCAAGATAGGTTAAAGTCTAAATTCCAAACCTGAATCTAGACAGGCTTCAGAATTCAGACTTCATTGTATAGGCTGAAATCTGGGGTCTGAAGACACAGCATTTGAGTAAGTTTGGATTTGCATTTAGCATTAGAAGTGATATTCTGAAAGGATATTTTTCATGAAGGTGTAGCCAAGGATGATCCTTTCATGTCTCCCAATAAACTGAGACCCTTAAGTTAATATACTGTACTTCTGCTTTTATTTTAACCATTTTACAGAGATTCAGTTATGTGGACCTAACTTACTGTTCTGATGCAGCCATGCTTGATATGCAGTGAAAATATAATCACAAACATATACTAGGCTCTTGTGATACCACATTAGAAAGTCCTGTAAGTGTAGTCACCAAGTCAGCATCCTGCTTATTTGGTAACCAAAACATTTATGCAATTTTATCACAGCACTCAAAAAGAATCACTGGCCACCCCTGGGGGATGCTTGCATTGGATGTGTTGTCACTTTCTGGAATGACAGTCCAGCAGTGTGAAACCTGAGGAACAATAAACCCTTTACAAGGGTAATCGGAAAGTCCAGCCCTCGCAGGCCCGTGTTCTGAGGTCAGGTGACTCATGTAAAAGCAATCCAGGCTAGTCATGAGACCAAATTTTTGTAGCCACATCAGCTTTCCAGCATTTACTGCAGCTCCCAAGCCTCGCTTGTGCTTATTGTGTTACTCATCAGATTTATGAATGCATTGTTCTGAGTTTTAAATTACAGCCCTTAGTGATCGTGTCCATACAGATCTCCGAGCGGCAGGCAGCAGAGAAGCCTTAGGAGCAGAAATCAGCGTATATATACACTCTCTGCTCTCTGCGGGATACTGCTCACTTAAAACAACTCTATTTTAATATTAAAACTTTCTATGAAGGTAGCTAGTTTCTCCCTTTCATTTTCTAGTTCACAAGCCCACAGTGCAGTTCTGGCATGTGTCTTTTACCCTCAGGAAACAACCTGCCAGAATGCTGTGGGGATTGAGACGTTCTTCCAGGCTCGGTTTCTGCCTTGCTTTCTTTTACCTCAAACCATTTCCTGAACTTGAATGTTCTTGTTGAAAGGTTTAGCTCCAAATCATGAGCCAAGCTATTTACTTCAGGGATTCCAAATCAGGAATTTTAATCACGTTGATTATATCAGATTTCAGTTAGGAAGAGCGCTGTATCTTACTTTTACTGAATTTAACCGTGGCAGCTTGAGACATGACAGGCTTCATCCGTCCACGTTTTCTATCTGCTCTGTCTTTTGTCCTCTTCTCCTGCTTGTGGTAGCAAAGGTAGCATGACTGGTTGCTTGTTAGATGGTAAGTTTACCACTCTTGATCACAGTCCTGTGTGTTTAAATTATTGAGGAAGTTGTGTGTACAGTATGCGGCTGGGGAAGCTCGGGCATGGATGCGTAATCCCCCTGCCGTTCCTTTTACAGGGGACCACAGTGACTTACACTGCTGCAGGTGAATCACCACTGCTTGTCCCTCAGAACCTTTTAAGTTATATTTATTTAAAGAAGCTGGATAAAACTAAGGATATCAGTAGTTCACTCAGGAACAATCCGTAAGCAATAATAAATAACTGATATCTGTTCCTCTCCTTAGATGATACAGATAAATCCACACACTGTCAGTGGAAGTTCTGCACCAGATCAAAGGTGACTGGCACATGGACTTTTGTACTGAAAATAAATTAATTTGCAGACGTCCAGTGGTGACACAGATTGGTTTGGACATAATTAGGGCAGCTACTTCTCTGTCCATCACATAAAAGAGAGCATGGCAGCCACTGTCTCAAGGCGCGGTGAATGAGGCCGCTGAACTAACCTCTCAGCTGTGGCTGGGCTTTCTGGAACAGCTCCGAAGAACCAGGAGAGGGACACCAGGAGGTTTACTGTCCTGTGCAAAAGGATAAAGGGGATTTTCATCTTGGGGACTGTGGAGTGGCAAATTTTGAAAGCAAAGCTATTACTAGTACTAGTTACTAGTACTTTCTTTAATGAATAAATGAATAATGGCCAAAGAAAAGCAGGAAACGAAGCACCATTCATAGCTCAATTGATGTACTGTGTCTTTCACACAGTCATTATGCTGGTCCTCCTCATCCCACAGAAGTGTGATTTGGAAACTTTACCAAACCTCCTAATTGCTACACTTTTGGGAAATAATGCTTCGACTGGGCACAGCACAGAAAGGAGGAATGAGGAGGCTGTCAATAACAACTCTTCTCAAGAAAGCTTTTACTGGGTTTTACTGGTTTCATTAGGTCTGAGGCATGAGGTACAGGAAAGTTTTCCATCTACTGTAAGAAGACTTTTTGTGATCAAGACATTTTCGTTTCACATGCTAAGCTTAAGACGTAAAAGATGCCGCTGTTACAGATGGTTGTGTACGTACAAGGAGCACCTGTGACGTGTTTTTAATTTAGGGACTAAACCTGGATCTGTCCTTCCTTGGTCCATCTGTAGATTAAAGCACTTCTTTCATATATCTGTGAGTGGTATCTTTAGGGCTTAGGCTTTGTATGTGAAAATAATATTTAGACCTGGAATGGAGAGCTGAAATCTAGATTTAGCTTAAGTAACACTAAACCAGTCAGAAAAATCACAGTCCCATATAGTTAGTGTGTCCAAGACATTCATTATTTTGGCAGCTGTATGGGCTCTGAGGGCATGGTTAGCCCTGACTGTTCCTGCCCAGCCTACCACAGGGCTATCCCCATGCTGCCGATGGCCCAGGACCCCATTTCAGCTCAGCCTGGGGCCCTCAGCCCCTTCCTTATTAGTGTCGCATGTGGCCATTGAGAATTGTTTGGATTTCACGGAGTGATCCCTGGCCTGACTTGACTGATCCCCTTGCCTTCATTAGATGATCACTAGACCGTTGATGGGACCTCTCTGTCACCACCTCAGGTGCCATGGCCTAGTTCCTCCTTGGCAAGGGCATGGCTGGTGCCGGGGTCACGTGCAGCTCCTGGCTTCTGCTCCTCTTCCTGCTCCCAGAAGGTCCCACTTCTTACTGACCCAAAGCCAGATGGTTTCACAGAGTTTTCCATCCTCACTGCTATTCTCTATCAGTCTCCACAAACTAAGTGGGCCTCACACTGGGATTTTGATAAGAGCATCTTTACAATTAGGACTGGAAAGGTATAGATTTTGTTTAATTCTACATAACTCACTGATATTTATGCCTTTTTAGCTCAAGAAGAAAATAAACTAGTGCAGGATATGATCTTAAAAGCTGAATGAGAGTTTAGAACATGTATTTCATATTAAACACAGAATCTGTATCTATAAAATGACATTTAAACATGTTTTCTAAGCACACGATTATCTTTCCTTATTATGGTCATTCTACAGTACCCTTTCAAAATCTGAAGGCAGCTTCAAAAAATTTCTCAGTCTTGGGAATTTTACACACGCTTGTTGTGTGTCTTTTAACTTTTAAAGGCACTTGCCTAGTCTCAGCGGAGGTTATAATGCAACCAAGAAACAGCCCATGTTCGAAAAGAGAGACCAAAGAACAATTAAGGAAATTTAAAAAACAACAACTCTGCAAGCTCTATAGCAACACTTAAATGAAAACTGAGAAAAGCCCTTTCAGATTTTTCTTTCAGCACACTTAACAACACGGTTAAATATGGGATTGCCAAAACTAAATTAGAGTCTTGATGGTACTTATCTTACAAGGAACAGCTTGAAATTCACAGCACCTGGAGGCTGTTGTTTTCATGCTGTTTTGTAAATGACACCATGGGAAAGTGCTAAGCTATCTTCCAGAAATGGAGCTGTGATAAGGAACTATTTGAAAAAATGTTGTCAGCAGTAGGTGACTGGTTAATCAATTTTTTTTTCAGAGTTGTATAACTTGGGATATACCTGTGCTGAGTCACAACACAAACTGCTGTACTAGAAATTTAGAGCTGGGATCAATCTATTTCTAACCCAACTACCAGCTAACTTTAGTTGCTTTTTTGGCAGGCCAGTTACCCATCCCAGTTTTGCCATGGCTTGCTTATGACCTGTCCCCAAACCTCTGAATTTAAATGCTACTTGTCCGTCACAATCATTTTGTGACTGCAGTCCTTACTGCCCTTGCCCCAAATTTGTCTCCCAAATGTATGAGTGCAACTCTAGAGTACATCAGCCGAAATCAATGAAATCTCTCTGAATTTATAGCAACTCAAAGCTAAATTTGACCAATATACTCTGCTGACCCTCTAAAGGCCGGTACCTTTACCGGTCAAATGCAGTGCTCTTGTGCCAGTTAAAACAGGCAAAGAATTTAACTATGTATCAGAAAGTCAATTAAGTGAAGCCTTCAAATAATCTAAGCTAACTTCTCAACTTGACAAACCCATGGAAATACATATCAACACATTATAATAATAATGAAAAAATATGAAAGTGGTTCTCAAGCTACATTTTTTGTATGTATACACTATCACTTTGGGAATACAGAAGAATCTGTACAAGACCACATCTTCTAAACAAACTGGTTTCACTCCGAAGACTATCATATGAAAAAGAGCTACCAGATTATGATGTCTCTCTCTGATGTGACAGCTTTGGAACTCTGGATTACTCAGACCTTTTTGACTCCTATTTGCTAGACAATTAATGTACAACAGAGGAATATTTCTATGCCTGAGAATAGACACATAGGAATATATAAACCTGCCTGAGAAGGAGGAGTATGGATACTTCCTTTTTAAAGATGGCAAATGTCTTGCCAGAGGCAGATGTCTCAGGATAAGGGGAAAATTAGGGAGTATATGAGTCTGCTGAGATCTAAATTAGAAGTAGCCCTAGTGAAGCGTAAAGTCATTAAGTGCGGTATCAGACTCAGAATCTCCAATTACCTCACATCATCACTCAAAGGGTGGTATCTTGTTCAGTAAAGCCCATTGCAATCCTTATATTGCTTTCAGCTAGCAGCTTCCATGTTTAACTCACGTACTAATTGTTAGTCTTCTTATAATGAAGCTCACATATTTTCTTCTCAGTGAGAGTAAAAGAGGAAGTGTTTTTACTTTGAAGAGTGAGTGACAAGAATGCTTTGGTTGATTGAATGGTGTTTCAAAAACAGGTTGAAAAAGCCTTGAGAGGCTTTTGCCTTAGCAGTTCCTGAGATTAGATTTACTGTATTCTTCCAACTGCAGTGATATAATTAGTTAGATCTTTATTACACAGAAAGACAAGCAGTCCCCAAATTCAACTAAATAAAGTTTTTTGCTAATCAGTGCCAGACTCATCATCTGTTTATTAGCTACCTGCCTGGAGTTCTGTTTCTCCAAACAGTCATTTGCAACTAAACAACTGACTCTTAGGGTCCAGAAAATGAAGATAGTGTAGGACAAAGATGGCTCACTTGGATGGCTTAGGCTCTGTGCAAAGGTCCTATGGTGGAAGCTAGAGCTCCCTGTGTAATTTCTGCAGCCTAAGGCTCCCAACTGCACCATAGATATCCAGTGATTTGTTCCTTTCCTCTTCCCTCTTGCCAGGATGAAGTCTCAGCTGATGAACTGATAAGTTATGTACATAACCAGATCTTCATATTCATCCTTCTTCTATGGCCTATTTCTGTATCTGATGAAGTCAAAGGGAAAGTTTCCACTGAATTTGTTAATGCAGAACAAAGCCTTAGGTGGGGGTTTTTCGGGTGGGGGTTTTTTTGTTGGGTTTTTATAAAATATTCATAGCAGAAAGGTCAGTCTTCAGACGTGCCAAGTCAGCATGGTTTCCCTCTTTTTTTCTTTCTTAAAGTGTTATAACAAAGCTGACAAGCTGATGAGGAATGTTTTCTTCCAGCATATCCAGTCACATCAGATTGTAAAGGATGTGAAATAGAAAATTGTTATAGAAATGAGTAAACTGATAACGTGATTATAGCACACATTTCTCAAAGAAAACAGCTGGTGAATTTCATACAGAGTCCCCTCCGTGCTGTAAAATAGCAAAACAACACATTCCAACAGCAAGACAAAGCTAAAGACTATATAATGTATTCAAGGGATCTTGCTGTTGATTCAGAAAATCCTATGTGATCAAAATCTTCCTATCTCATTCTGGTTGTAGTTTAACACTTTCTAACAGATTTTCTTACGTGATAACAAGATTTGTGAAAAGGACTGAGAAGGATATATGGCAGACCTGGAGATCAGCCCTGAGTAAAGCCTGGGCCATTTGACAGATGGAACTGAGGGCCACTCCTTATTTTTTCAGAAAAATACATGAAAAAAAGGATATTTAGATTCTGAGTTCCCAGCAAAATCAATTTTGTGGAAGTCAGGCACCAAAATTCCTGTAAAACTGTGCTGTTCGTTTGAAAGTGTGCAACCTGGGATATCTGTGGCCGCTTTTAGATAGTCTCCTGAAAGCAGCTCCTCTGCTCAGAGCATAGCTCTCATGGCCCTCATTCAGCATAAAGCACTTAGCACTCCTGCAGATCAGAGCCTGGAGTGGAGAATCAAGTCAGTCTGGGAACGGATAGTTAAAGGACTCTGTGCACTGATCATCTGTTGTGGAAAAAAATTTTGGCTCAGTGGTATATTGAGCATCATAGAATATCTAGGGCACAGGGAGAATCTTGCTTTTCTCTCTCAGCTCTGTTGCTGCTCATTTACTTTCTTATCACAGTGCCCCACACCTCCAGCACCTGTACTGGTTTTGCATCTCAGTTACTTGCTCCTAAACAGTCTACTTTTTCCATCTCTGAGTTGCCTGGGTCTTGTTAGAGCAGCCACCGAGCCATTCTGCTGTCTGTCGCTGCAGCAGGTACTACGACACGGCAGATGCAATTCCAGGGAAAGTCCCATTCATCCCTCAAGCTCTGTGGAGATCTGAGCAGAGAAGATAGAGTTTTCTAAGAGTTTTCCTGTAAACCACTGAACAGATATGGACTGAAATATTCAGAGACCTATGAAGTAGTTTGAGTAGACATTCATAAGGAAAAACCCCTGCAATACTGGGCTAATTGATCTGCCAGATCTGAAGATTTTGTTCAAAAGCACAGAGGAGCCCTAGCAAACACCCTTAGAGTGCTTCAACATGGTTTTCCTCTATATTGTTTTATTTCTGAGGAAATTGCTCATTTACTTGTGAAAAACAAGAATGTGGAATGCTTCAGCCTAAACAGGTAAAGTTAGGAAGACACGTAAAGAACTGTAGGAAAGCCTTACAGCTGAAAGGATAGGAAAAATGCTCCGGTCCTTGCTTTGCAGAGAGGAAAACCTCCAGAGTATTACATTTTCAGATTTCCATGAATTCTTCTGAGTTTCTCTTTTTTCTTTTATCTTTTAGTAATTGCTACACATTAAGAAAACAGAATGTAAGGACTACCTGCAACCCAGTTCACAGACACATTTGTGGACACATGCATTTTGTATAAAAGTAAATAGATATGTACACCAACCTATATATCCAAAGCAATTTCCATAGCAAGGTATAATTGTTTTGGGTAGTGTTCTGAATTAAACAGCCTTACCAGAAGGAAACTCATTTGTATTAGCTGTGACTACAGACAGCAGTCTTTTTAATGAAGTAAATGTATCTCTAACAACAGATTAAAGTCAAATACAATACACAAGAGTCTCATTCTCTTCTAACAGTTAAACATTCCAATGTGAAGCAATTTCCAAAACAGTGACATATGCAGTAGGCTCCTTCTTTGAAGTTAACTAATGTTTTAGCTCTAATTGGACACTAGAGCATTAGGAATATTTTGTGTTTTAAATGTTCTCATCAATATGTTCACTCTCTGACAGGAAAATAAAGCTGGTAAAATTAGAATAATATATTAGCCTGAAAATTGCTTACAACTTTGATTTGGACAAAGCAAAAAGAAACACCTGAAACATCCAGATAATTATGTTATTTTTTACAGCTTTCTTCCCCAGCTCCTACAGTTCTGTTGTTGCTGTTGTTTTCTTACATGATATTACAAACAGGACAAGAAATTCAATTGTGTTTATAGTTCTTGGAGCTGTTCTACATAATTATATTTTCTAGTCTTTCTGTGATGAAGTATTTGCCAGAGAATTCAAAGTAGGCCTCAATTTCATGGTTATCTGTGTTTTGTAAGAGCTGGTTTTGGATTAATGGTCAGCTCAAAAGCTTTTCAAAACTTTCAATGGACTGTTGGAGCTATCTCGTCTGATCTCTTACTCAGCCTGAGCCAGAAAACTTCACCTGGTGCTATGTACAATGCTCTAGGATGAAAACCACATTTGCCTATGCCAAATGTGATTTAAATTAATCAAAACTCCCTTTATAGATTAATGCTGACCAAAACATAGTTGCTCCAAGTGTGTGTATGGGTCAGCAGCTCTTCACTTCTGCCAGTTCAGCAGGAATTCCATCAGAACTTCTGGCAGGCATTTCTGCCTCCTCCGATGAGCCTCCAGACAGGAAAGTCTTGGTGGCACAGGATCTGAGCAGAACCCCTTGTTGTGCTGCTTGTGTTTGTGAGGGTTGAAAATCAACCTTTTAAAGAAACATCAAAGTGAGAAATGACAAAGCAGTCTAACAAATTATTCAAGATATTTGAATGGAGTCCTTTAAAACCCACAGATTTTAGTTACTAATATTCTGCATTTAGTCACTGTCTTTGTTTCCAGATGACACAGGTGGTCTGAAAAAATGGAAGACCATTCCCTGTGCATGATCTAAGTAATACACATTTGCTACAGGACAAGAACAGCAGTTGAAAACAAACTCTTTACTGGTGATAGAAAATGTTGAGAACAAAGAATAGAGTTTGAATTTCATGTTTTGAGGGTGTGAGCTTGGACAATCAAAACACAAAGGGCAGCTGGTTGTTGTCAGACAGGTAATAACCTGTATTCTTCAAACTTCACGTCTGTGCTTGGTAGAGGAAAGTAAGAGAAATTTAAGTTTGTGGGGATAACTTAGAAGGAGTAGGGGGAAAAGAAGAGAGGACAGTTCTGTAGGAAACTAAACTCTCATTACCCACGAACAGTTCTCCAAGCAGCTGAAATGTCAGGTGAAATGTCTCCTTGATAATTCTTCGTTCTTCTGCATGAGAAATGTCCTGTGCGCTGTTAGTGTTCTTTCTGTTAGAATATGTTGTTTATTTATAATTCTTTTGAGGAATTTCTCTCAAAAGGCCATCTGACTATCACCAAACCAACTGGGGTCAAATAAATCAGTATGGGAAGAAGCAGTAAATTTTAGGGGCAGTGGTTTCCATTTGGACATATGTTATGGGAAACCTGTAAATATTAGGATATCATGAGGATCCCAACCCACATGATTATAAAAGCTGCATCGAGACAGTTACAAGTCATGGTTAGCATAGTCTGACATCTCATTTTGAAACGCAAATTTACAATATGAAGTATTGTTAATCATAACAGCTGCAATTTTTGTTTGTTTGTTTTGTAGACAGCTTTTACTATTCCTTATAAATGTCATCTTGATTTTTGGGCTTCTAATAATTTGCTCAAAGAGGGGGGAAATATGCAATGGAAGATTGTTCTTTGTAACTGCATGAACAAAATCTTGGATCTTTGGATCATACCATCATATCCTTCTGGGTCTTACCCCCTTACTGTAGTCTACAATGTATGTGTTTAACATAGTGTAGCAGCCATAGTATCACTTACATTTTTAAGGGGAAAAGAATCTCTGGAGTATCAATCAAATATTACCCTTTTTTTAGAGAGCTGGGTATAATAACTGCTGACTAAGTATCCAAATAACATATTTAGTCCTTTTCCCTTTTTCATTTGCATTAATTTCTTTGTACAGTTTAGCAGGATTTTTGTCCTTGTTCCTAAATCAGTTTCAGAAATGTCAATGAAAGAAAATAAAACTAAAAAATAAAATCTGTATGCAAGCTATATATAGTTTCTCAGAAAAAAAGTTGGTTTTATTATGTGTAGTGTTTGGCCTTTTATCAAAAGAGTTAGGTTTTTAATTCTTGACTTATTTATAAGTTAAGATGTCTATTGGTGAAAGAATATTTCTTTACTAGCAGCCACAGCTATCCACTATATGCAAATTTATGCAAAAGAGATTAATCTTAAGACTCTGCTTCTAAGAGTAATTTAAACCTCTGTAGTCATGCAAGAAGTAAAATCAATGTTGTTTGATTTAGAAAACCCTTGCCTCCCTCTTTGGTTATTTGAATTTTATTTGTGAGCAAGAATTTTTTTGACCTATTGGATAGAGAGAATCACTAATTTTGATGAAAGACAAGAGTTGTAGAAGTCAAAGATTTTAACATTATTCTGTCACTGTAAACATGAGAATTTGATTTGCTCTGCAGAGAAAATAGTTAAAGTCTTCGTAGTGATACCTATAAAGAATAGAGAAAACTTTGTCAAGCCAGGAAATTTATGGACTATGATGTGGACATATATAATCAAAATAAGTCTCTTTCACAAGTAAGTGGTTATGCAGAATGAACATATGGTTCCCTTTCCAGACAGGATCCACAAATTAAGACTTTTATTTTGTCATGAAGTACAGCTTTTAGTTGATCTCAGGTTTTGTTTTATTTTGTCATTGATTTTGCTTTTTGTTGACTTCAGTATGTGAAACACCTGATCTGCCATGAGCATCTGTTCATGAATGATCAGCTGCTCTGAGATTGCACATCATTGGCTACAAGTGAGTGCTCTGGTCAGGTCCTTTTATTTGGCAGACTCTTCAGTTAGGCTGAAGTGAGTGGGCTACCTCATCATGTTTTCTACAGGTTGAAAGGGAAGGTGCTGTGATCCTTGAGGTACACGGCTGAAAGGCAAATTCTGTAAACGACACAGAAATTGGATGTCCTGTCCTCCTGTTTATGTGCGACTGTCTGCTATCTGTTCTTTGTTGATCCCTGCAGATTACCTCCAGTTTCAGACCACTGGATTTCTGATGCTGCACATCTCCTCTACAACAGATTCAAGCTCATCTAACCCTGAGAGAAAAGATTTAGGTTCTCTTTTTGCCAGAAACAATAACCTCGTTTTTTTCATTTTCCCCTTCACGTGTAATATTAATGTTGATTTACATTGCAAAAATAAATGAGATTGTTGCAAACTTAACCCAAAATTGCACTAGGCTGTAGCTAATAACAGTTCAGTGCTAAACTGAGTTAGTATCAATGACTGAATTGTGGGAAAGCAGAGTGTAGAAAGGTGGGGTAACTTATCCCATTTCAATTTAGTTAATGACAATGGGAAATAAGTGAAGGAAATGCATTAAATCCAGGTCTATAAGGTTTCAGGATTTCCATCTTGAGAGTCTACATAGTGATTCAGAAGGATCCAATTTTATCTCACTGAGGTGATCATAGGGTTGTTGCTATGGTATTTTATCTGAATTTGTGCATTTGTGCTTCTCTGAAGCTGTGGAATTGGCTTATCCCTGCTATCTGAACAAATATTGGACTGTCATGCAGCAATGAAAAGCAAAATGCTGTGACTGTAAACGTTTTAGTTGACATTTTCATCTCCACTAAAGACTGCTTTCTCATTACAATAGTCTAAACCTTCAGTACCTCTGTGGTTTACTTCCACTTTGATCATTGAACTGAGAAGTAGATTTTCCCACAGATATCTTCTGTCCTGCTGCATACATTTTTTATTTTATTTTGCTTTTGCTTCTGTATTTGGGAAAATTCCAAGAAGCGTTGAACTAAAAGGCACTGGTTTCCTGTATTAGAATTCTATGAAAAATATATCTCTTCCAACTAGATTAAAATTTGAACTTAAACTTGTGCCACTCCATATAATACATGGTGTTCTTCTCTACCCTGGGAGCAATTAGCCTGGTTTTAGCTCTTGGTCATCAGAAACATCTCAGTTCTCTGGGTTTTGCTGCCAGTTAGGCTGAAAACTGGTAGATTGCTCTAGCAGTAGAAGCGACTTTTAGCTGAACAGCATGAAGTCTGTGCTGAAAGGCAGTGGATCAAATTGTGTCTCCCAAGTTCCACTGTGTCTTACAATATTCACATGTCATTGTTCAAAAGTATGGCTGGAGCCCCTTAAATGTGCCACCCTGACCTCTTCCATTTGGGTTACTGTAGCTTGCCATGGCGCCAGTAACGGTGTGCTATTCTCTGCAATAGCCTGTGGTGCAAAAGGAAGGGGATCTCTTCCGATGTATTTCCTCGTTGCTCCATAACAGAGGATGTGAGGTGAGATTCATACCCAGCAGACTCCCTCAGATTCTGGGAGAATGTGGTCAAGGGGCACAGGCTCTCCTGCCTGCTTCTTTTTTTTCCTTTCTATCTAATCTGTCCATGTTACAGACACTTTCTCCTAGCTTATTTCTCAAGCCTGCCTGCATTCCTTGCCATTCACATTCAATTGTGGTAAAATGGCAGCCAAGAAAAAGCAGTGCCCAGGCTTTATTCTGCTCTTTGTGTTATGACAACCACCAAGTACTTTCTGTAAGTGCTTTTAAATTCCTGAGCATTAATTTATAAACATATGTCAAACAGACCCGTACTAGGAGGCTCATACTGTAACTTGTTTCACTCTCCTGGGAGTTAATGAAATGAAACATGAACAACATAATTTGTACACATACTGAACTCTCAGGTACATTCCTTGAAAATCCATTTCAGAAAAATTAACACCAACTCTACTGAGAGTTTATTATTTTGTTTTGGGAATAACGTCTTCTCTGTCTTGGTACAAAGTCTTTTGTTTAGCAAGATGCTGGAAAAGCTTCAAGTCTTTCTTTTGATGACTGGCTACTGTCTTGCACTTGCTTCATCTTGTGCTGGTATATGTTAAATCTATTTTGGCATCTATTGCTTTTTGGCCCATGTTCTATTCGTATCGGACCGGTGGATTCTCTAAAGTGTGTTTATTTTAGACTAGACTAGACTAGACTAGACTAATTTCAGTTGGAAGGAACCTTAAAAGATCATTTTGTCCAACTGCCTGACCACTTCAGGGCTGACCAAAAATTAAAGCATGTTATTAAGGGCATTGTCCAAATGCCTCTTAAACAGTGCAGACACAGAGCATCGACCACCTCTTTGGGAGGCCTGCTCCAGCGTCTGACCACCCTTCCAGTAAAGAAATGCTTCCTAACGTCCAGTCTAAACCTTCCGTGGCACAGCTTTGAACCATTTCCACGCGTCTTGTCACTGGATACCAGGTAGAAGAGGTCAGCACCTCCCTCTCCATTTTCCCTCCTCAGGAAGCTGTAGAGAGCAATGAGGTCACCCCTCAGCCTCCTTCTCTCCAAGCTAGACAAACACAAAGTCCTTAGCCATTCCTTATAGGACATGCCTTCCACCCCTTTCACTAGCTTCGTTGCCCTCCTCTGGGTACATTCAAGTACCTCAACATCCTCCTTAAATTTTGGGGCCTGTTTTGTGTTGTTAGAGCTCTTTGGTATTCAGTTTTTGTGTTTCATTTTTCTTAAAATGGAGTTATAAACTAACAGCTGCCAGCTGCTTTTTGCCAAAGGGCTGATCTGAGTTTGGATCTGAGTATGTATCTAAGTATCACTGAAGTTGACCATTACAACCACAAGGTAAGCATGTGCTCCTACTTTGTGGATTGACAAAATGTACCTGTAATGGGTAAGTATTTCAGGAGTATTTCTGTGCACCACTCAAAGCAGAATTATTTGCTAAAGGGGAAATAAAAATTCGGCATTTGTGAGTCCTTATTAAGAAATATCTTATTACTACACAAGTTTAAATGAAAGAATTCCAGCAACCTTATTTAAGAAAAGAGTATCCTTCAGAACTTGGTGACATGTTTGGAAATACTTTTTCTGAAAAGTTATCTACCATTAGTCCTACTAAGAAGTTGTGTTCTGGAGGTATTGTGCTTTTTTTTTTTTTATTGGTTCACAGATCTGGATCCTTTTCTTAATCACGACTTTCTGGAGATGTTCCTTCTTATTGGCTTAAGACTAAATAGAAGTGAATTCCAGAAAAACATCTTAACTCCCAGTATTCTCTTTTCCTGCTATTCAGCTCAGTGATGTTGCAGCCTTGTTTGTCAGTGAAAATACAAATTTAATACTGGGTTGCCTCATGTAGGAGAACTTGAGAATATAAATCTACTACTTTTCCTGTTGCGGTGGACTATCTTCCCTTGCATCAAATTCATTCTCTTACAGAGCACGCATGGCAAACATGGTCTCTTTCCTCACCCTGAGAGTTTGCTTCAGGTTTTAGTTCTCATCTTTAACCAGGCCATTTGTCCCGTTTTACACAACCTCTTCTTCCTTGATGCAAAATTTCTTTCATAATCAGTCTTAAAAATGACTATGACATGAACTCCCTGTGAACCCCACAACTTGCCTCCAGCATTTCTTACAGATCAGCTGTGATATATTGGTGCAGTAGGCAGTGAAGAAAAAAATTGATGCTTGGTTAAATACTGCCCCTTTTCCTCAACAACGTTATTTATTATAGGGTGTTTGTCAGAAAAGTATTGACCCATGTTTTTTTATGACTATCTCTTGGAATTCAAGAATGTTGCCATATGATGTTTCCATCTGAACACCAAGAAACAGTTTTTTACTGTGAAGGTGACTGAGCACTGGCACAGGTTGCCCAGAGAGGCTGTGGAATCTCCATCCTTGGAGATACTCCAAAGCCATCTGGACATGGTCCTGCGCAACCTGCTTGAGCAGGGGGCTGGACCAGATGAACTCCAGAGGTTGCTTCCAGCCTCAACTATTCTATGATCCTGTGATTTTTTTCACTTTTTCACATTTCTTTTGGTAGTATGTAACTATTTTTAACAATTTATTTGACTTGGGTTTTGACTGGCGTTGGAAAAATTGGATTTTGTTGCTTCTCGATTTTGAGTTGTGTAAGCAGGTGTCCATTGACTGATATTTTTGGGGTATCATAGCTGCTAAAAGATCTTGTTGTCTTGTCTGAGAGGACTACTAGGGCAGTTAATTCAATTTCTAGTGGCCTATGATAATGAAGTAGTTTGCAGTGACAGTTTTACTTCCTTTTCTGCTTCAGGACTGAAGTTCATGTGTACATTTTTTTCCATGTTTTTCTTAATTCCTTTCCCACATTACTCTACATATGGCATTTCCTGCACTGCTTGAGACTCATCTTCCTGGCTTTAGCTAGCAAAAAAGTACTCTGAGCTAGCTATAAGGTTCTTCCTGAATCAGTAGGAAGAAATAGGTGCCTCCAGGACAGTTACCTCATCCAGAAATAGCTGTCTATTAACTTTCAGGGCAGAGTAAGAAAGTAGTTTAGAGGACATAGGTAACTTCTGTCTGCCTGCAGTTAAGGGAGATTAATTCAGCTGTAGGCTTCTGTGTGGTCCTTCTCTGTTGCCTTTTTTTCAGAGTGGCTATGATATCTTTGGAGATTTTCTGGTTTTATTATTGTGGATAGTATGAGATATATATGGATAGTATGAGAATATATGAGGCAAAATACTACACATTTGTTTTGTGTGAAGTCCTGCTGTTTTGAGAGACAGGTGAGGTTGTGCTGCAAGTGCCCAACACAACAACATATGTGAACACCTATTCATCTTTGTTCTGGAAGAATTGTTACTGGACTCTTTCTGCCTCCTTGCCCTGTAACTAGGGCAGAGCAATCCCTTCTATTTTATACTTCCTTCTTATAGAAAGGTAAACATCCTTCTAGCTGGTTGAGGATCTCATGTTGTGACTTAATTGCTAGTTATTGCATAGTGTGAGGGTGTTCTGCATAGCTTGGTAAGCACATATCTGTCTTGTGCACCATACATATAATACATAATATTGCAGATTGAGTAACAGGCAGCAGCCCTTAAAAATACTCTGCAGTGATGCGTATTTAATTTCTGCCTGAATAGTTCCCTCTTCTTGAACATACAGCTTGAACTTTTCCCACCTGAGTGGTACTGAAAAGTATTGCTTTTCCACTGGGCTTTCACCAGTAGTGGTAAATAAAATAGGCCTTACAGGGCACATTCATACCCCTAAACTGTCCTCCTCCTCCCTTCCTACTCCTCATAAATGGGGTTGCCTGTGTTGTCAGCAAGGAACACTTACCCTGGCTTGCGCTGTTCCCAAAAGGGTAACTGGGCTGTGTCAGAGAGATGACACATTGCCATGAAGGCTCCGTGGCAACTCAACAGCCACGGCTCAAGCCTGTGTCCTCACTCTAACTTGCTAGTGTGGAAAGCCTCTGTGTTTAGCGGGTACCTGGATGCAGAAGATATAACTTCTTTTGCCTGAGTGCTGGCCCAAGTGCATTACCAACGTCAAGGAACTGAGGGGGCTGGTGGCTTCCTGGGGCTGGGTGTTAGGAGTGGTGGGGACACTCCACGTGGGTGATGGCAGGGCCTGGCAGGCAGGGCCTGTCCCACTCCCAGCCAGGGCCAGGGCAGCCAGGGGGCACCATGGCAGCCCCAGCTCCAGCATTGGGCACATCCCTGGGGATGAGAACGGGCTGAGGTTGGGCAGGAACATGGGCCTGCATGTTGGCTTGGCTTGATAGGGTCCATGGCAAGGCAGGTCAAGGCTGTGGGGAGCTGGATATCTGCCCTGCTGCAGCTTCACTGGGGCAGGGACTGACATGGAGTCCTGGGCTCTGGGCAGGGTGGGGAAGCCCTGAGGATGTGAAGTTAATTTCATTTGATTTCAGAATTTTTTCTGGGCTCCTTCTGGAGGAGAGGCGGTTGGAGCCGTGCTTGCCCTCAGCTTCCACCACCCAGCTTCTGGCAGGTTTACCACATTCTCAAGGTGGTGTCCCCCGGGCAGAAATTTTCCATGTCCCTCTACTGCAAATGTGAGTCCAAAGACTACTGTCTTCATGTGTAATCGAACCTGATAATCTTGTAAGAAATAATGGTAAAAGGCATCATTTACTATTTAACGTTATAAGTAAAAATGAATTATTTTGATCTGTTTTTCTGCCTATTTCCAGCACTATCTTTTTTTATCCATGTATCCCCACCACCACCAGTTTTGGAGGCTATGTGTTCCCAAACCTCTTCTCGTACTGGTTCAGCCCCTTCACTCTCGAGACTGGAGATCTCAGAGACAGAGGTTCCTCTGCCGCAGCACAATCTCTTTGCCCCATGGCACTCTCTCATGCTCATTTCTGGATGCTTTCCAAGCTTCCAAGTGAAAGAGCACAACCTGTGCACTGTATAATGTTCACTAATCATTTTCTGTGGTGGTAAATGCAAAGCAGACTGTTTTACTGCAGTACTGAGATAGCTGTTCTCACTTGGTAACATGTACTGATTTTATTAAGAAGAATTTTGCTTTAGTATATCAGGTAACGGCTCTTTAATAGACAGCAGTTAGATGTAAACTATTCTTTTATTATTATTTTTCTTTGAATTTTTAATATATGTGTTTGTCTTCCTGATACCTATCTTATGCTGTTCTCTGAAATTCTGCTATATAGTGTGTGATACTAAAAGCAAATTAAAAAAGATATGAACATCTTTTTATTGTCTTAAGAGTGGGCACTTGATCATTTTTTGTCTCTGAGCATCTCAGTTAATGTCTTGTCTTAAAAGGCCAGTCCTTCACTGCATGGATGCAATAATGCACTGGCCACACAGGGTGTGTTTTTTATTTGTGTGTCTCTCATAAGAATAATCTGTAATTCGGGTCTAATGTGCTGGGGTTAATAACTCTCTTTTTGCTAAATGTCTCTCTAACATTTTTACTGCCTGAACTTTCACTCTGTCTACTTCTTACTTGATGTTCTGCTCTTAATTTACTCAGCCTTATGATACTGTGATTATTTTATCAAAGAACTTAATATTTGGTTTGATTATCAGATAATTTAAAATTTGCTTCGGCTATTTTCCTTTCTCTTCATGTACATTTCTGAAGAGGTCTTTGTGCCTTTCACACGTATCGATGCCCACTGTTCATTTGCATTCCATTTCTTATTGTGTTCTGCTGCCTTGTCTTTGCATCTGGTGCTAGTCTGAACTTCACAGTCCATTTATTTTTTGCTGTTTCGCACTGCACTGATGTCACATACATGCAAAGTCTCTGAGTCACTGTTTACTTTCTCAATATGGAGGCATTTTTTTCTTGTCTGCAATCCTTTGCATAATGACTTGTCTTGTCAGAATTTTTGCATGTGACCCCATGTAAAGGGCATTTCATTACTGTCTTTTCTTTTTTCCACAATAGCCATAGATCTCTGGATTTTGTTCATCTCTTCTGCTTTGTGTTTGTATGTCTGCCTTTGTCAAATTTTCAGTAAATTTTCATGCCTTCCTTGCCCTGCCTTCTGAAATACCTTTTTGACTGCTTTGCTTATATTCTTTATTTGGATGTGAGCTTGTGCACTAGCCATGCATATGTCTCTAGCTCTCTGTAGAATTAGTGGGATCTCTAAGCATTCTCATTCGAGTGCCTGGATTTTTGTCCTGTCATTATTCTATTGCAAATTAGTTCAGCCTGCAGAGTTTGGTAACTGCATGAATCGGTCATCTTTGTGTAGTTTGCCAAAGCTCTGACCCATTGTTCTGCAGGTTCTTGATTGATGGAAAAAGGAGCCTTTCATGCAACAGGATTTTTTAATTAATTAAAATGCTCAGGAGTATTAAGATTTCTCCCTGCCTGCTGCTGACATAGTGGTATAAGACAACCTTTGTCTGGAACAACTGCAATAGTCTGCTCCTCTTATTTTATATCCTGTTTTCTATAGATGTGTTGCAATCTGTTGTTTTCTTTCTGTGTCTGTGTAGTTCTGTATGTTCTCCTTTTAAACACTCATCTGCTCTGGCACTGGACTATATGTTCCCCTAGCTTATGATTTTCACTGGCTGTAAGACCACATTGAATTTTGATCCTGTGATGTCCATAAGCCCAAGCAAAGATAGTCAAAACAGGACCACATTCATGTTTTGTTCCTTCCTTCACATGTAAGGTCTTCACCACTCTCTCAAACTCGAGTGTTTTGTATTTGGGAAGAGCTCTACAGCACTGTTCTGACAATGTTACTCATTACCTTTCTGTCCCCTCTGTCTCGTCATTCTGTGCTGGCGTCTAGTCACTTGTTCCTTATCCCCCTGGCTCTGTTCTGAATCTCTCACAGTGTTGTGTCCTGGTATCTTTGCACAGTCAGCTACATGCCCACACACTTAATCAAATCTGTCTCACCTATCCCTTAGGGCATCTTTTCACTGGTTTGCAGGTTTGCTGCTTTTAGCCGACTTTTTGCTACTCCTCCTGACACCTCTTCTTGCCGCATCCACTTGCTTATCCTCTTTTACTCTTGCTTTGTGTAGGAATCGGGTAGACTCCTGTTCCTTGCTTTGGGATCTGGCACGTGATGGGAAGATGCTGTGGCAAAGAAGATGCCACTTTATCCCTGGAAAATGTGAATGGAGCAGCAGTTTTAACTGTTCAACCCTAGTTAGTCTTTACTGTACATAAGCAAAATTGAATGATTACCCCAGCACCAGAAGACTTGTATCACAGTCCGTTTTGAATGCATATTTTCAAAGCGCATTTTCCTGATACAGAGGCCATTACCTTGTCCCTTTTGAGTTTCTCCTCCAAAATGTGTAACTTTCAAAGAAAAGATCACCAGTTTTGATACTGAAAAAACTCCATGCTTTTCTTCCCCTAGTCTTTCAAAAGTGACTGATCTATGGGAAATGGAAAACTGTTAAGAAAAGATCAGACTGAGCCAGCAGCAAGAGAGAATTTTATCTCAAAAACTTAGTGGATCAAGGTCACAAATAAAACAGAGCAGAAGCTTACAGAGGAATGAATAATACAATTATAATAACAATTGATGAGAATAAATTTATTAAAAGAAGACTTCAGTCTGAGTTTAGGAAAAAGTTAAAGTATAGGATCCATTAGTTTAGCTGGAGTTGAAATGAGGAAGAATTGCATGGGTGAATAGTTTCATTTAAAGCCACTGAATCAGTATACAAGAAAAAATAATCATGTCAATAAGAGAGAAGTCATTACTTAAGGAGACAATCTTTCCCCATTAATCGAGGAAATTATGTCTGCTGATGGTGCGCATGAAGAAAGAAAACAAATAGTGTCAACACCTGTGTCACCGTTTAAAGCTGGGCTGGCTATTACACAAACGACAGACGCTCTTTGTTAACCCCCTCCCTCCCCAAAGGGGGGGAAAGAGAAAAGGGAAAGAGACTTATGGGTTGGAAAAGTTAAAACAGCTTTAATCTAATTACAGTAATAATGTATTATAATAATAGGAAAAATAGTAATAAAATATAGACAGATATACAAATATGTACAAAACCGATATTGAGCTCCCCCCACCAATGACGAATATGTCACCCAGATGCTGCGGGGCGCGCCCCAGGAAAGTCCCAGACCCTACTCAGCAGCAGGCAGGAGCTGGATTCAGGAATGCACGGATCGGGATCAAAGGCAGAAGAATTGGACAGAGTCCTCCCTGGACGCTGGCCATAGAAGAAGAGAGATTGACCCCCGTGATCCCTCAGCTTTATACTGAATGTGACATGTATGGGATGGAATACTCCCTCTGGTCTGTTTTGGGTCACCTGTCTGACCCTCTCCTCCCCACCGCAGGGACACAGGTGTGACCACTTCTCTGCTCTTTCAGTTCCGGCACATAAGAAAGTTAGCAGAAGCAAGCATTGACCTTGGTCTCCATAGGAATAACTATAAGCAAGAGCCTTTCTGCATACCATTGCTACTGATGTTCCAGCACTAACTATAAACACCGAGCCCTATCACTGCTAGAAGCAGCTACTGTCTGGAAAAACATGCAGTTAATTTCAGAGAGTGGAGCTTCTCAGAAGAGACTTAACTGAAAAGCAAAGTTACAAAAAGAAAATTGGTTCCGTCCTGGCCCAAACCAGGACAACCTGCCATGGCTAAACTTAAGATGCTGTATCAAAGGAGTGAATAAAAACTTTCCATATCTCAAGAGCATTTTATTCTCTATCACTTCACTTAGAATAAATAAATTTATTCCGGATGAGATCAATGTAATTCATAGGTGCAAATCTCTTACAAGCTCAAAATGTAGTTATACTACAGCAGTCTGGATCTGATTTGCCAGAGGCCAAAAAGCCTCAAGAGGAAGGGCTTTTTTTATGACACCTGACGGCACACTTTCGGGTAAAACAAAGTTTACTTCTAAATATAATGTCACTTTAATAACTTTTATTGCCAGTGTGTGTGCACTAATGAGATAGGTAACCACTAAATGAGCAGCTCAGCGTTTAACCTCTACTGTAATCATGTCTTCAGTGTCTTCCTAGCACCATTTCTCTTGACCTTGTCAGATTATTTCTGTTTCATGGCTTGTCTCTGTCACTCCTGAGTCCTCAGTGTTTATTTGTGTGCCTTCATTATAATTGCAGACCAGGTCCAGATGCTGTTTCCCAAATGCGATAAGCTGTTCCATCCTATGACACCTGTTTTGTTTGGTAACAGTACTGCACAAACCTAAGAGAGAGTACAAATTGGGACCACGTTCACTGCGTATGAAATGGAGTGAGAACATTTTCTGAACACTGACTGTGACTGCGAAGCTGCAGATAAAAGTGTGCTACCTAAACCAGATACTACCTTGAAATTTTGTCCCATGCACTGTTCCTTCTGTTCTGTTCCCCTTGAAATGTTCAGCTATTCAAAGCAAACAGTTTACCTCTTAGATAACTGATCCACTATTATACAGAGTATCCAGGTTTTACACTAGTGTGCAGGCTTTAGAAGTTCGTTCCAGACTATCCTAATATGGTTTACTGTCCTTGATGCAGGGCCCATTTGATATAATCAAATTTCTTTCCATCAGATGAAATTAACGGGAAATGTTCTGGGAATTGATGCTTTCAACATTTTCAAAAAACATACTTTTTCAAGGCAAGTGGTCTAAGTGCAGGTATTCAATGACAAATAAGAACTTAGTTTTGGACTTTGTAGAAGTCTTAAGGATACGACGCCTGTATAGGTTTTTTTTATTATTATTATTGTTTGTTTCTTTCTTCCCTTTGGCCCCATCTTACTTTCATTGAAAGTATTTGACAGGGTCAAGGCAACAGAAGTCCTTTGAGTGAAGAGGTTTGTTTCATCAGGCAGAATATTTTTCATGGGAAAAATGCACTCATTGCGAGGTATCTGACAGATTGCCAAAACTCATTTGTGCGTTTGGCCTTGGTTTGTTTTGATTTTTGGAACTTAGTGTGTATGGTAGGATGATGACAGCAAGCCTGTCACAAGAGCAAATAATAGAACTATGGGAGAGAGTCCAGCGGAAGGCTGCAAAGATGGTGAGGGGACTGGAGCATCTCTCCTATGAGGAAAGGCTGAGAGACCTGGGTCTGTTCAGCATGGGGAAGAGAAGACTGAGAGGGGATCTCATCAGTGCTTACAAATATCTAAAGGGTGGGTGTCAAGAGGATGGGGCCAGACTCTTTTCAGTGGTGCCCAGCAACAGGACAATGGGCAACGGGCACAAACTCAAACACAGGCAGTTCCACCTGAACATGAGGAGGAACTTCTTTACTGTGAGGGTGACAGAGCACTGGAACAGGCTGCCCAGAGAGGCTGTGGAATCTCCTTCTCTGGAGATATTCAAAACCCACCTGGATGCATTCCTGTGCAACCTGCTCCAGGCAAACCTGCTTTAGCAGGGGGGTGGACTAGATGATGTCCAGAGGTCCCTTCCAAAGTCTACCATTCTCTGATTCTGTGATTCTGTGTTTAACAGCTCATCTTCTCTCAGTTTTTAAATTGAGGAGAATCAATTTCTACCAATTTTGTTTTTCCCTTCCGTGCATCACAGTCCAGATGGGCTCCTCATGCTCTTCTGTAAAAGGAGCACAAGGCTACATGCATGCAAGTCATCTAAACAGTGCTGAGGATCAGACACTAGCCATTGATAGTGCATAACTGTGCAAGTGACCATGTTCCTGTTTGACCTACGGTTGCTAAGATGCTTCTAGGCATGCTTTGCGGAGAGCTGTATGCAGAAGAATTTTCCTGGTAAGCAGTATGGACGAAGACATCCAGCTGTGTGTGTGGGAGGGAAAGTTTAGCTATTTGAAGGTGAGGCTCACTGCACCACTTGCCATCTCAGTGCCAGAGGCCAAACTCTGGTCTGTTTGAGTTACTTATATAGGTGCACTCTAAATGGGTCAAATGGCTGACCTAGGCAGGGGGGTGTTCCTCTTGTCACTCTGTTGGCTTCCATGGAGAAACGAAGTTGACTTCACTAGAAATTAAGCTGGAACATTATTTTCTTTAAGTTGTGACACAGATGTGGGCATTCTAGTTTTCTGCTGTTAAACCATATGCAGTTTGATGGATCTTTAGAAATTATCAACAGAAAAAGGCCAACAGCTGTTTAAACAGTGCATGTCCTTCTTACACATCTCTTAGGTTTCATGTTTTCCCATACAACTCTCCCTTTTTCACTGAAGTGTTCTATGCTTGCATGTATTTGTGACTTGTATCTCTGCAAACACTTTTAGACTCCACAGCACAGGGTCTGATATAACCTGTACCAGGGAAGTTGCACTTCAGAACAGGACTGGGAAAACTTGAAAAAGCAAAAAGTTGATGAATGTATTTAAAGATAGCTAAAATAAAAGAAAAAATGCAAATGTATTATTTTCTTGCAGTCTCCTGCTCCTCTTCCCCCTCCAATGAATTAGGTTTAAAAAAGGTTCTTGACAAAATACCACTGCTGACTGGCTATTGTTATACTGTTGGTAAGACATCATAGGGCATGTTGTGACAAGCCATGGCAGGTGTGTTAAGCTTGGGTTTTGTGCTGAAAGATCACAGACAGGTATAAAGCAGTAGGTTCTGGTTCTCATATGTTGCCAGGGTCACCCCCTGCTTAGACTGCCTGGGATGAGAAGGCACAGAACTTTCAGAAACGGCTTTCTAGTAGGCAGGAAAAAACCACTGTGGTTTTGATAGCAGCACTAGATGGCCAGGTTTCCATGGCTTGTATCTGCCTTGTCACTTCTGGTTTGTGTCCGTGCTGACAATCACTGAGCACAAGCCTGTGGAATTTGCCAGAGACCATCTTGTCTTCTCATTCGGGCTCATTGCCTGATTTGTCTATTATCTGTGACAC
The DNA here is from genome assembly GCA_013398225.1 of Steatornis caripensis. NCBI lineage: Eukaryota > Metazoa > Chordata > Aves > Caprimulgiformes > Steatornithidae > Steatornis > Steatornis caripensis. Next base: position 262,791 of record VZSC01019660.1, read on the forward strand.
CAGTCTTGCATGTTTTGTTTGCTCTATGTGCTTCACAAAGTCAATCTGATAATTGCTTCTGGAGGTCAACAACCTGCTTTTCTCTCAGCTTGTTACCTACCTGCCTTTTCTCTTTTCCAGACTTTTTCCAGAAAAAACCCTGATCTCCAGAGGTCTCATAACCATCTGTCTCTGTTGTAAGCATAGGGCTGCCTTCATGACTCTTCTTTTCCTGCTAAAAAACTGCAGGTTTTCAAAATGGAAAAACTGGGACAGCATTTGTAACAAGCACAAAGCATGGATCAGAGATGCCTATCCACTTCCACTTGGGCAGGAAGGAGAATGGAAGATGAAGAGCAAACAGTTCTTCCTCACCATGTTCAACCATACAGAATTGTCCCTTTCAACCCTTTCCACAAACAGGTGGAAATTAAAGGCTGTAATATCAGCTGTCAAAACCTGAGAGAATACAGGACTCGTACTTACTGGAACTGGAAGGCGGACTGGAAAAGGAGAAGAGCAGCATGTAGTTTAGCTGAAGAATAATGCAAGTGGAAGAACTGAGGGATGGAAATGGGGGAGGTAGGAAACACAAATATTCCAAAAAGTAATCTTTCACAAAAAGCTTTGGGGCTAAAAAAATCCCTCTCTGATTTGCTCCAACTGTTCTAAGGATCCCATACATTTGAGTGGAAGAAGTGCAGAAGCAGTTTGAACAGGTTTCTTAAGAACTTGCAGGAGATTTTGAAAACTTAAATAAAGAGATAGACTGGAACAATAGATCAGGTACTGAATACAGCCTAGATTTCCAAGTTTCTGAGGTGGTTTTTTTTAAATTCCAAGATTTTTAAAGGTTTTGGGACAAGTTTTCAAAATGGTCTGCTACTGTGGTTGAGCTCTTTTGAAAATCTGGCCACAAACCAATGTGGAAGAAGCAGCTGGGAAGTGGGGAAGGCCCAGATCTACACAAAACCTCAGCTGTGTGTTGTAATTTTAATGGAAAATCTGGCACTGGTGAAGTTTCTGACTTCTTGATCACCCCATAACGGCTTGTGGCACATACTTTTAAAATAGTAAAGAAGTCACTAAACAGTAAGTCAGCAAACTTGCTGTAATATATCGTAGAGAGATGTATCTTCTGGTCAACATACTCTTTAATTTACTGGCTGTTATGTAGGACAAATGTTCCTTGTCCAAAAGGTAATTTTAAAACCAAGAGGAGAGTTATTTACTTACAATAGTCTGCAAAAACACAGGAAGGGCTTATTGTTTTTAGAAAGAGCCAACAGCAAATAAAGATGTCACAGATATAAAAATAAACCTATGTAAGACTGCATACAAATTAAATAGCCAGAATAAATTATTTTTTGGGCATACGTAGTCAAATTATATCATGTACGTGAGTCCCCTTTCCCCCACCTGAAATCAAAGCAAAAATTCCAGATGCCAAAGTATGCGAACTAGTTTTTGTGCCCCTGATTCAAGGCTACCCTATGACAATAGACCTGGTTTTGTGCTGTCAGTCTAGATGCTTATGCTATCTTATTTCTACAAGTGCAACTTTGCTCCTTGACACCTAGTATAAAGAAAAGAGATTTGAGTAGTGTCCATAACAACAAAATCCCCAAATGTGTGGTTGGTCAGTCAGAGGAGTCATAACCTATAAATAAAACCAGCTGTACACATCAAATACATTTTCAGTTCCTGATTCAGTGTAGGAAATCCCAGCAATCTCACTGGAGACCTGTGTAGGTGGATTCAGCCCACTCTCATCAGGCCCTATCCCAAGCCAGGGTATGCTAATGGTAAACGTGGGTGAGAATAGTGACACACAGATATAGGGAAGAACAGAGAAGCAAGCTTTCTCTGCCACTTGAAGTTGTTGCTCTCTCCGTTAATGAAAACATAGTTAAATCTTCTTATGTAGCTGTTCTGGCAGAATGCAACCATGCAGAAAAAACCTGGATTGTAAGGAATCTAGAGTAGTGATTTTCAATGCTTTTCAATGAATTCTGGTATGGAGTGGACCTGTGAATCATAAGCTGATTAGATTTCCTTAATAATCTTCAGGCCCCTGCAGACCAGTGGCAGTGCTACATATCATAGGGAAATAAAAGTTACTAAGCAGAGCCATCCCAGCATCAATCCACTGGACCTTCTCATCAGATCACTCATGAGGTAATGACAAGCCTGCCTGAAATAAAGCGGAGTCAATTTGAGTCACAGCAATTCTTTATTCAAGATAATTTTCCTCATATAATTGACTTGTTTTTGCTAGAGAAGGACACGTAGACATTTCAGTCAAGTAGATCTTGTACATCCTCACAAAATTTCCTTCCGCCACCTTTCTTTACACGCAGCATTCCCCATCTGCTTCACAGTGGGTTTGTGAAAGTGTCATGCCATTCCTTTTGAAATGTTAAGAACACGGGTGCAACAGGAGAGAAGCATAAGCAGTGAAAGTGAATTTTTCTGTGGATTGTTGAAGTTGGATGAAAGTATATAGGTTAAGGTGCAAGGCCTGAGTTGAGAGAGAAGTGGTCCCTATTTGGTCAAGCCCGGGTATACGGAAAGTCTGATGATAGGAATATGGTTTCCTATGCTTTTCATTAAAGAGTTTACATTTGTCAAATAAAAAGAAGTTCAGAAAATATATTAGGCTTTAAAGCAAACCACACTATTGTAGTTGTCAGCTTAGTTCTCTCTGTGGTCAAAAGCTCTGTTTCATAGTTTGGCAGTGTAATCCCTTAATCACCTGGGCAGTCTTCTAAGGCAACCCTGTGTAAAAGTTGTGGATTATTTCAATGTAAAGTGGTCTTTGTAGCTTGTCTGGAGCTGCTCTGGCACCTCAGTGGTCACAATATTCTCTGCTGGTTCATCATAAACTGTATTTTCCGCTTGCCATTTAATGGATTCAATGCAGGGAGGAGAGTTTGGAGGCATGTATTTTCTGAAGCTGCTGTATTTCATTAATTTTGTTGTGTGTGGTGCACTGTTCTCAGATATACAAAGTTGAAAATACTGAAAGACAATTTCCATAGGAGTTCCCCTGGTAATTTCCCATGTTCCTCAAATAGCATAGCCAGAAAGTCACCAGAATGTTCTGCAAATTTCCTGGGGCTGAGAGAATATAGGGCATTTTCTTTCATTGTGCTATTCATGCAAGAATAATTAACTGAAATGCAAAAGAAAACAAAAACCTCTTTTAAATGAGACATCTTCTATCTATGCCACTGTTTCCAGGTTATACATACACTTGATGAGAGATGAAAGTGCAATGTAATGTCACTTAAGGCTTATAGACTGCCAAGTTTTTGCTCTGTGCAGGGGGCAGATTTGTAATAAAGTCAGCAGGTTCAGGAAGCTTTGTGGTTGTATTCTCTGTTCTGACACCACTGCAGCTGCTGGTGGGGAGAGGCAAGGCAGAGCAAGGAAGGGAAGGACTTGTGATGGTTGAAGGTGAGTAACGAGGAAGGAATTTGACAGCCTGGGAAAGGCAGGGGCAAGTGAGAAGGCAGTGACAGTAGCTGTAATGGAAGAAGGAAAGAGATGGAGGAGGGCTGAGAAAGGAGTGTAATAATTTGTGTGGGGTGGCAGGAAATGAAGCTAGAACAGATGGGAGGATGCAAATGAGAAAGAGAAGGCAGCAGCAGCAGTCAGGCTCAGCTGCAGAGAGGCTGAATGTGCCACCTATGTTTAACATAGTTGTCTATTTGACTCTTGCTCTGAGAACAGATGTATCTGGAATATGGGTTATGGAATGATTTGGGGTGTATTTTTCTATGTGGCAATTGATATATCTTCTGCAGCAGCTGGCTTGAGCCTTCCAGCCTAGACAGAATGAGCTATGCAAATTTGTGAGAAGTGAAGGAACTGCTCCTCCTCTCTGTCTGTCTCACAGCCTCTCTGGATCAGCTAGCCAAAGAATTGACATCCTGAGAGGGGCTTCAGCATCTTGCCAAGAATACCTAGGAAACAGAAGGGCACTAGAACCATAAATCTAAAAGTCTTGCAAAACAAAATCTGTGGTGATATACATAAAATCGATACTCCACGCAGAGCTCTATAAACAGTAATTCATCAATTCACCATTTTATCTCCTGCTAGAGAAAGTAGATATTGCTTAAAAGTTCTGGAGAAAGGATGCCATTATTTATTAAATTCTTTAAGATAAATGCCAAATGGACCCTATTGACTTAATTGCTATCGCATTCCATTGGATTTTTTCATAGGTAGTTTATCCATATATTGGAGCCACAGCAAATTGTGTGCATGATTTCAATTTCTAGGGTGTTGCTATAGCTTGATTCTCCTCGCAGAAAAGTTATAAACCACTGAAGCTGATTTCAGTACAGTCAAAACTGGCTTAATGTGAGAAGCACAGAGCACATTGTTCTCCTTTACTAAAAGGTTATCGTTCTTTGACGCCGGTGCCAAAAGTTATGTGAGGTATAGCGTCTTAAAATACATATCATGCCTGTTCCTCGAACTAGCATAACAGAAATATTGTGCTTGCTCTCAGTGATTATACAAAAAGAATCTTGCCCTGTTTTGAACTTTGAGTTGGACATAAATATTTTGAAAGGAGTTGTTGGCTTACAAATGTGACTCCAGCTGAGACTTTAAACATCAAAGAGACATGTTGATGGAGATCAGTAAGAATTTATAAAGCCATATGACTAGGAACATGTCAGCCAGAGATGAAAAAGAGATGAAGTCCTGTGATCCTTACTTTCCCATAGGTTGCCTTTTCCTGGGCATGCTCAATTGCTATTAAAGACAAAATAGTACCCTAAATGTTCATTTTCAGTTTTGTATAATACGAAATTACACTCAGAGAGAGATGAGTAACTGGCAAGATTTTTGTTATTATGTATGGTTTAGGAAAGACCATTTATTCTTTTTCAGCCATCAACAGAATTTCCCAGATACTACAGTTATTAGGCATTGGACAAGTCCTTATTGGGACAGCAAGCTCAGGTAAAGTAAATCAGAATGGGACATCTGCAGGTAAACAAGCATACTTCATCAGAGGTGTTAGAGACAATTTGGTATATTCTTCCTCTTGCTGAGGAAGAGTAGGGGAAAGGAAGTGGTGTGCAAGTAGCAGTTTCATGAGGAGACACAATTCAACCTTTCACTGGATGATAGTAGCAGCAACTACTATGTGCCCTTTCTGGGAAAATGACCTTCAAGAGTGTCTTTGTCTTAACTTTTCCACGTGCTTGCAAAGGATTTGAGAATTTTTTTTGTGGTTAGAGTGGAAAATCTTTATTCCTCCCCATTTCTACCCCATGTTTGTTCTCCACTTTGTATATTTATATGTTACCTCCTACTGGCATAAAAACAAGTGTAGAAAGCCACCACATCATCATCTGATATCATTTGTTGGTGTCTGTATGAAGGGAAAGGCACCAGAAAAATAAACTCCTCTTTTCCATCACATACAGTTAATTCCACCTGTAATTAAACTTGGCAGTGAGTGGTTCTATAACTAACTCATTAGTAGGCTTTTAGGGTCGATCATTCTTCACAGTAATTGACAATAGAGCTTGTACTCCTTTTTCTAGGAAAGGATTGCATCCTTTTATCTTTTGCTTTAAAAATGGCCAGACCTGGATCTTTACTGGGGCATGGCTTATGTCTGCAGTGCAGCCATTCCAGTGGTGCCAGAGTCAGCCTTCTCAAAACATAGAAATGCATCATGCTAGGAAACCTGTGGTGAGGCTCGATCTGATTTCTTCACTGAGGAAATCTGTATAAGCAACCAAGCTTGTGAACATGCCCACATGCCATCTGAGCTTCACAGTAGGATTTTTTGGGCAATTTCTTTTTAATTCCCTCTTATTCTTTCAAAAATGAAGGTAACAGTCTATAGAGTCTTCTTCACAGGTCTCAATCTGAATTTTCAAAAATAAGCATCCAAGCAGAGTATCTTTCAAATACTAATCTTTTTTTTTTTAGGTTAAAATGCCCCAAAACTCTATCTGCAGTAATTTCAGGGAGAAAAAAACCCCAAACATTTAAGATGATTCTTGTCGTTAGTTTTTTCTTGGAAGCTTCAAAACTTGTTTTAGTCATCTACTGGGTTCTTAGTTCTTGGGTAATTTACATGCTTATGCTTGTAAAGAAAAGAGCATCTATGTAAATTCCTGTTCAAGAAAACAGGTTTTGTTCCATCTAAGTCTCAAATGTTTTGAAAAAGACAGGTTTCAGCTTCTGGATAGATTTTCTCCCAGCTGTCAGAAAGAGCTTCTAATTTACGTCAGATGGGCAGACAGGCCAAATGTGCACCTCAGGTTTACAACTTCCTTCATCGGTTCTGAAGGTAGTGTGAAACTGTCACCCTCCTTTTCTTAACCTTTCTTTACCATTTGGAAACCTAGTGGATCACCCAGTGGATCACCACAAGGAAACCATCTGGATCACCTAGTGAAATGAGAATTAGGGGAAAAAAGCTATAGCATAATATTCCTATGTAAGAAGCATGAAACCTTAGCCATACTGAGTCAATGGCCTAACATTCCCTGTTAATCCAAAGAGTTCATTGTCAAAAATTCTTGCCTTGAATTACTTAGACTTCAAAAAGAGTTATATAGTCTGGTTCTGGTATCAACCATGGTTACTGGTAAGCAACATAAATTGGTCTCATATTTGTCATGAAGATGTTTGCTTATTATGGTTTGAGTGAACCTGAGAAGGATTTTTCAGTGTGCTTCACCTTCTGATCAGCATGGAAAGCTGAACACTGAAAGAAAGTCTAAAAGGCAGATCTGTTACAAGAGGTCTTCTGCCTCCATTTTAAATTTTGTTTTATTTGTAGTACTTCCCCTTTAACTCTGCTTTTCCGTATTTACATTTTGCTTCACCATGCCAGCAGCTGTAGGTTGGGCAAGGATACAGAATCAGAAAGATACATTAAGCATAGCACACCCACGCAAGCGCTCCACAAGAATTGCTCTGGATGATGTTTCTGTGCAACATGCATAGCCTGATGTTGTAGAAACGGCTGTTTCTATGGGTCTTGTTTATTACTGAGGGCGGCACCATAGCCACCATGATCAGGTGATACATGTTCACATTATAGTTACGGGTTTGTCCTTCTCTCACCTTGTAGTAAGGCTTCATTGTTATGATCATGGAAACAAGACAAGTTTCTTACGAGAGATGGTGTTACGGTTTTTCGGGCTAGTTTTATTTTCTGTTATCTGACAAATTCTGTATGCAAAAGAGTTGTAGGACTGGAAGAGTTCACCAGCAAAGCTTTAAAATCATGCTACGTAAGCACTGATAAAAAGGAAGCCAGGAAATTCGTGAATCTGCTGTGGTGTTTGACATCTGAGAAGTTTCACACAGTCTGCTGTGTTTTAATATTATTCATATTCCTTTAAAAATAATTCTCCTGCTTGCATTAATAGCAGTCATTTAATTTCCTTCAGTCTTCATTACCTTAAGTGAAAATGGCAGAAAGAATATTTGCTAGTGTCTCTTTCTCCTCCTTTGCTCTAATATTTTAGTCATCTGTTTTTATCTGGGAACTGAAAGATGAAAAGATTACTAAATTTTCATCTGGGAGTGTGTTCTCCACCTGACTGTTTTTTACTCTAAATGCTCTTCTTCCTGTGCCTTGTGTTTTGTTTATGATATTGCACTTCTCTTTCAGCTAATGTTTGCAGTTTGTTGCTCATACGTGCTGGCACTGCTCGGACTCTGGATTTTATTTTTACAGGTGGAAAATACATCTTTTCGGCGTAACACTCCTGTTTGAAGTACTTGCTCCTTCCTCTGTCTTTTTTCCTCTTTCTCACATCATTTTATTTGATTGGAAAATTGATTTTTAACACTACACGTGAGCTCTGCCTACTTTCTGTCCGCTACATTGACATTTACACAGACCTGAAACTGCATTTTTGGCTATTACTCAAGATATTCCATGTGATTTCCTTCCTGTCTCTGTTTCTTGCTTTTGTTTTGTACAAGGAAGCCTTCTGTTGATGTGTGCACAAACATGTCTCTCTCTGTAGTCTTTGCAAATACCCATTCCCATTTCTTTAGCTGAGATCTCCTGTAGTACGTGCCCACTGACAAGTTCCACCTTGCTTTCATCCAACATCTTTATTATTTTCTTATATTGCTGTACTCTTGGGTATAGAGGTTTTAGAATAAAATCCCAATGCACCATTTTTAGGCTGGGTTCTGCTCAGTTTTTGTCTAGCTCCCCCTCTATAGCAGTTCATAAGAAAACTTCTAAAGAAAATTGCTGCTGAGTGTAGGTTATAATGTTGGGATCAGGTCTCCTAGTTATAACTTCACAACTGGGATCACGCTGAGTTCCAAACTCTTTTATTTAAGGAAACAACTCTATTTCACTTGTTCTTTCCTACGTATGCTGAACCATCTAGCCATGGTAATTTGGATTCCCTCTATAGCATATACTTGTTAGTTCCCTTATTTTTCTTTTGGGTTTTCTCTACATATGAGTATGATGGAAATGTCCAGTGGTTTTTTTTTTTTTGCTGGGTTGAAAAAAGGTAAAAGAGAACATAACCGTCTTTCTGTGAATTAGAATAATATCCTTCCCATGTATCCCCAGTAGGAAACACTTTCCCAGTTCCATATTTCCAATCCTTTTGTTAACTCCTTCATTTGACTCTGCATTTTTCCATCTGTATAGTATTTTCCCCTCCCATTCCCCAGCTCTTAACAGATGGCGTTTTTCTACTTTAGTATTTGTCCCTTTCCACCCCACCGACCTGTACCAACTCTGCTTCTCTTAACTTTACATCTTGTCTATACAAAATTAATGTAATCTCCTGGTCAGGCTCTATCCTCATGATGATAATGTCTGTTTAAGGACCCTTTTTTAAGAGGGCACAAGGTAGCCTGAAGCCTAGATAAGGAACCTGTATGATGAGGGTCTGTGGGGAGAAGCTACTACTTTTTTGGCCTCATCAGCACAGCACAGTGAACAGAGGTCATGCCATATACTGCTTGAATTTTGACATGTTCTCTTCTCTGAGGACCCAGTTAGTTAGCAGTAACTGGTAAAATGGAGATGTTACACGCAATTCAATTCTACTCTTCTGCTCAGTTCTTCATGCTGAAGGCAGTTCAACTTCACAAAAAACCTGGAACCTAAAAAAATCTTGATTTCCAGAAAACAGAATGATTTCTGGTGCAAAGTAAGCTCTAGCTGAAAGATTTGCCTTCTTTATCTAAAGTTAGCTCCTGAGAGCAGCTATCTCTGCAGAGTGGTTCTGTCCTGTGTGCTATTTTCTAAATATGGTGTTTTTACACAACATTAAGTAAGGCTATCAAATGAGTTATTTTTATACGGGGAAGTACATACTGATTTACTTTTATTTAAAATAGTGGTATAGAATTGCCTCTGCAGTGCATGTACATTCCCAAATATCAGTTTATAAACTGGCTGAAATGGAATCATTGTCACTTAATTTTTCACTGCTCATTAAATTCAAAACATGCTTACACATGCATGAGTATGCTTCCAATGCTTCCAAATAGATTCATGGGGCTGACTTGTGGATCAAGGATAAAACATAGTGACACAGGCTGAAAATGTAGGTCTTTGAAGGCACAGCAATGACTTATGAGTTCTAATGGCTTCACAGGACGTAGGTAGTGCAAAGAATTAAAGTTTTACTCTTGTAACAAGAACCCCTTTTGTGTTCAGTTCTCATTTGTTTCTTTGTAATAACCCCATAGCAGATATGTCAAGCACCTTGTAAAAATACCCCAAGAGACTGTGATGTGTTTCCGGTTTCTTTTGGGGTGTGTGTCTGCATGCTTCATTGGTCCTTCAAAGTTGAAAGTGCCTGTTTAGTTAAGTCTTGGTTCAATCTCTGTTAAGTGACATTGAAAGGCATCCATTTAGACCTCTTGTCCGTTACAATGAAACGTCACTACAGGCATTAGCAAAGGGTAACACCTTTAAATCCTCCTATATTTAAGCTACATAAATGTTTACACTTATTCCTAGTATTTTCAGCATCTCCCAGGTAATAATGTGATTACTGACAAATTATTAACCTGTCAGGGCAAGTTAACAAGTATCTAAGATAAAAACTTGACTTTCCTGAGTGTCATTGCAACTTCTTGGAATTTCAAATTATAAAATATGACACCAAATTGTGATCACAAATGTCATTACTGGTGATGAGTGGACTACAGTTGTAGTAAGAATGAAAGGACTGATGGAGGAGGGATCAGGAAGTAATTTTTCGATTTTTGCAATTGACTTCCTGTTTAGTTGTGATCTTTCTCTGCTCAGCATTTTTATGTACATTCAAGGAAAAGAAAAGGGATGAATGCTCTATAAAGACATTGGGAATAGTTGAGAGAAATGTTCGGTTTTGTCTGTGAAAGAGAATTTTAAAATCATCTTACATTTTAATTTTAAGAAACTTCAAGTGTTTCATTAAGAAGTGCTTTTAATAAAGAAAAAAGTCTCTACTGAGACTATTCTGACATGAATTTAAAGGCAAAATATTTTCAAGAATTTTGCTTTCAACTGCCAACCGCCTGTTCAACCTTTTTCTTGCATCTCTGCAATCCGAGCATGTGACCTTTGTAGCTGAACATGAATGTGCAGCTACATTGTCTTTGAACAATTTGTTTGACTTCAGGCTACAGTGCTCAAAAGCCAGGAGCTGCTGAGAAAGATTGCAACTAAAAGTGAAACAGCTTGTCCACTAACTCCGTGTAGCTGGGAACTCTGATTTCCAATTCAAAAGTTCTGTGTACACACTCTTCTGAAAGGGTGGAAAATGCAAGAACCGATACAGCTAACTTTGCGCAAGTTTGTTCAGCGTTCATAAATGTGTTCAGCTGGGCCTGAGTAGGGACCTTGACTTTCAGGCTAGCATTGAACCACAATAAGTTGTCTGAATACTCAGTGGAAAGAACTCAGACTTCACATACCTTATTGAGAATAAGTCTATATGTTCTTTTACTTCGCAGTAATTTGTTTGGATTTAAATAGCAATGTTGTTACAGGATTTTAAGAGAAATTATGTGCTCTGTGGTACAACAGAGTTACATTGGAGATCTGTCTTCTTTCTCATACCAAGAATTTTCATGTGACTTTGTTTATGTTTAGTATTACACTGTATGGACATAAACACAATGTTCTAATTTAATCTAAACAATCAGGGCCTTCATTTATGAAGAACTGTGAGAAAGTCTGACAAGAGAGGTTCAAGGGAAAGTGCATAAAACCAGCCCTGGAATCTCCCAGCATATCTAAACTTGTCAGTAATTAAATTCAGAAACTGCTGGAATCCTTCAGAAGTTGGATAGTTGGGGGAATATTTAAGTTTTCTCCCTTAGTGGATTGATTACTATGGTATTTCTGTTACATGTGAAGAAATCAGCCCCTATGTAAATCAGCCAAAATGCCCCAGGGCTTCTTTGGAAAGAAATCTTCAGTCTTGTTAATATGTGGTTTAGCAGAGGGAGAGAGATTATTGGCGCACATAATGTTTAGGTTTTGGCATTGTAAATGGGAAGTCAGGTATCTGAACTTCTCCTACCAGGGAGACAACAAGGTAAGCTTAGTTGCTAAATACCTTTCATAGGTATGCTCATGAGAGGTTGAGCCTATCTTTCTCATTTCAACTCAAGAGACAGGATGAAGGAAAGAGCCAAATATCACCTAGTAACATAAGACAGAAAGCCTATCTTCCCCCAAAATTTGCTAATACAGGTTCACTCACATCTAAATGCAGCTGGAAAGAAAGTTGTGTTCCTCATCTGTGTTATAAGCAGTGGTTTTTCCTGAGCCCAGACATGTCTCAGTTCTGGTCTGCAATGATGCCTGAAGGAGAGCAAGGTCTACTAATACAAACCTTAGATTTTCCTTTTGTGTAATCTATCATAATTACATACATACATTTATTTCATAATGTTTTCCCTGAAATTTCATTCTGGTTTTGATAGAATTCAAGGGAAATGCACTCTAATGTAAACTACCAGATATTAAATTTAAACCTATCCTGAACTTTGTCTTTTTCTCCAATTTTCTTCCTAAAAAAAAGTCAGTCTTTTTTTTTTCTTGAATATGAAAGAGGTTTTTGAGTGAAGTGTAAACTGTTCATGTTCTATCTTTAATTTTAACTTTTAATTTTTAAAATACATATCGACCTGACTTCATAGAATGAATATTTTAAATTTACTGTAAAGAAAATATCTACTTGAACTCTAGAATCGTTGACTCAATGCTAACGACATGTTTTACTGAGGGAGAAACAACCCTAGTATTTTCAGACACTGAAGTCAATAGGTCATCAGCAAAACTTGCATTGACTTTAGCATAAGAGCAGTAAGCCTGTTAGTCTAGACCATTAGAAATATCATTACATTCTAGACAAAACAATATTCATTATGCATGGTAACAGACAATTAAATAAATGAGCAAACGGGTGGGGAAAGTAAGAAAGGTGAAGTTTCTGATCAGGAGTAAAATATATGCACGTGTAACTGGTATCCTGCATAAAATCTGTTGCTCTTTTTGATGTTTTGACTTATTTTATGGAAATTCTAGTTTTAAGATGAGAGCTTTTGGAAGGTGGTATCAGAAAACTTCTATTGTTTTCATCATTCAGAACTGTAAAACTTTGAGAGATAAAAAAAAAAGTCCTTGCAGTGGTAACTGTTGCCAACTCAGAGTTTTGTTGCTAATTTTTCACAGAATCACAAAATCTCAGAATGGTAGGCTTTGGAAGGGATCTCTGGAGTTCATCTAGTCCTAGGGCATGTTGGACAGGAACACGTCCAGGCGGGTTTTGAATATCTCCAGAGAAGGAGACTCCACAGCCACTCTGGGCAACCTGTTCCAGTGCTCTGTCACCCTTACAGTAAAGAAGTTCTTCCTCATGTTCAGGTGGAACTTCTTGTGCTCCAGTTTGTGCCCATTGCCCCTTGTCCTGT